>CM038679.1:402832021-403263123 GCA_021605205.1 Aegilops longissima | reverse complement strand
GCAAATCTGCCATTAACAGCATGATGCCACTTAGAAAGCAACAAAAATTAAGCTACTGCACCCAAACGTAACAACAAAGCACATGGCAGTGATCTACACATGATGCTCGACAAAATATGAGCACTGAGCTACGGCTAGTTCACATCATAACAGGTTCAAACAAGCATGGCAAAAGTGCATTAATAATCAGGCTGGACATGGCAAAAACAGCATCAGGTTGCAATGTTCAGAGCAGCAAAACTACATGCTACAGGACCTTACAATAGCAAAACAAGGCATGGCATGAATCTACTCAAAGCCTAGAACAAAAGTCCCTTACTGACCATAAGCCAAAAGGACTAGAAAATATAGTAACACCCATGTCAATATTGAAAGTCTAGTTAACAGATTCAGCAACATGGCATGTCAAAACTGATAACGAGATGGCATGTTTACAAGCTCAATGCACTCACTACAGAGCCTCAAATGATAAACTAAGCATACATACATCAAGAATACATGACATAGAAGACATACATGGCAAGAACAATAACATAGCATAAATGGGTCAACCACAACAAGCTAGGCAAAATTGAATAACATGTATACAATCTGCCAGGAATCATTTGATAGCAAAAGTAGAGCTCGATTGACTCAAGCTATGGCATCCCATAATTGTAAACAAAGGCATGGATGGATAGATCAAGTCATGCTTTACAAAACACCCTTACTGAAGTATCTCAAAATATGCATAGATCTCTCGGTATCATCAAATTAACATGGCATCAAAATCAGCTAAAACAGGGCTCAAATCAGCAACATTAGGACACCTACTTTGCATGCTTGTGCTAGTCACCACATAGATCACAAAAATACATGGCATATACCCCTGGAAAGATGACATGGCATTTTACAAAACACATGTAGGACTCAAATTCATAGGGTGCACACAATAATCATGGCAAAAATAACAAAAGTGCAACTTCTGATAAAAATCAGAAACTAACAGCACATAGCACTCTTCCAACAGCATTTCGGGCATCAAGATGAGCTCAAATGAAAATGATGCAATGGAATGAAATGATCTACTCTTCGAGACGAACATTTTGACATATTATACGCGCAAAATGGATCTACGGATGCGAAGATATAGCATGTTGAAAATTGCACAAAATAACATGAGAATAAGGACTTAGAGAAAATGGAGGAGGAGAAAAGGTCAAGCGGCTGCGGCCCGAGGCCGGATCGGTCGGGCGGGCGGCGGCTGAGGTCGCGGGAGGAGGCGGCCGGGTGGAGGGCGGCGGGGGGCCGGGCGCGGCCGGGCGTGGCGAAGGCGGGTGGAGGCAGCGAGGGAGGAGGCGGCATGGGCGTGGGAGGGCGGCTGGCGGCGGCAGGGGAGGCGCCGCGGGGAGCTCGCCGGAGGAGCGGGCGGGCGGGCGGGAGCGCGCCTCGGGCGGCGGCGGCGGGCGATGCGGCGGGCGGGCGATGGGTTTCGCGGCCATGGCGGCATGAAGCGGGCGCGTGACGGGCGAGGTGGTTGGTCGAGGCGGCGGCGGCGATGACGTGTCCGCGCGGGATTCGTCCGGGCGACGTGGCCGGCGGACGTGTCCGGCGCGGACGGACGCGTCCGGCGGCGCGAGGAGGAAAACTGCTAGGGTTAGGGGTGGAATGATCCGGGATTTTCGGGGGAGGTGTTTAAATAGGCATAGAGGGAGCTAGGAGAGTCCAAATGAGGTGTAGTTTTCGCCCACACGATCGTGATCGAACGACGGAGAGCATGGAGGTGACTTAGATGGGTTATTGGGCTGTTTTGAAGGGGTGTTGGGCTGCAACTTAAAAGAGGCCTTTGCGAGAGTGCGGTTAACCGTTGGAGTACCAAACGAGCTCCAAATGACCCGAAACTTGACCGGTGGTCTACGGGTGGTATACCAAGGCCACTAGACAAACCTCGGTCCATTTCGAGAAGATTTAATACCCGCACACGGAAAAACGTAAAAGGGACGCGGGGAGATAGGAGTGCCGGATTGCAAAAGCGGACGGGAAAAATGCTCGAATCATGAGGCGAACACGTATGCAAATGCGATGCACATGATGACATAATATAAAATGCATGACATGGACAAAATGCAAAATGAAGAAAACCCAACCACGGAGGGAATATCATATATCAATGCCGAAAATGGCAAGAGTTGGAGTTACAAATATGGAAAGTTACTCCGGGTGTTACAACACTCCACCACTACAAGAGGATCTCGTCCCGAGATCTAGGACTGAAAGAACTCCGGATATTCAGAACGGAGGTGATCCTCGCGCTCCCAGGTAGCTTCTCGGTCGGAATGGTGTGACCACTTCACTTTCAGGAATTTGATTGACTTGTTGCGAGTCTTGCGCTCGGTTTCCTCAAGAATAGCAACGGGTGCTCATGATAAGAGAGATCTTCTTGAAGGTCAATCTCTTGAAGTTGATAGTGCGTTCAGAGTCTTGAAGCACTTGCGAAGCTGTGACACGTGAAACACATCGCACGTTTGCAAAGTTGGATGGAAGCTCAAGTTGATAGGCGAGATCGCCTCTTTTCCCAATGATCTTGAAAGGACCCACGTATCTAGGGGCAAGCTTCCCTTTGATACCGGGCGACGAGTGCCTTTCATTGAGAGACGCGGAGGTAGACATGGTCTCCGATTTCAAAAGCCACATCACGGTGCTTATCATCATAATAGCTCTTCCGCGCGATTATGCGGCTTTGAGATTCTCACGAATGACTTGGCACATTTCTTACGCTTCGTGATCAAGTCATTGCCAAGAAGTTGGCGTTCACTGTCTCTGCACCAATTGAGAGGAGTACGGCACTTTACGCCATAGAGAATTTCGAATGGGGCCTTGCCCAACTCGCTTGGAAGCTGTTGTTGTAAGAGAACTCAGCATATGGAAGACAATCTTCCCACTTCATACCGAAAGAAATGACACAAGCCCCGAGCATATCTTCAAGGATTTGATTAACTCGCTCAACTTGGCCACTTGTTTGAGGATGGAAAGCTGTCTTTGAAACGAATGTTGGTGCCCATGGCCTTCAAAAGAATCCCAAAACTTGGAGGTAAAGATGCTGCCACGGTCCAAGAGATCACTTGAGGAATGCCGCAAAGAGACAATCCGGAGGTGTATAGCTCGCCAACCGAGCTGCTGTGATGGATTCTTTGATAGGAAGAAAATGAGCCACTTTAGTAAGCTTGTCAATGACAACGAAGATAGCATCATTTCCACGCTTGGACTTTGGAAAGCCGATCACGAAGTCCATTTCAATATGATCAAACTTCCATTCAGGAATAGCAAGAGGTTGAAGGAGACCAGCTGGTCTTTGGTGTTCTCGCTTTCACTCTTCTGCGCAGACATCACACTCATTCACGAATTGAGCAATTTCTCGCTTCATTCGAGTCCACCAATATGACTGCTTGAGGTCATGGTACATCTTCGTACTTCCGGGATGAATGGATAGAAGCGAATTGTGAGCCTCGCTCATAATGACTTTTCTCAGATCATCCTTAGGAACCACAATCCGGTCCTCAAAGAACAGAGTGTCTTTGTCATCAACGCGGAAGCACTTGTACTTGAAATGCCCTTGTCGATACCACGCTTCACCTTTTCACCATGGCATCCGAAGTTGAGCCTCACGAATCTGATCTTCCAAAGTAGGAGAGACTATGAGGTTGGCAAGAAAGCCTTGAGGAACAACTTGAAGATTCAGCTTATGGAAAGATTCACAGAGATCCGGCTGAAAGGGCTTGAGGATTAGGCATTGCGAAGCTTTCCTGCTCAAAGCATCTGCAATGACATTGGCTTTGCCGGAGTATACTCAATACTTGGGTTGTACTCTTGAATCATTTCGACCCATCGAGTCTGCACCGAGGTTGAGGTTGGGTTGAGTGAAGATGTACTTGAGACTCTTGTGATTAGTGAAAATGTCCACTTTCCTTCCCAACAAGAGATGTCTCCACGTTATCAATGCATGGACAACTGCCGCCAACTCAAGATCGTGAGTGGGGTAGTTCTTCTCGTTGGGCTTCAACTGGCGAGAGGTATAAGCCACAACTCTCTTCTCTTGCATTAACACAGCACCGAGACCTTGAAGAGAAGCATCACAGAAAACTTCAAATGGCTTGGATTCATCAGGAGGAGTCAGAACAGGAGCTGTGACGAGTTTCTCTTTGAGGGTATTGAAAGCAACGTCACACTCGGGAGACCAGACATACTTCACATGCTTCTGGAGGAGGTTGGAAAGAGGCTTTGCAATCTTGGAGAAGTTCTCAACGAATCTTCGGCAATAGCTTGCAAGACCAAGAAAGCTGCGGAGCTGCTTGACATTCTGAGGAGGTTCCCAATTCACAATTGCGGACACCTTCTCGGGATCAACAGCGATGCCCTTGGTAGAGATGATATGACCAAGATAAAGCACTTCATCAAGCCAAAATTCACATTTGGAGAACTTAGCATAGAATTGGTACTCTCTGAGCTTGTCTAGCACCAATCGCAAATGTTTGGCATGATCCTTCTTATTCTTGGAGAAGACCAAAATATCATCAAGATATACCAAGACGAATTCATTGGTGTAGGGGTTGAATATGAAGTTCATCATCCGAGAGAATGTTGGAGGAGCATTGACAAGGCGAAAGACATGACAAGATATTCATAAGAACCAAAGCTTGTTCTGAATGCTGTCTTGGGAATATCTTGTTCACGAATGCGAATCTGATGATACCCCATACGAAGGTCAAGCTTAGAGAACACTGTAGCACCTTTGAGTTGCTCGAAAAGCTCATTGATGTTGGGAAGTGGATACTTGTTCTTGATTGTCTTCTTATTCAATGGACGGTAATCGACGCAAAGTCGGTCCGTGCCATCCTTCTTCTGGACAAAAGAACACCACAACCCCAAGGAGATGAACTCGGTCGATCAAACCTGACGCTCTTGTTCATCGAGCTGCTTCTTCAATTCCTTCAGCTCATCAGGTCCAAGCTTGTATGGACGCTTACAAACGGGTTCGATGCGGGCTCAAGATCAATAACGAACTCAAGCTGTCCTATGAGGAGGCATACCGGAAGCTCTTCCGAAAGACATCTTGGTACTCACAAACGATCGAATCGAGAGATGGCATTCAGTTCGCCCTTCTCATTGAGAGAAAACAACCGAATGGTTTCATCACGAAGCGGCATAGATGATCACATCATTAGAAGAATGAGTCAATTGAATTTCCACAGCAGCACAATCAATTTGAGCTTTGTGCTTTGATAAAGCCATCCATTCCGAGAATAAGATCAATATCCGAGTCACCAAGGACAATTGGTTTAGCCAAAACCTATAATCGCCCATCTTGATAGAAACATCCGGACATAATTATTAGCTGTCATATGCTTACCCGGGACACAATTGATAAGGAACTAGGCAACTCTTGATAACCGAATTCATGCTTAGATGCAAATGGTCTTGAGATGAAACAATGCGATGCACCAAGATCAAATAAGACTTTTGCGGTGAATATCATTAATCGAGAGATTACCCATTAACACATCGAAGACTCCTCCGCTTGAGCTGCATTCATCATGTTGACCTTGCAGACTTGGGATTATGCTTGACCACCGCATGGCTGGAAGATTTCACAGAGGAGGAGGCGGAAGGCGCCTCTGGTTGAAGCACTTGTTAGATAGTGACCCTTCTCACGACACTTGTTGCAAGTGACCTCGAGAGCGGACGGTGGTAAGGAGCACTTGACCTTGGAGCTTGAGAATTAGACTTGTTCGATAGCTTGGGTTGGGTGGGTGGGAAGATCCACGGCCACCGAGTTCTTCTGCTGGTAAGGCTGGCGGAACGGAGGAGGGGCAGGTAAAACTTCGCTGCTTAGCTGCCACTTGAGAGGACGAAGAGGACTGAACTGCATCCTGATTCTCTTCTTAGAAGCCTCGCATTTGAGCTGAGCCGCTTCTTGCTTGAGAGCCATGTTGTAGAAATCATCATACTTATCTCGCTCAAACAGCACAAGAGGTAATTGCAGATCTTCTCTCGCACCACCTCCGAAGCGATAGATCATACTCCTTTCATCAGCACGCCTTGCTTAGCAAAACGAGCGAGCTTCGAACTGGATATTGTATTGATAGACAGACATGTTGCCCTGCTTGAGATTGCGGAACTCCTCACGCTTGCTCTCAACAACACTTTTGGAATGTGATGAGCTCTGAAATCACGGCGGAACTCATCCTGTAATGACACGACCTCCTCTGGAATCTTTGTATTGTCGGTACCACTCAGCAGCTTGATCCTTGAGTTGAAACGATGCAAACTTGACAAAGTCCTCGTGTCCGACATTGCTACTGATCAAAGTGCTTGCAGATGTCCACTAACCAATCGTCCGCGTCATTGCCTCAACACGTAAACCGAAAGACTTCGCTGATTAGCGAGGAACCGATCGAGAGTAGCAAAGTGTGGCTGATTGTTGCCTTGACCTTGATTTCCTTGATTGCCTTGATTGCCTTGCCCCGAGTACGTTCTTGCAAGAGCTGCAAAATCATCGAGCATTGGCATTGGTGGCTGCCATGATAGCTTGCCGTGCCTCCGGAGGCGGAGGTGGAGGTGGAGGTGGAGGTTCGATCGATCCCCATCATTGCGATCCGGATTGAGGCACGTTGGCGGAGCCATCTGAAGAGGGTGACATCCGTTAGACCTTTGATAGACAAATAGATAAGTAGAATCAACGGATAGAAATTGCAACATATAGTCTTCACAATAAACATTCGAACAAGAATGAACGAATGAATTCCAAAGTTAATCATCACACGTCCAATAAAGTGAGAAGCCACTTAGATATAGATATGGAAATAACATCTGTCTTAGAAACAATCCGAATATCACAACTGAAAACAAAGATTGACTGCTAGAATGAGCCGGAACAAACACAAGATAGAGATTTCGTCCAAAGTGTTCGTGGTGGGGCCCACACGGACACGACGTATAGCGGACGTCACGAATGACTAACAAGACGTCCCCGAATCATCATAGCCAAGGATTCTTTAAGACGTCTCGCGACCACTGTAAATCGACCGTGAATGGGCGGACCACTAGACGTTGAACCCCAATCTCAAATCATACATCTATCGGAAAGAATATCCTGTAAGCTACTAGAATTCCCACCTATAAACTCCGAAACTTTACGGTTATGCAATCTGGTGTTGGGGATACAGGGACACAAAATATATCACCCAAACTAACAATACCTAGATCCATTGTATCCATCCGTCAACACATAACCAAGAAATCCTCGAAATCGTGTACCTCGACCTTGAAAAACATCCGTTATGCAAGTCATGGCAATATCTCCGATTCGCCACAAGATCTTTGGGCTATCGGGTTATCTCACCAACAACTGCACAAAAGAGATTTGATGTCGGCAAAACTCAGGTATTCCAGAATCGCAACGATAAAATTGTGACGACAACACCTCGGAGCTCAACTCCCGGGACACCGCCACAACCCCTAAATGTCGAGGCACCAAGAACAATGTTCTCGTCACAAAACCATCGGAACGATTCCAAGATACCCACGTGATCCTAAAAAATTTTAGTGAAATTTGAGGAGAGAAGAGTCAAAACTCTCGTCGGGATACCTCACCGAGCGACGAAGGGATGGGAAGTAAAAGAATCCTACTCTCCGATATATATAATCCTAAGACTCAAAACATTTTCCATTCTAGACTCAACAACGCCAGCAAACAATCAAGTAGGGGGCTCCTAAGTCGGGGAAGGCTCTGATTACCAACTTGTAACGCCCCCGATGCGGCTATATCTCCCACGTGTCGAGGCACGACTTAGAGGCATAACTGCATTGAAAGCAATGTCGCAAGTGAGGTAATCTTCACACAACCCATGTAATAATTAAGGAAAGATACATAGTTGGCTTACAATGCCACTTCACACAAGACATAAATAAACATCCATCATTGAGTACACTCAAGGTCCGACTACGGAACCAAAATAAAAGAAGATACCCCAAATGCTAACACAGATCCCGAATCGTCCCAACTGGGCACCACTCTCGATCATCTGGAAAAGACACATAGTAACGACCACGTTCCTCGTCGAACTCCCACTTGAGCTCGGTTGAATCACCTGCTTGGCCTCATCGGAACCTGCAACTGTTTTGAAGTATCTGTGAGTCACGGGACTCAGCAATCTCACACCCGCGAGATCAAGACTATTTAAGCTTATAGGAAGGACAGAGTAGTAAAGTGGAGCTGCAGCAAGCGACTAGCATATATGGTGGCTACTTCGCAAAAAGAGAGCGAGAAGAGGAGCAAAGCACGATCGTGAAACTAATAGCGATCAAGAAGTGATCCTGAACTACTTACGCCGACATAACTCCAACACCGTGTTCACTTCCGGACTGACCACGAGAAGAGACCATCACGGTCACACACGCGTTGATGTGTATTTTATTTGAGGTCAACTTTGGGTTTTCTACAACCGACATTAACAAATTCCCATCTGCCTCATAACATGGGCACGGCTTTGAAAGATATTACCCGCAGGGTGTCCCAACTTAGCCCATTATAAGCTCTCACGGTCAACGAAGGATAAACCTTCTACCGGAAGACCCGATCAATCTCGAATCCCGGACTACAAGACATTTCGACAGCAATAAAACAAGACCAGCAAAGCCGCCCGATTGTGCCGACAAATCCCGATAGGAGCTGCACATATCTCGTTCTCGTGGCACATCCGGATAGCAGTCCATACAACTAAAACCAAACCTCAAGTTGCCTTGAGGGGCGCTGCACACACTTAGTTCGGGCCAGACTCAAGGAGCACCGTCCGGGGTTAAAATAAAGATGACCCTCGGCTCGCGAAAACCGGGGAAAAGGCTTAGGTGGCAAATGGTAAAACCAAAGTTGGGCCTCTTTGGACGAGTCTTATTCAAAGCGAACTGTCAAGGGGTCCCATAAATCACCCAACCCGTAAGGAACGCAAAATCAAGGAACATAACACGGTATGACGGAAACTAGGGTGGCAAGAGTGGAACAAAACACTGCATAAGGCCGAGCCTTCCACCCTTTACCAAGTATATAGATGTATTAATTATAGCAGATATATATATATTGTGATATCCCCAACAAGTAAACATGTTCCAAACAGGAACAACATCTCCATGTTCCAACAAGGAACAAACTTCAGCTTCACCGCAACTAGCAACGCTATAAGAGGGCTGAGCAAAGCGGTAACATAGCCAATCAGCGGTTTGCTAGGAAAGGATGGTTAGGGCTGACATGGCAATATGGGTGGCATGATATAGCAATTGGTAGGCATCGCAGCATAGGCATAGCAAAAGAGCGAGCAACTAGCATAGCAAAGATAGAAGTGATTTCGAGGGTATGGTCATCTTGCTCGCAATGTTCTCGAGTTGTCGAAAGCTTGATCCTAAAACGTTCTCAACAGGCTCCTCGTTCACGCACTCGCCTCCGACTCTACCCAAAGCAACAACACAAACAAAGGAACCACAATAAATCACGGTGCAATGCACAATCAACATGATGCAAAACATGACATGATATGCGGGATGCGATATGCAATGCGTATATGCGCCCGGAAGGTAAATGATGAACCAGGCATCAACTTGGCAAACCAAGCATGCCACTGGAAAGATGAGATGATTTCGGTTGAAATCGATATAAAGATCACCGGAAACGGATGCACGGTTTGCAAATGGCAAGCAAAACAAGAATGGCGCAATTCTGCCATTAACAGCATGATGCCACTTAGCAAGCAACAAATAATTAAGCTACTGCACCCAAACATAACAACAAAGCACATGGCAGTGATCTACACATGATGCTCGACAAAATATGAGCACTGAGCTACGGCTAGTTCACATCATAACAGGTTCAAACAAGCATGGCAAAAGTGCATTAATAATCAGGCTGGACATGGCAAAAACAGCATCAGGTTTCAATGTTCAGAGCAGCAAAACTACATGCTACAGGATCTTACAATAGCAAAACAAGGCATGGCATGAATCTACTCAAAGCCTAGACCAAAAGTCCCTTACTGACCATAAGCCAAAAAGGACTAGAAAATATAGTAACACCCATGTCAATATTGAAAGTCTCGTTAACAGATTCAGCAACATGGCATGTCAAAAACTGATAACGAGATGGCATGTTTACAAGCTCAATGCACTCACTACAGAGCCTCAAATGATAAACTAATCATACATACATCAAGAAGACATGACATAGAAGACATACATGGCAAGAACAATAACATAGCATAAATGGGTCAACCACAACAAGCTAGGCAAAATTGAATAACATGTATACAATCTGCCAGGAATCATTTGATAGCAAAAGTAGAGCTCGATTGACTCAAGCTATGGCATCCCATAATTGCAAACAAAGGCATGGATGGATAGAGCAAGTCATGTTTTACAAAACACCCTTACTGAAGTATCTCAAAATATGCATAGATCTCTCGGTATCATCAAGTTAACATGGCATCAAAATCAGCTAAAACAGGGCTGAAATCAGAAACATTAGGACACCTACTTTGCATGCTTGTGCTAGTCACCACATAGATCACAAAAATACATGACATATACCCCTGGAAAGATGACATGGCATTTTACAAAACACATGTAGGACTCAAATTCATAGGGTGCACACAATAATCATGGCAAACATAACAAAAGTGCAACTTCTGATAAAAATCAGAAACTAACAGCACATAGCACTCTTCCAACAGCATTTCGGGCATCAAGATGAGCTCAAATGAAAATGATGCAATGGAATGAAATGATCTACTCTTCGAGACGAACATTTTGACATATTATACGCGCAAAATGGATCTACGGATGCGAAGATATAGCATGTTGAAAATTGCACAAAATAACATGAGAATAAGGACTTAGAGAAAATGGAGGAGGGAGAAAAGGTCAACGGCGGCGCGCGGCCCGAGGCCGGATCGGTCGGGCGGGCGGGCGGCTGAGGTCGCGGGAGGAGGCGGCGGGTGGAGGGCGGCGGCGGCGCGGCGGGCACCGGGCAGGCGGCGGCGGGGCGGCGGGGGCCTGGGCGGGCGCAAGGGGGCGCAGCGGCCTGGTGGAGGCGGAGTGGGGGCGGGGGAGCGGAGGGCGCCAGGGCGGGCAGGGAGGCGCCGGCGGGGAGCTCGCCGGAGGGAGCGGGCTGGCGGGCGGGCGGGCGCGTTTCAGGCGGGCGGCGGCGGCGATCGGGCGGGCGGGCGGGCTCATGGACTCATGGCTCGCAGCTGTGGGAGCGGAGCGGCGTGACGGGCGCGAGGTGGTTGGCTGAGGCGGCGGCGGCGATGACGTGTCCGCTGGGATTGGTCCGGGCGGCGTGTCGGCGGACGTGTCCGGCAAGGACGGACGACGCCTCGGCGACGCGGCGCGAGGAGGAAAAACTGCTAGGGTTAGGGGTGGAATGATCCGGATTTTCGGGAGGTGTTTAAATAGGCATAGAGGGAGCTAGGAGAGTCCAAATGAGGTGTAGTTTTACCACACGATCGTGATCGAACGACGGAGAGCATGGAGGTGACTTAGATGGGTTATTGGGCTGTTTTGAAGGGTGTTGGGCTGCAACTTAAAAGAGGCCTTTGAGAGTGCGGTTAACCGTTGGAGTACCAAACGAGCTCCAAATGACCCGAAACTTGACCGGTGGTCTACGGGTGGTATACCAAGGCCACTAGACAAACCTCGGTCCATTTTGAGAAGATTTAATACCCGCACACGGAAAAACGTAAAAGGGACCGCCGGGGAGATAGGAGTGCGGATTGCAAAACGGACAACGGGAAAAATGCTCGGAATCATGAGACGAACACGTATGCAAATGCGATGCACATGATGTCATAATATAAAATGCATGACATGGACAAAATGCAAAATGAAGAAAACCCAACCACGGAGGGAATATCATATATCGATGCCGAAAATGGCAAGAGTTGGAGTTACAAATATGGAAAGTTACTTCCGGGGTGTTACACCCGGACACTATTCCAATGAGTGTACGGCACCCTACAAAAGAAGAAAACATTCTCCAAAAATAAGAAGTAGAAGAGAAGAATCACCACCAAGAGAGAGAAGGAGTAGAGATGATCGTTATGAACGAAGACCCTCACGGAGAAGCAAGGATTCGGAAAGGAAGGACAAGTCATCAAAGAGCTACACAAAACGAAGACATCAAGCTCATGTTGGTGAATGGGTATCCGACTCCGACTCCGACCATCACTCCGAGAGAAGCTATCACTCCGACTCCGAATATACTCAAGATGAAGGTGTTGCCGGTCTAGCACTTGATTCACCAAATGAAGGAATTGGAAGATGCTTCATGGCTAAAGGTCCTAAGGTAACACACCCCGATTATGTTGATTTTAATAGTGACGAAGATGACTTGTTAGGTGATGATGATTTACTTATTGACAACTCTAGTGATGAATACTATGATGAAACGTCAATTAATCATGCTAATCAAGATAAAACGAATGACAACGATAAGGAGAAGATTGAGCTTCTAATTAAAGAACTAAACACTCTTAAGTTAGCTCATGAAACTATCTTCGAAGATCATCGAGAACTTTTAAGGGCTCATGAGAAGTTACGCTTTGAAAAGCTCAATCTTGAGCAAGGGCATGAGTTCTTAAAGGCAATCAATGATGATCTCCATAAGAAAAGTTCTTCTTACATTGCCAAGCGTTTACTCTTATCTACTTACATGCCTCAAGTCTAGTCTAGTAACAAGACCAAGAAATATTATTCCTCTAGTAGTAACAGTAATAATGCTAAATCCAATATTGTTGCTTCTAGTAGTTCTCTTGATTCCACTAATGTTTCTCTTAGCCAAGTTACACTTGAGCAAGAAAATAGCTTATTGAAGGGAATTATAGAGAAAGGTGTATACAAGAGCCTTGCCGGGAGTAGGCAATTCGAGGAAATTGTGTGCAAGCAAGGAAGGCACCGGAAGAATCAAGGTGTTGGTTTTGAACTAAAGTTCAATGCCAATGGAATTGAGTGGGAAGAAGATCAATACCCCAAGACGAAGTTTGTTCCTCAAAAAGATAAGTATGATCCTACTTCCTTCAAGGGAACACAAGCACAAGATGATCTCCACCACAAGACCACAAGAACAAAGGCAAGGACAAGCTTCAAGAGGAGATTGATGCATTTGAAGAAGCACCTAAGGCCTTGGTCAAGTGGGTTCCCAAGACTACGTCAAGTTCTACTTCATCAAGTACAACTACAACTCCAAGGATTCCCATCAAGATGATGTGGATCCCGAAGAAGAAGAACTAGAGTGTTCTTGAGGGTGACTCCACCAACATTCTTCACTCATATCATTATGGCAAGGACAAGTGCAATCAACTTCCATATCTTGCACTAGTTCAAGGAGTCACAAAACCCTCATGTTGGGAAGGCAAGGTACAAGGTAACCTAATGTTTTCATGGACATCATCTTGTGTGTGCATCACTCTATGTCTATGGATATTCTTGTTTGTTCCTCGTGGGACTAACCCATGTAGGTATTGAAAGTGCAACTCACTCCAAAGGATTGCTCCAAAAGATCTACATCAACATTGAGCATCCACATCTTCAACACCTACATGAAGTCATCATCGACAAAACCCAAGGTTAGTTCATCCCTCTAAGGGGGGATCTCACATCTAGGGGGAGCTTAACTCTAAGAATTGAGTCAAAGCAACTCTAATGATGTGAACACATCAATGCATTATGTAAAAGTGGTAACCCCACTTGAGCTTAAACGATGAGTATGACCTATGATCAAATGTTCTCATTTGACTCCTAAGTCAATATACTCATATATAGCTGACCTAGTCATCGCCAATTGTTTGATAGATGCTAGAATTGGTTGTGCATGCTTTGCCACATATTTCATTTGTCATTTTATTGTGTGAGCATGTTGGTTGCATATTTTACTCATTCGAGTACATCCAATTGTTGTTTTGATTGATTGGTCTCTTTTTCTTTGGCCAAGTGGATGGACAAGAATGCTTAAGAACCTTTTCTAGCTATCTATGCTTTTCTCGTCTCAAACTCTATTCATGCTACATCACAAAATTTGATCAAGTCGGATTCGAACCACTCTGTGTGAGGAGCACTCGGAGTCCCCGATTCGTCATATACTTAAACTTCCAAAACTTCTTTGTGCTTTTCGGTCTGACCGATTCCTCTATTTCGGTCATACCGAGACCACTAAGTCGATCTAGGTTTTCAATCTCGGTGCAACCGATTTGAACATTTCGGTCACACCAAGTTGCTGTAACTGTCAACAGTTATGCATCTCGGTGCCATCGAGTTGTTCCACTCGGTCACACCGACAGTGTCGGGCTATATATTCACATGGGCAAATTTTTGGAAAACTTTCTCCAAACCTCTTCGCCCGCGCATACCTCGCTCTGCCTTCTAGGTCTCCGGATCGTCGACTTTGTCGCCAGCCGCCTCCGGTCGCTGGTCTCCGCCGTCGTCAACGGATTTCATCTCCGCCGTTGCCGCCATAATGAGTTCATCGCCGAACTAGGGTATGAACTCGATCACAGTGCTATCCTAGTCTGATTCTCAGCACATTGTGTTCAATATGATTCTTGCCATGATTGAAACACCTCTATCCAGTCAAAACAATCCTTAGAATAGATGCAATTTGAAAATTTAGGGTTAGGTTTCCGCCAAAACCATCTCGGACCCACCGAGTTGAAAAACTCGGTCCCACCGATTCGGCTAACACCATTGCACTAGTAACTCTCGGTCTGACCGAGAATTGCTAATCGGTGTGACCGATTTTAGAACTTTGTGAAACCCTAGAAGTCTCGGTGCCATCGAACTGTGACTCGGTCTGACCGAGTTCACTAGTCTAGGTTCCAAAACTGCTTCGGTATCACCGAGTTTGAAAATCGGTTGATCCGAAATGCTTTCTGTGGAAAACTAAAACTAAGTTTTTTGAATCATTCTTTTGCAAAAATCTCTGCATTTTGTGATGCTCATCCACTCTATCTCATCTATAACTATTCACAGGGTCAGCAGTCAGTGTTTGCAGCATGTCAGACCAAAGTGACAGCCAGAACAAGTTAGAGGAGCAGATTCAGATGAGTGAGGGCACTAGTCCCTCTAGCAGCTCAGATGAGGGAAGCAGAAGCACTCCCAGCAATTTGCCCAAAACTGCCACCAGGACAAGGAAGAAGAGAACCTCAGAATCTGAGGATGAGGATTATGTTGAAGTAGAAGATGAGGCCATTTCAAAGAAAAAAGTGCTCAAGAAGGAGTACAGCTCAGCTACAGTTAAGCAAGGGCTGAAGATCAAAAGGCCAGAAGGAAGACAACCCATGTCTAAAGCCAGAGCCTCCACTCAAGCATCTTTGGAATCCCAACCCAAAGAGCCTGCTGCAGAAGGAAAGAAAAGGAAGGAAAGGGTCAAGAAGACCATGGCCAGAGTGATTGGAAAGCCTTCCATGATGGAAGAAGAAGAAGAAGAACAAGAAGAGGTTGCTGCACCAGCACCCAAGGTACAGAAGCTGATGGGTGATGCTATAAAGTCAGGGGCTGCAACATCAAAGCCCAAAGAAGCACCCAAAGCTGCCTCCAAGCCCAAGACTGCACCTAAGAGGAATACCAGGAACATATCTGTTGTTGAAAAGAACAAGGCCCCAGTGCCTGATGTTGCTGCTGAGGAAGATGATGAAGAACAAGTCATGAGGAAGCTCAAACCCAAGATTCCATATCACAATGATGCTCATCCTGTGGCTGAGAACATGAAGATCAGGAGAGACTCAGGGTTGAGGCTATGGAGAGAGTCAGATCCATATGCCACCAGGAGAAGGACTGCTGTTGATTATAGGTTCCACACCAAGGAGCAGCAGGACTTCTATGAGACCATCTTGTTGGATAAGAAGCCCATAGTATGTGATATGAGGTGGGTCGACTAGACCTACATTCAGGAAAATGAAGAACACTATCCTGGAGTGTATGAGAACTTCAGTGCGTGTGGAGTTGCAGATTTTGTTGGGAAGAAGCTCACAAACTGGAATGACGAGCTCATTATGCAATTCTACTCCATAGCACATTTCTATCCAGATCGCAGGATAGTTTGGATGTCTGAAGGAACGAGATACCAATCAACCATAGAGGAATGGGCAAGTCTGATCAATGCCCCAAAGGAAAGTGAAGATGACTTGGACATTTATGCCAAGAAGAAGATGGATCACAACTCAATGTCACAGATGTACAAGGAGATCCCAGATGATGCACTTGAGACTTTCAAGTTTGGATCAATTCATTTTCTTCTGTCAGGGCTGCCAATGATCAACTGGATCCTAAGGCACATTATGTTGCCCAAATCAGGTGACCACAACATGATCAGAGGGCATGCAATTAACTTGCTTCACATTTTTGACGTGCCCCAGAAATTCAAGGTCATGAGCCTCATAGTTGAAACTATCAAGAGGACAGCAGCAGACCAAAAGAGGAGCTGTGGATATGCCCCACAAATCCTGGAGTTGATTAACTCAAAGATGGGCACAGGGAAGTATCTGTTTGATAAGGAACACTTAGTTCTCTATCCTGAATTTGAGGACAATCAGGTTGTCATGACTGAGAATGAACCATCATCAGTACAAGCTCAAGATAAGAAGGAGAAGGCAAGGAAAGAGAAGGCTGCCAAGATGCCAACTCTAGCAGAGGCATCTGAGTACTTTTTGAAGAACAAGCAGGAGCATCTTGGTTACTTGATAGCATCAACTCTCGTGGATTGAGAAGGGTTGGCCACCTAACTCAAAACCAGAGAGCCACGGAAAGAATCATGGAACAAAATTCTATGATCTTGATGTCAAAGTAATCGAGATTCATCATTTGTGGAGCAGCTACAGGATGACATGCAGGAGAGGAAGGGTAGGACAACAATCGATGCATTTGCAGAGTGCCTCGAGCTCAGAGATCAGCTGCAGAGCCAGTACCAGTCACCAGAGTCACTTCATCTGCTCCAGCTACAGCTCCAGCGCAACCAGCTCCAGCACCAAATCCTTCAGCTCCTTCCACATCTACTGAAGTCTTCGTCCAAGGAGCCATCTCTACACCACCAGCAGAAGACCAAGCCTGAGAGACGATATAGTCCTATGCATTTTCTAGGAACTTTTTGGTAACTTGTTGCCAAAGGGGGAGAAAAATGTATAGATCATAGGCTTCGAGAGAGAGAGAGAGAGAGAGAGAGAGAGAGAGTTTGCTTTTGTTCTCTCTTGTCTTCTTTGTTGAACTTTGTTTGCTTTTGATTGCTTGAGATACTATGCTATTACCTGTGAGACATTGATGATCATGTGTTTGATCATAAGCTACACTTATGCTTGTTATATGTTATTATCTTACTTATCCTTATATGATCATTCACTGTGCTTGGTGATGAGTGCATGTATTCAATCTTTATTATTTTGAGCGCTCCACCAAGATGTATGTGACATGGAAGAGTATATCATGAGCCTAATTCCTAGTGCATTTGCAGTCCAAAGCAAATCTTAAAACATGCACAAATTTAGGGGGAGCTCTTTCTTATCACATACTTCTCAAAGTGACGATGTTTTTCAATCTTATTATCATTTGTGGAAGCTTTGATCTATATGTTGTCATCAATTACCAAAAAGGGGGAGATTGAAAGTGCAACTATCCTAGGTGTTTTGGTAATTCATAACAACATATAGCTCATTGAGATAATGCTATTCCAAGACAAATATTTCAGGAAAGCTCAATGAATGGCATGGCATGGATGATGAAAGTGGATCCCTCAAAATATTAAGGACAAAGGATTGGCTCAAGCTCAAAAGCTCAAGACTCTACATTTTACATTTTAGTGATCCAAGATCACATTGAGTCTATAGGAAAAGCCAATACTATCAAGGAGGGATGAGGTGTTGCTTAATGAGCCTCTTGCTTCAAGTGCTTAGTGATATGCTCCAAAAACCCTCAACTACTTTCTCACATCCACATATGACCTAAACCTAAAGTCAAAATTGGTCCTACTGATTTCTTCTATCCGGCGCCACCAAGTTCAAATGTCATAGCCACTACCACAAACCCTAGGCAAATCGGTCTCACCGGTAGGGATCTCGGTCTCACCAAGATGGGATTGTAATCTCTTTCAAGAATAGCAACGGGTGCTCATGATAAGAGATCTTCTTGAAGGTCAATCTCTTCGTTGATAGTGCTCAGAGTCTTGAAGCACTTAAGTTGTGACACGTGAAACACATCGCACGCTTGCAAAGGATGGAAGCTCGTTGATAGGTAGATCGCTTTTTCCCAATGATCTTGAAAGGACCCACGATCTAGGGGCAAGCTTCCTTTGATACCGGGTTTAACGAAAGTGCCTTTCATTGAGAGACGCGAGGTAGACATGGTCTCCATTTCAAAAGCCACATCACGGTGCTTATCATCATAATAGTTTTCCGCGCGATTATGCTGCTTTGAGATTCTCAATAATGACTTGGCACATTTCTTCCGCTTCGCGGATCAAGTCACAAGAAGTTGGCGCTCACCTGTCTCGCACTAATTGAGAGGAGTACGCACTTTCTCGCCATAGAGAATTTCAATGGGGCTTGCCCGAACTCGCTTGGAAGCTGTTGTTGTAAGAGAACCCGCATATGGAAGACAATCTTCCCACTTCATACCAAAGAAATGACACAAGCCCGAGCATATCTTCAAGGATTTGATTTACTCGCCAACTTGGCCACTTGTTTGAGGATGGAAAGTCAAAAAACGAATGTTGGTGCCCATATGGCCTCAAAAGAATCCAAAACTTGGAGGTAAAGATGCTGCCACGGTCCAAGAGATCACTTGAGGAATGCCGCAAGGAGACAATCTCGAGGTGTAGCTCCGCCAACCGAGCTGCTGTGATGGATTCTTTGATAGGAAGAAAATGAGCCACTTTAGTAAGCTTGTCAATGACAACGAAGATAGCATCATTTCCACGCTTGACTTTGGAAAGCCAACAAGTCCATTTCAATATGATCAAACTTCCATTCAGGAATAGCAAGAGGTTGGAGGAGACCAGCTGGTCTTTGTGTTCTGCTTTCACTCTTCTCGCACATCACATCATTCACGAATTGAGCAATTTCGCTTCATTCGAGTCCACCAATATGACCGCTTGAGGTCATGGTACATCTTCGTATTTCCAGATGAATGGATAGAAGCGAATTGTGAGCCTCGCTCATAATGACTTTTCTCAGACCTTAGGAACCATAATCCGTCCTCAAAGAACAGAGTGTCTTTGTCATCAACGTGGAAGCACTTGTACTTGAAATGCCCTTGTCGATACCACGCTTCACCTTTTCACCATGGTATCCAAGTTGAGCCTCACGAATCTGATCTTCCAAAGTAGGAGAGACTATGAGGTTGGCAAGAAAGCCTTGAGGAACAACTTGAAGATTCAGCTTGGAAAGATTCACAGAGATCCGCCGAAAGGGCTTGAGGATTAGACTGCTAAAGAAGCCTTCCTGCTCAAAGCATCTGCAATGACATTGGCTTTGCCCGAGTATATTCAATACTTGGGTTGTACTTGAATCATTTCACCCATCGAGTCCGCCTCGAGGTTGAGGTTGGGTTGAGTGAAGATGTACTTGAGACTCTTGTGATCGGTGAAAATGTCCACTTTCCTTCCCAACAAGAGATGTCTCCACGTTATCAATGCATGGACAACTGCCGCCAACTCAAGATCGTGAGTGGGTAGTTCTTCTCGGGCTTCAATCAAGAGAGGTATAAGCCACAACTCTCTCTTGCATTAACACAGACCGAGACCTTGAAGAGAAGCATCACGTAAAACTTCAAATGGCTTGGATTCATCAGAGGAGTCAAGACAGAGCTGTGACGAGTTTCTTTGAGGGTATTGAAAGCAACGCCACACTGGGAGACCGATATTTACATGCTTCGAGGAGGTTGGAAAGAGGCTTTGCAATCTTGGAGAAGTTCTCAATCTTCGCAATAGCTTGTAAGACCAAGAAAATCATGGAGCTGCTTGACATTCTGAGGAGGTTCCTAATTCACAATTGCGGACACCTTCTGGATTAATATGCCTTGGCGGAGATGATATGACCAAGATAAAGCACTTCATCAAGCCAAAATTCACATTTGGAGAACTTAGCATAGAACTGATACTCTCTGAGCTTGTCTAGCACCAATCGCAAATGTTTGGCATGATCCTTCTTATTCTTGGAGAAGACCAAAATATCATCAAGATAGACCAAGACGAATTCATTGGTGTAGGGTTGAAATGAAGTTCATCATCCGGAGAAAGTTGGAGGAGCATTGACAAGGCCGAAGACATGACAAGATATTCATAAGAACCAAAGCTTGTTCTCATCGCCTTGGGAATATCTTGTTCACTAATGCTAATCATGATACCCATACGAAGGTCAAGCTTGAGAACACAGTAGCACCTTTGAGTTGCTCAAAAGCTCATTGATGTTGGGAAGTGGATACTTGTTCTTGATTGTCTTTATTCAATGGACGGTAATCGACGCAAAGTCGGTCCGCGCCATCCTTCTTCCGGACAAAAAGAACACCACAACCCCAAGGAGATGAACTCTCTCGATCAACCCACGCCTTGTTCATCGAGCTGCTTCTTCAATTCTTCAATCAGGTCCAAGCTTGTATGGACGCTTGCAAACGGGTTCAAGTTGTGCTCAAGATCGATAACGAACTCAATCGCCGATGAGGAGGCATACCCGAAGCTCTTCTCGAAAGACATCTTGGTACTACAAACGATCGAATCGAGATGGCATTCAATTCGCCTTCTCATTGAGAGAAAACAACCAATGGTTTCATCACGAGCGCATAGATGATCACATCATTAGAAGAGTGAGTCAATTGAATTTCCCGGCAGCACAATCAAGCTGAGCTTTGTGCCGATAAAGCCACCCATTCCGAGAATAAGATCAATATCCGAGTCAAGAACAATTGGTTTAGACAGAAATCTATAATCGCCCATCTTGATAGACATTCGGAACCACCAAGCTAGAACTCATGCTTGCCCGAGAAACAATTGCTAGAGGTTTAAATCAAGACCAAGAAAATCATGTTTGGCAAAAAGGTCTTGACATGAAACAATGCGATGCACCAAAGATCAAATAAGACTTTTGCGTGAATATCATTAACAAGAAGATTACCCATGATCACATCAAGAATCCTCCGCTTGAGCTGCATTCATCATATCGACCTTTGCAAACTTGGGATTATGCTTGACCACCGCATTGCTGGAAGATTTCACAGGAGGAGGAGGCGAAGGCGCCTGTTGAAGCACTTGTTCGATAGTGACCTTCTCACGACACTTGTTGCAAGTGACCCTGAGAGCTGGACGTGGTAAGGAGCACTTGACCTGGAGCTTGAGAATTAGACTTGTTCTGATAGTTTGGGTGGGTGGGAAGATCCACGCCACCTGAGTTCTTCTCACAAGGCCGACGGAACGGAGGAGGGGAAGGTAAACTTCGCTGCTTATGCTGCCACTTGAGAGGACGAAGAGGACTGAACTCATCCCCGATTCTCTCTTAGAAGCCTCACATTTGAGTTGGCAGCTTCTGCTTCGAGCCATGTTGTAGAAATCATCATACTTATCCGCTCAAACAGCACAAGAGGTAATTGCAGATCTTCTCTGCACCACCGAATTGATAGATCATACTCCTTTCATCGTGCACGCCTTGCTTAGCAAAACGAAAGCGAAGCTCGAACTGGATATTGTATTGATAGATGTATGTTGCCTTGCTTGAGATTGCGGAACTCCTCACGCTTGCTCTCAACAACACTTTTCGAATGTGATGAGCTCAAATCACTACGAACTCATCCTGTAATGACACTCCTCGAATCTTTGTATTGTCGGTACCACTCAGCAAAGCTTGATCCTTGAGTTGAAACGATGCAAACTTGACAAAGTCCTCGTGTCCGACATTGCTACAATCAAAGTGCTAGATGTCCACTAACCAATCAAGCCGCCTGTGGCCTCAACGTAAACCGAAAGACTTCGCTGATTAGCGAGGACCTGATCGAGAGTAGCAAAGTGTGGCGATTGTTGCCTTGACCTTGATTTCCTTGATTGCCTTGCCCCGAGTACGCTTCTTGCAAGAGCTGCAAAATCATCCGAGCATTGGCATTGGTGGCTGCCATGATAGCTTGCTGTCCTGGAGGCGGAGGTGGAGGTGGAGGTGGAGGATTCGACCGATCCCCATCATTGCGATCCGGATTCGACGCTACGGAGCCATCCCAAGAGGGTGACATCCTAGTCCTTTGATAGACAAATAGATAAGTAGAATCAACGGATAGAAATTGCAACATATAGTCTTCACAATAAACATTCAACAAGAATGAACGAATGAATTCCAAAGTTAATCATCACACGCCCATTAAGGTGAGAAGCCACTTAGATAAAGATATGGAAACAACATCTATCTTAGAAACAAATCAATATCACAACTGAAACAAAAGATTGGCTTCTAGAATGAGCCGAACAAACACATGATAGAGATTTCGCCCAAAGTGTTCGTGGGGCCCACACGACACGACGATAGCGGACGCCACGTAATGACAAACAAGACGCCCCGAATCAGCATAGCCAAGGATTCTTTAAGACGCCTCAACCAATCAGAATCGACCGTGAATGGGCGGACCACTAGACGCTGAACCCCAATCTCAAATCATACATCCGCCGGAAAGAATATCCTGTAAGCTACTAGAATTCCCACCTATAACCCCAAACTTTCTGGTTATGCAACTGGTGTTGGGGATAGGACACAAAATATATCACCCAAACTAACAATACCTAGATCCACAGATCCATCCGTCAACACATAACCAAGAAATCCTGGAATCGTGTACCGACCTTCAAAAACATCCGTTATAAGTCATGGCAATATTCCGCACTCGCCACAAGATCGGGCTATCAGGTTATCTCACCAACAACTGCACAAAAGAGATTTCATGTCGGCAAAACTCGTATTCCAATCGCAACGATAAAATTGTGACGACAACACCTCGGAGCTCAACTCCCCGACACCGCCACAACCCCTAAATGTCGAGGCACCAAGAACAATGTTCGCCACAAAACCATCGAACGATTCCAAGATACCCACGTGATCCTAAAATTTTTTAGTGAAATTTGAGAAGAGAAGAGTCAAAACTCTACGTGATACCTCACCAGAGCGATTAAGGACCGGGAGTAAAAGAATCCTACTCCGATATATATAATCCTAAGACTCAAAACATTTTCCATTCTAGACTCAACAACGCCAAGAAACAATCAAGTAGGGGCTCTAAGTGGAAGGCTCGATTACCAACTTAACGCTCGGCGGTTATATCTCCCACGTGTCGAGGCACGACTTAGAGGCATAACCGCATTGAAAGCAATGTCGCAAGTGAGGTAATCTTCACACAACCCATGTAATAATTAAGGGAAAAGATACATAGTTGGCTTACAATGCCACTTCACACAAGACAAATAAACATCCATCATTCGTAGTACACTCAAGGTCCGACCACGGAACCAAAATAAAAGAAGATACCCCAAATGCTACACAGATCCTCAATCGCCCCAACCGGGCACCACTACCGATCATCGTGAAAGACACATAGTAACACCACGCCTCGTCGAACTCCCACTTGAGCTCGGTTGAATCACCGCACCGCCTCATCGGAACTCTGAATCGTGTTTGAAGTATCTGTGAGTCACGGGACTCAGCAATCTTCACCCATGAGATCAAGACTATTTAAGCTTATAGGAAGGACAGAGTAGTAAAGTGGAGCTGCAGTTCAGTATATATGGTGGCTACATCGCAAAGAGAGCGAGAAGAGGAGCAAAGCACGGTCGTGAAACTAGTAGCATCAAGAAGTGATCCTAACTACTTACGCCGACATAACTCCAACACCGCTGTTCACTTCCCGACTCACGAGAAGAGACCATCACGGTTACACACGCGTTGATGTGTATTTTATTTGAGGTCAACTTTGGGTTTCTACAACCGACATTAACAAATTCCCATCTGCCTCATAACCGGGCACGGCTTTCAAAGATATTACCCTGCAGGGTGTCCCAACTTAGCCCATTATAAGCTCTCACGGTCAACGAAGGATATTCTTCTACCGAAGACCCGATCAATCTCGAATCCCGGACTACAAGACATTTTCACAGAATAAAACAAGACCAGCAAAGCCACCCGACTGTGCCGAAATCCCGATAGGAGCTGCACATATCTCGCTCGTGGCACACCGGATAGTCAGCCATTTAGTAAAACCAGCCCTCGAGTTGCCCTGCGGTGGCCCCGCAGCGCTCTAGTTCGCCAGCACTCAAGGAGCACCGTCCGGGTTAAATAAAGATGACCTCGGCTCGCGAAACCCGGGGAAAAGGCTTAGGTGGCAAATGGTAAAACCAAAGTTGGGCCTTGCCGACGTAGTCTTATTCAAAGCGAATCGTCAGGGGGTCCCATAAATCACCCAACCGTAAGGAACGCAAAATCAAGGAACATAACACCGTATGACGGAAACTAGGTGGCAAGAGGGAACAAAACAGCATAAGGCCGAGCCTTCCACCCTTTACCAAGTATATAGATGTATTAATTATAGCAGATATATATTGTGATATCCCCAACAAGTAAACATGTTCCAATAAGGAACAACATCTCCATGTTCCAACAAGGAACAAACTTCAGCTTCACCTGCAACTAGCAACGCTTATAAGAGGGCTGAGCAAAGGTAACATAGCCAATCAACGGTTTGCTAGGAAAAGGATGGTTAGGGCTGACATGGCAATATGGGTGGCATGATATAGCAAGTGGTAGGCATCGCAGCATAGGCATAGCAAAAGAGCGAGCAACTAGCATAGCAAAGATAGAAGTGATTTCGAGGGTATGGTCATCTTGCTCGCAATGTTCTCGAGAGGTTAAAGCTTGATCCTCGAAAGCGTTCTCAACAGGTTCTCGCTCACGACTCGCTCCGACTCTACCCAAAGCAACAACACAAACAAAGGAACCACAATAAATCACGGTGCAATGCACAATCAACATGATGCAAAACATGACATGATATGCATGATGGATATGCAATGCTTATGTGCGCCCGAAGGTAAATGATGAACCAGGCATCAACTTGGCAAACCAAGTATGCCACTGAAAGATGAGATGATTTCGTTGAAATCGATATAAAGATCACCGAATCGGATGCACGGTTTGAAATGGCAAGCAAAACAAGAATGGCTAAATCTGCCATTAACAGCATGATGCCACTTAGCAAGCAACAATTAATTAAGCTTACTGCACCCAAACGTCAACAAAGCACATGGCAGTGATCTACACATGATGCTCGACAAAGATGAGCACTGAGCTACGGCTAGTTCACATCATAACAGGTTCAAACAAGCATGGCAAAAGTGCAAAATATCAGGCTGACATGGCAAAACAGCATCAGGTTGCAATGTTCAGAGCAAGAAACTACATGCTACAGGAACTTAAAATAGCAAAACAGGCATGGCATGAATCTACTCAAAGCCTAGAACAAAATCCCTTACTGACCATAAGCCAAAAAGGACTAGAAAATATAGTAACACCCATGTCAATATTGAAAGTCTTAACAGATTCAGCAACATGACATGTCAAAACTGATAACGAGAGGGCATGTTTACAAGCTCAATGCACTCTACTACAGAGCCTCAAATGATAAAACTACATACATATCAAGAAGACATGACATAGAAGACATACATGGCAAGAACAATAACATAGCATACATGGATCAACCACAACAAGCTAGGCAAAATTGAATAACATGTATACAATCTGCCAGGAAACATTTGATAGCAAAAGTAGAGCTGATTGACTCAAGCTATGGCATCCCATAATTGCAAACAAAGGCATGGATGGATAGAGCAAGACATGTTTTACAAAACACCTTACTGAAGTATCTCAAAATATGCATAGATCTCTGGTATCATCAAGTTAACATGGCATCAAAATCAGTAAAACAGGGCTGAAATCAGCAACATCAGGACACCTACTTTGCATGCTTGTGCTAGTCACCACATAGATCACAAAAATACATGGCATATACCCCTGGAAAGATGGCATGGCATATTTCAAAACACATGTAGGACTCAAATTCAGAGTGCACACATTAATCATGGCAAAATAATAAAAGTGCAAGTTCTGATAAAATCAGAAACTAACATCACATAGCACTCTTCCAACAGCATTTCGGGCATCAAGATGAGCTCAAATGAAAATGATGCAATGAGATGAAATGATCTACTTTTCGAGACGAACATTTTGACATATTATACGACAAAATGGATCTACGGATGCGAAGATATAGCATTTGAAAATTGCACAAAATAATACTAGATGCAAATGACTTAGGAAAAAAGAAGGGGAGAAGAGTCAACGGTTAGACGGTTCCCGAGGCCAGATCGGATCGGGTCGGGCGGTGGAGGAGCTCGCCGTTGGGGACGCCGGGCGAGGGGAGGGTCAGTCGGCGGCGATGGCGGCGATGAAGGGCTTTGGCCAGGCATGGCAGGTGGCCGGGCGCGGGAAGGCACGCTGAGGGGCTACGGAGGCGGTGGCCGTCGGCCAGGAGCAAGTACGGCGGCCGAGGCGGCGGGTTGCTGGGCGCGGGTTGGCGGCGGCATTTCGCGGGGCCGCCAAAGGAGGCCGTGGCGGGGACCGTAAGGCCTGCACGTGGCACGCCCGGCTGGTCGGCGGCGGGCGGCGGACGTTGTCCGCTCGCCGGACGCGGTCCGGCGGCGCGAGGCAAAATTTGCTAGGGTTTCGGGGAGATGATCCGGATTTGGGGAGGTTTGCTTAAATAGGCATAGAGGGAGCTAGGAGAGTCCAAATGAGGTAGTTTTCACCACACGATCGTGATCGAACGACGGAGAGCATGGAAGTGACTTAGATGGGTTATTGGGCTGTTTTGAGGGGTGTTGCTGCAACTTAAAAGAGGCCTTGCGAGTGCGTTAACTGCTGAGTACCAGCTCCAAATGACCAAATTGACCGTGGTCTACGTGGTATACTAAGGCCACTAGACAAACCTCGGTCCATTTCGAGAAGGTTTAATACCCGACACGGAAAAACGTAAAAGGGACCGGGGAGATAGGAGGCGATTGCAAAACGGACAACGAAAAATGCTTAATCATGAGACTAACACGATGCAAATGCGATGCACATGATGACATAATAAAAATGCATGACATGGACAAATGCAAAAGGAAAACCCAACCACGGAGGGAATATCATATACAATGCCGAAATGGCAAGAGTTGGAGTTACAAATATGGAAAGTTACTCCGGTGTTACATGAGATGCCATCAAGGATAAGGAGGAACTTCACAACAAGTCAAGTGGTGCTTTGGTAAAGCCCCATGTGAAGCTCCCCACATCATCAAGTGAGAAACAAATATTCAATGAAGAATTGAGCTTAATGGTGAAGAACTCAAATTCTACAAGAGAAGTAAGAAAAGTCTGTCAAGGTCCCACAATGACAAAATATCTTCTAGTTTAGAGCGCACTCATACAATTGTTGGAGACCCGGACACTATTCCAATGAGGTACTACACCCCACAAAGAAGACATCTCCCAAGAGAAGAAGGAAGAGAAGAATACCATCAAGAGAGAGAAGATTAGAGATGATCGTTAGAATCAAGACCTCATGAGAAGCAAGGATCTTTGAAAGGAAGGCAAGTCATCAAAGAGCTACAAAACGAAGACATCAAGCCTATGTTGGTGAATGGGCATTCACCCGAATTGCATAATCAATTCCCGAGAGAAGCCATCACTCCGACCAATACACTCAAGATGAAGGTGTGCCATTTAGCATTTGTGTCAACCAACCCTACGACATATTTTGAATCACCAAATGAAGGAATTGAAGATGCTTCATGGCCAAAGGTCCTAAGGTAACACACCCCTGAGTATGTTGATTTTAATAGGATGAAGATGACTTGTCAGTGATGATGATTTACTTGTTGACAACTCTAGTGATGAATACTATGATGAAACGTAATTAATCATGCTAATCAAGATGAAACGAATGACAATGATAAGGAGAAGATTGAGCGGCTAACTAAAGAACTAAACATCTTAAGTTAGCTCATGAAACTATCTTCAAGATCATCGAGAACTTTAAGGGCTCATGAGAAGTTACGCTTTGAAAAGCTCAATCTTGAGCAAGAGCATGAGTTCCTAAAGCGATAAATGATGATCTCAGAAGAAAAGTTCTTCATACTGCCAAGCGCTTACTTTATCTACTTACATGCCTCAAGTCAAGTCTAGTAACAAGAACAAAAGGATTCTTCTAGTAGTGTAACACAATGCTAAATCCATTGTTGCCTAGTAGTTCTCTTGATTCCACTAATGATCTCTTAGCCAAGTTACACTTGAGCAAGAAAACAGCTTATTGAAGGGAATTATAGAGAAAGGTGTATACAAGAGCCTTGCCGGAGTAAGCAATTTGAGGAAATTGTACGCAAGCAAGGAAGGCACCGAAGAATCAAGGTGTTGGTTTTGAACGAAAGTTCAATGCCAATGGAGTTGAGGGAAGAACATCAATACCCCAAGACAAGTTTGTTCCTCAACAAGAGAAGTATGATCCTACTTCCTTCAAGGGAACACAAGCACAAGATGATCTTCCACCACAAGACCACAAGAACAAAGGCAAGGACAAGCTTTAAGAGGAGATTGATGCATTTGAAGAAGCACCCAAGGCCTTGGTCAAGGGGTTCCCAAGACTACGCCAAGTTCTACTTCATCAAGGACAACTACTACACCAAGGATTCCCATCAAGATGATGTGGATCCCAAGAACAAGAACTAGAGAGTTCTTGAGGGCTCCGCCAACATTTTCACTCATATCATTATGGCAAGGACAAGTGCAATCAACTTCCATATCTTGCACTAGTTCGAGGAGTCACAAACCCTCATGTTGGTAAGGCAAGGACTAGGTAACCTAATGTTTTCATGGACATCATTTTGTGTGTGCATCACTCTATGTCTGTGGATATTCTTGTTTGTTCCTTGTGGACTAACCTGTAGGTATTGAAAGTGCAACTCACTCCAAAGGATTGCTCCAAAGATCTACATCAACATTGAGCATCCACATCTTCAACACCTACATGAAGTCATCAACGACAACCCAAGGTTAGTTTATCCTCTAAGGGGGATCTCACATCTAGGGGAGCTTAACTCTAAGAATTGAGTCAAAGCAACTCTAATGATGTGAACACATAAATGTTTTATGTAAAAGTGGTAACCCACTTGAGCTTGTTATGAGTATGACATATGATCAAATGTTCTCATTTGACTCCTAAGTCAATATACTCATATAGATGACCTAGTCATCGCAAATTGTTTGATAGATGCTAGAATTGGTTGTGCATGCTTTGTCACATATTTCACTTGTCATTTTATTGTGTGAGCATGTTTGCATATTTTTACTCATTCGAGGACATCCACTTGTTGTTTGATTGATTGATTGGTTTCTTTTTTCTTTGCCAAGTGGATGGACAAGAATGCCTAAGAACCTTCTCTAGCTATCTATGCTTTTCTCGCTCAAACTCTATTCATGCTACATCACAAAATTTGATCAAGTCGATTCGAACCACTCTGTGTGAGGAGCACTAGAGTCCCCGATTCATCATAGACTTAAACTTCCAAAACTTCTTTGTGATTTTCGGTCCGATCGATTCCTCCATTTCGGTCATACCGAGATTACTAAGTCGATCTAGGTTTTCAATCTTGCAACCGATTTTAACTTTTCGTCACACCGAAGTTGCTGTAATTGTTAATAGTTATGCATCTGGTGCCACCGAGTTGTTCAACTCGTCACACCGACAAAGGTCGGGCTATATATATCACACGGGCAAATTTTGAAAATTTTTCCAAACTCCTCGCTCACGATAGCTCGCTTCCGCCACTTGGTTCACGGATCGTCGATTTCGCCGCCACCGCCTCCTGTCGCTGGTCTCCGCCCGCCAACGGAATTCTCCTCCACATACCGTGAGATGTGTTTCACCATCGAACTAGGTATGAACTGATCACCGTGCTATCCTCATCCGATTCAAAGATGTATTCGAATGCATCTTGCCACGATTGAAACACTTATCCAGTCAAAACAATCCTTAGAATAGGTATGATCGGTATTTAGAAGAGCCATTAAACCATCTCGACCCACCGAGTTGAAAAACTCGGTCCCACCGACGGCTAACGCCATTGCACTAGTAAGTCTCGCCCGACCGAGAATTACAATCGGTGTGACCGATTTCAGAACTTTAGAAACCCTAGCAGTCTCGGTGCCACCAAACCGGACTCCGCCTGACCGAGTTCACTAGTTTAGGTTCCAAAACTGCCTGTATCACCGAGTTTGAAAATCGGTAGATCCAAATGCTTCTCGTGGAAACTAAAACTAAGTTTTTGGGATCATTCTTTGCAAAAATCTCTGCATTTTGTGATGCTCATCCACTCTACCTCATCTATAACTATTCACAGTGGTCAACATCAATCAAGGCAGCATGTCGCACCAAAGTGACAGCCGAACAAGTCGAGGAGCAGATTCACATGAGTGAGGGCACTAGTCCCCTGCTGCTCAGATGAGGGCAGCAGAAGCACTCCCCAAATTTTGCCCAAGGCTGCCACAAGGACAAGGAAGAAGAAGACCAGATCCAGGATGAAGATTATGTGGCAGCCGAGGAGGCCAGTTCCAAGAAGAAAGTGCTAAGAAAGAGTACAGCTCAACAGAAGCTAAGCCTGAATGAAGATCAAAAGGCCAGCAGGTAGACACAACCTATGTCCAAAGCCAGAGTTCCACTCAAGCTTCTTTGGAATCCCAACCAAAAGAACTCGATGCTGTCAAGGAAAGAAAAGGAAGGAAAGGGTCAAGAAGACCATGGCCGAGTGATTGGGAAGCCATCTATGATGGAGGAAGAGGAAGAAGAAGAGGTTGCCGAGCCCACCCAAGGCACAAAAGCTGATGGGTGATGCTAAAGTCGGGGCTGCAACTTCAAAGCCCAAAGCTGCCCCAAGCCCAAGAGTGCACCAAAGAGAAATACTAGAAGTATACCAAAGAATCGAGAAGAACAAGGCTCCAATGCCCGAGGTTGATGCCGAGGAAGAAGAAGAAGGGCAGGTCCAAAGGAAGCTCAAACCCAAGATCCTGCACACAATGATGCTCATCCTGTGCTGAGAACATGAAGATCGGAGAGATCAAGGGTTGAGGCTATGGAGAGAGTCGATCCATATGCCATCGAGAAGGACTGCCGTGGATTACGTGTTCCACACCAAGGAACAACAGGACTTCTATGAGACTATCTTGTTGGATAAGAAGCCCATAGTTTGTGATATGAGGTGGGTCGACGGACCTACATTCGTGAGAATGAAGAACACTATCTGGAGTATATGAGCTTCAAGTTTGTGGAGTTGCAGATTTGTGGGCGTAAGCTCACAAATTGGAACGACGAGCTCATTATGCAATTCTACTCTACATCACATTTCTATCCAGATGGCAGGATAGTGGATGTCCAAGGAACGCGATATCACCAACCATAGAGGAATGGGCAAGTCTGATCAATGCCCCAAAGGAAGATGAAGATGACTCGACATTTATGCCAAGAAGAAGATGGTTCACAACTCAAGGTCACACATGTACAAGGAAACCTAGATGATGCATTTGAGTCCTTCAAGTTTGATCGTCATTATCTTCGTCAGGCTGCCTACAATCAACTGGATCCTAAGGCACTCTTTTGCCCAAATCAGTGACCACAACATGATAAGAGGGCATGCAATCAATTTGCTTCACGTTTGATGTGCCTCAAAATTCAAAGTCATGAGCCTCATAGTTGAAACTATCAAGAGGATCCAGCAGATCGAAGAGGAGCTGTGGATATGCCCCACAGATTCAGGAGTTGATAAACTCAAGAGGCACAGGAAAGTATCTGGATAAGAAACATGGTTCTCTATCCGACTTTGAGGACAATCTGTTGTCATGATCAAAATGAACCAACATCGCAAAAGCGCAAGAAAAGAAGGAGAAAGCAAGGAAAGAGAAGGCTGCCAAGATGCCAACTCAAGCAGAGGCATCTGAATACTTTCTCAAGAACAAGTGGAGCAGCTTGGTTACTTGATAGCATCAACTCAAGGATTGAGAAGGTTGGCCACCTAACTCAAAACAGGAGAGCCTCGGAAAGAATCATGGAACAAAAATTCTATGATCTTGATGTCAAAGTAACGAGATTCAACTGTGGAGCAGCTACAGGATGACATGCAGAGAGGAAGGACAACGAATGATGCATTTGCCAGAGTGCCACGAGCTCGAGATCAGCTGCAGAGCCAGCTCAAGACACTGTGGTCACTGGGTCTCCTACCATACCTCCAAGACCACCAGCTCCAAGACCAACTCCTTCACCCTTCTACATCGACCAGCCTTCGCTCTGGAGTTCTCCTGACACCACCACCACTGTAAGACCAAGCCCGAGAGACGATATAGTCCTATGCATTTTCTAGGAACTTTTGGTAACTTGTTGCCAAAGGGGGAGAAAACGATAGATCATAGGCTTTGAGAGAGAGAGAGAGAGAGATTTGCTTTTGTTCTCTCTTGTATTTTTGGTTGAACTTTATTTGCTTTTGATTTTAGCATACATTTCAGTTGTCTCTTTGTCATACGTGATCCGCGCTCATGATGGCACTGTTTTGTGTCTTCCCGCCTTCGTCTCGCGTAAGGGTGTTGTAGCGCACATCTCCAACAACGCAAGATTCATAATGTATTACCCGAGTATCGTGACCCATTGCTAGTGAGTAAAGGGCATCATCAACGCCTGCCCATCCTCCCGCATCTTCTTAACCTATGGTTAGAAAATAGACAAGCTGATCATCTTATGTACTCAATATATTAAAAACTGACAGTGCACTTCAAAAGCTTACATGGTTCTTGAACCATTTCGCAAATCCTGCCATAACCAGTTTGTCAATGTTTCCTGGATTTTGCGGCAGTAACTCCTCTCTGCACAACATAGTGATCGTGTCAAACATCTAAATATATAAGAATGTGCTGCAAGTTTAGTAGATTACGATGTATAAGCTGCAGATCGCACTTACTTGATATAAGGTAGTATCTCAGACAATTATTCAACACATACCAAACCATTTTGTCCAAATCTTTAGGTTTGTCCTCTTGTCGACTCTTCCTCGTAATTCGAACGTAATAATCTCTTTGCTAAGCTAATCAGCTGTTTCAATGTATTTTGAGCAGAATGTCAACGCTCAGAGCAATGTAGGCTCTCGCAATGGAACCTCGGTCTAGTTCTGTTCCTAACATAGCCCTTGAAAGTGCCTAGCCGCTTTCAATAGGGTACATCCAGCCATACTGCATCGACCTCTAAGTAGTGCCTCATCGTAGATGAACAGCCAAATGCACCATCACATCAAAGAAGGCCGGAGGATATATCTTCTCAAGGTCGCATAGGATAGTTGGTATCTTGTCTCTAAGACGCCCAAAGCATCTATCATGATATTCCTACCGCAGAGTTCCCTCAAGAATTGTCCCAACTCGAATCGCTCAGATAAGTCGTATGCCCAATCCTCTAAGGATAACAGTAAAACCCTTTGAAGTAGGACGGCAGTCATGAGTTTTCAACCCTTGTACCTTGTTTCCATCTCAGACCGACTCTCCTTTCGTGGTTGGAAGCAAATCCATGTGGGAATCTCACACGTGACATGACCTCGCAGAATTCTTTTTCTTTTACCTTGTCCAAGACGCATATAGCTTGTGCCATATCCCGTGGTTTACCTTCATCTTTCACCGCAAATCCTTTCTCGATACCTGTGTGTCAAATCAATCCTAGATTTTAAGGTATCTTTCGCCTTGCCTTCAATATTAAGAAGTGTGCCGATAATGTTGTCACATATATTTTTCTCGATGTGCATCACATCAAGATTATGCCGCAGATCCAAATCTTTCCAATACTCCAAGTCCCACAAAGTGGACCTGCGGGTAAACAATAATCTCTTCTACCCTGCCATGCTTCCTTTTTCCGCTACCATTACCAGGATGGTTTCCGTGTAATATGCCCGACCTTCTAATTCCACTTGCAACTCATCGGCGGTGAGCCCTTTACGATCACGGTTTTCATGCTTTGCATTGAACACATGTCTTCGGTATTTTCTAGGATGCGGCTTGTCCTTGGCAAGGAAACGCCGTGTCCAATGTAATGATCTTGCTAAGTATTATGTGATGACAATGGATTCTGTCACAGCTAACACATGCATTGTAACCATGTGTCGCTCGCCTCGACATAGTGCCCAAAGCCGGATAATCATGGATGCACCAAATTATAACAACACGCAGAAAGAAATCAGCCGGTGGGCTGCTATATAGGTCTCGAGTGAGAACACCCTTCCATAGCTGTTGAAGTTCCTCCACAAGAGGCTCCATGAACAAATCAAAATCCTTTCCAGGACTTTATGGACCTGGGATGAGCAAGGCCATCATGTAGTTTGATTCTTTGGTGCATACATTTGGAGGCATGTTGTAAGGGATAACACGCACTGGCCACATGCTATATGTGGCGCTCCAGAAAAAATACCTAGGTCGATGTCCAAAGCTATGGCAAGATATTTGGACGAGCAGATCTAAGTAACGAAATATATGTAAAGATAATTCAACAAACAGATTTGAGTGCCAAATTATGGCAGGCTATTTCAGCAGTCAATGAGGCCGAGCACACAGCCATCAAACCATCAAGGCCATCACAAAGAACAAAGAGCGAGTATAAAATGGTGTAGAGCTATTTCACCTAACAGATTGGCTACTAGACCATGGCACCCACGCCACAATAAATATATGGCAGGATATTTTAGCAACTAATCAGCCTTGGCATGCCATCTCAGCTAAGCAGATTGAGTGCGTAACAGGCAAGGAAGCTTCTTAAGGCAGCATATTGACAAGAAACTACTTGCAAACAAGAAGATTAACAATGCCTCATCGCCTAACATTCAGCACTCCACCGCATGAACGGGCCTCGCCTAGAATGCATGTACTATGGGAGAAGCTGATCGCCGTATGCCTCCACACTTAACGCCGCCAAAGAATGGCGGCGCCGACCACCGGTGCCTCCACAAGAACGTAGCCGAGTTGGCGGCGCGGGCTAGAGGACAGCAGTCTACCGAGCGCATCGTGAGAGCTGAGAGGATCGCTGAACCGCGGGCGCCGACGATCGGGCGCGGGCGGGAGGGGTGGCTTTGGCGGAGCGAATGGAGTGGAGGGGACAGGGGAGGGGTTTGGGGAATATTATTGGCTATAGAAGGCCAAAGGGCGGTTGAATAGGATTTGAGGGGAATTTTTGGTGTGTGGGGGAGGATTTTCGTGCGGTGGGCGGGGAGTTTGGCGATGGTCGGTTTCTCCAAGTGCAGTCCCACGGTCGCTGAAGAGGCAAGACGCGCTGCCCGCTTATGCGTGAGCCGTGTGCAGGACCGAACGTGTGGGGTGCAATGCGACCGCCGATGTGAGTGCCGTGAGTGTACCGCTTTTTCCTTTTTAAACTAGGTGCTTCACCTCAAAAAAAATTGTTGATTTCAGCGATCCATCGATACTACTACTAGTAATCCGCTAATCCCGACTAAAACGGGCGCGATCGACTTTTCCCGCGTGCGATATGCTGGGAGGTTGGCATAGTTGGGTTTTTAGGACGAGTAATGCTACACCTACGTAATCCCGCCACGTAATTAATGTAATGTGAAACGGTGAGCTGTTGATTGTAGATTGGGGAGAGAGGGCCCACCACCATGAAAATCAGGGGAGAGAGAGAGAGGCAATTTACGCTAACCCTTTCGTAGGTTCCCGAGATGTAGAAAGATGTGAAATGCGTGAATGTGTAGTGGACGATTACTATTGGAGTGCCTAAGATAATTTGTGTATGTATAGTCCCTATGTGTTTATTTTACTGCATGTTAGATTTGTCTTGGTTCAATAAAAAGCAGAGTTGGTGATGATGGTGTGCTGTCATCCTGCAATATAGGCCGTCCGATCTATATCTAACGGATAGGAAGGAAACTATGACAATTTACCCGCACTCCTCTCCACATTTGCGATAAGCTTTCCTCGCTCATCCTTTTCTCCCACAAGATCTTGATCTTCCGCAACGCACGGGCATCTTGCTAGTACTCCTACAATATGTATATTATTGTGAAAGTTCATATACACCGCCGAGATTAATGCAAACACGACAGATTTTCATTACATTTCAACTTTTATAGGACAAAAATAAAAGAAACCCGACCCTAAACCTATTCCATGGCGGCGACCGACGTCCTCCATCTGTGATCTCCATGTACGGGGGCGGGGTTCAAGACCCGTGAAGTGAAGGTGCGGTCTCCGACGAGGAAAAGTAGAACACGGAGACGGACCGCCAGTTGGCACACCATGCCCCGCCGCCCCCATGCCCTACTCATCCTCGGAGGAGTCTCGACCCGGCGGTGCCGGATGTTGGACGACGGCAAGTAGGACGCGGGTTGACGGTGCTCCCGCCGTTGGTCGCCAGCGTGGCTACCGCCAGCGGCGATTTGAGCGAGGGCGGCGACTCGAGCTCCATCCTCGAAGACAAGCTTCCCGCAGAGCGCTTCAAGGCTGGCGGTCATGGCGGATGTGGTTCCGTAGGAGGACGGCGCGCTATGGTGTGGAGGTTAGCTGGCGTTGCCGCTTAAGTAGCGTGATTCCGTGAGGCCAAGCGCCCCGGTGCGCCATTATGTCGCCGGAGTTGGTTCTCGGCACCGAGCCTCTTAACGACGGCATACGGACGGACGACATGAATGCGGCAGCTGGCGCCGATCGGGAACGCACCGCACGACGCCGAGGGACGAGGGTTTTGGTGTGCCTGGTAGTCACCGCGGTCGTGGCAACGTTGAGATGCCTTTTTCACATGCGATCGACGCATGTCATTGAAAAAGCAAGACGACCCAGCATGGTCTCAGGTCCAGAGGATGCAGTTGGTCGCGCTTACACCACTCATGGACGCTGTCGCGGCGCCTGCATCCTCGACGAGCCGGGTGTTGGGGTGTGTTTGGATTGTGGCCAGTGCACCTTACCAAAATTTTGGTCATGACCCAAAGATTGGTCTTTGTTTGATGGTTGCCATTTTTGGCATGCCAATGAACTCTAGCCAACTCTAGTTCATTTTTGTTGCCAATGTCGGCCAAATCATGGGCAACCAATACCTCAACCAAAATTTTGGTCATGACCCAAAGATTGGTCTTTGTTTGATGGTTGCCATTTCTTTGGCATGCCAATGAACTCTAGCCAACTCTAGTTCATTTTTCTTGCCAATGTTGGCCAAATCATGGGCAACCAATACCTCAACCAAAATTTTGGCTACCCAATGCTTTGATGGGGCAACCTTGGGCACAAACCAAACATACCATTGGTCGTGCCACAAAGACTAATGCCACCCTTGGCACACTGAAACCGACCGTGTTCAGCGATGATATGAGCGCAGTCGCCACCGCGGTCGCCGTGTCCAGAGGCGGTGCTGGAGCTGCGCCGTTGTTGGCCCCAACGACCCACATGAACGGTTGTCGGTGGCGAGGAGGTCATGGGCCAGCTCCTCCATTGGACTAGTTCACGCTTATGTCGCCCCGACGGTGTGCCCCACATGTCTGTTTCCTGTTTTCCCGCCATATTCAAGCTGCTAGTGTTCGCAATGCATTAGGCCTTTCACTATGTAGGCCAAGCGAGACAAATTATTGTTTATTTGAGCCGCTCAAGTATAATCATGTGGCGCTTGCTTATTTCTCATTCCTCTCCAACCCTCTTCTCCATCGATCATGTCGCCTCCAATGAGTCCATCCTCCCGCATGCCTCATTTGAACATTCCGCCGAGTATCATTCGCATGTACCCACCCTAGTCCTCTTTCAATAGATCTCCTGACCCCGAGATGAAATCAAGAGGGAATGAGTGGGGCACGTGATACCTAAGGCGGATTCAAAATTTTGAACCGTGATCATAGCATCCGCAAATCATATATAAAGGGTATTCAATGTTCGCTTCGCTTTTGAACGCATAATATACCCTCCTATCCTTTCTAGTTTACATATAAGTTTTATGTGTAGTCAAAGTATCTCTACTTTGATCAAAAAGGTATCAACATTCAACAACGCCCAATCAATATTGTTAGATTCAGACGCATTCTAGATTTGTACTCTAGATGGTTTCCAATTTGACTATTGACAAGATTAATAGTACATGAGATATATAATGTGAAAATTATATCATTGAAACTCCTTTCACATACTAATTTGACCGTATGCTTTGTGTAAGTTGCATGTCATATATTATTACTCTAACATTTGGTCAAAGTTAGCCTCAAAAACGATTAGACCCTGTATGCTTTGTGTAAGTTGCATGTCATATATTATTACTCTAACATTTGTGTAAGTTGCATGTCATATATTATTACTCTAACATTTGGTCAAAGTAGTATAGTGGAAGTGGATCCTCCGACGTAGGTATCCCTGCCTTACCCTCCCTTTCGTCACTTATCGGCGGACCCCATGCTTGCTAGGCCTCGCATGTCGCTTACTCAATGGGTTCGCCACGCCAGGGATCCTCATCCGTAGTATAATCCTCTGTTTTTATTTACACCGCATAAAACGGAGGGAGTGGTGGTATAATAAATGACGCGGCGGGGAGGGGAGGGACGCCGGTTTTCTCTCAACCGCGTCCCACAAGCGAGCTTAAAACGCAAGACGAAACGCGTTCCATTCAGTGAGCGACGTGGAGGGTCCAGCGTGCCGGGCTGCAACGCGAACGCGACAAGAGCGATGTACAGTCAAAACCGATTGACCGGTCATCACCGGAACCACTATTCACACCGTAACCTTCGCCGTCGCTTCACGCCAGCCACTCGCCCTAAAACCACACCAAATCTCCAGCCCATTCCCCACCTTTCGATCCCCTAGCCCGCATCAAGCGCCCCTAGTTCGCCGAAAGCCATGGTGCGCCGCAAGATCACTTACTACAAGATGTCGACGCCGAGCGCCGCAGAAATCGCGGGCGGCGGTCGGTGCCATGCACTCCGCTCCCAAGCTCGCTTTGCGCGGGCCAATCCTCGAAGTTCTTTGGAGCCAAGCTACGAGGAGGAGGAAGCCGATCCAATGTTCATGGTGGAGGTCGCGGCGCAGAAGGCCCCCAATGGGTATGAGACGATAGACGTCGAGTTCATGCCGGCGTCCGAGTCCCCCATGGTGCAGGAGGACCAGCGGTTCAACATGGCGATACTAAAGGAGGACCGGGAGGCAGAGGCTCAACTCGACGCGGAGCGCGTGCATGCCGCTGCCATCGAGGCTCTCCCGCAGCGGAACCGATGTCGTGGATGTGAACCGGGCGGCGGAGGCTCAACTTGAGGCGGAGCGCGGATGCCGCTGCCATCGAGGCCTCCCGCAGCGGAACCGACGCCCGGACTTGAACCGGGCGGCAGAGGCTCGACTCGACACAGAGCGCGCGGATGCCGCCTCATCGACGCCTCCGCAGCGGAACCGACGCCCCGGACTTGAACCGGGCGGCGGAGGCTCGACCGACGCAGAGCGCGGATGCCGCTGCCATCGAGGCCTCCCGCAGCGGAACCGGACGCCCTCGACTTGAACTGGCTGTGCTTCGCCGCGCAGAGCGCCAGATGCTCCGCTTGAACGAGTAGCTGGAGGCCGAGGACAACCACGGTGCGGAGACACACGCCGGCAGCGACGGCTGGTTTCGCGCGGCAGCCAAAGACGACGAGGCCGTCTCTTTCCGCGAAAGCAAAGTGATAGTTTTTCTTTATGTTGTTGTTTTATGGATCTTTTGCTGTGTAAAACATATATTTGTTATGCAAGTCTCCTGACTTGGGTCAGACTACCATTTCAGGTGGTTGGATGAATATCCTACGTCTCCTAACCCTTCTTTCCTTCTTCCTCACCTCTTCTTCTTCCCCAACATACCACCGCACGGGCCGTATTAAACATACTCTATGAACGAAAATTATGTGTCAGCGATAGGATGGCTGAGTTTGGTTTGTTCACATGCGACATCACGTGTCAGTGAGGGTGTGTTCCCTTGGTTGGGTTTGCGCGCAGGAGCGATCAGGTGAGGGTGGTGCGACCGTGGCATGCAGGAGCGACTGCAGTGAGGGTGCGGTGCATCGCCGACAGCCGCATGCAAGTGTACCTCCTTCTCATTTTGAAAACTTTAGGCAAGCTTGGCAAAATGTGTGGTGAAGTTTGGCAATGCAAGGCCTAGACCCAAACAGGATAAGTAATACGCACGCATTTAGGAGTACTAGTGTTAAAAAGAAAGGCGGGTTTTTTCAAGGGATTTAATCGACACAAACTCGCTTCACGTGTCAATTAATGCATATTTTTTCTCCAAAGACCAAAGAGCTAACCATCTCACTCCTCATCGCTGATTAATGCAGCGCCATGCAAACCAACCTTCTCACTTCCGCATGCATGCAGGGGGGATGTCCTTGGTTGCTAACCCCATCAATTTTGCCTCGATTAGTGTTAGTGGCCCTTGCAAATTGTAATTTTGATATACCGCCTTGTGTACAAAAAAATGGAGGTAGTAACTATATTTGACTTCCTTCCCATTGCGTGACGCCGACGATATCTTTTTTGGGTGGTTTATGGTGCTCGACGGAGAACACCATTGAGGGAGACCACGGTAAGTCGCTCAAGTGCCGCTCGCAAGCCGAGACAACCGCCTTTATTTGCATCTAGAAGTCCTTTACTAGTACTACTAGGAGTACTAGTGCGGTGAGATGGCTTCTCAAGAAGACGATGGAGAAGCGGAGTCGGAAGAGTGAAATGATGGTTGCTTCGCTCATGCTTTTGTGATTTGACGCCTCACCGCTTTGTGATTTGTGATAGAAGGGACAGGGAGTAGACTCGTGCTCTATACTGTACTACATGCGCCCAAGCATGGGAGAAAGAGGAGAGACGTTGCATTTTTCTATTCCTTCAATCAATCAATCAGGGAGCTTCGTTCCATCTTTTGGCTTTGGCAACACCGCCCACAATGGTTCCCATGATGCCAAAAGCTATTTTCACATTTGGCTACACATTGTGGATGCCCTTAACTGCACTCACTTTGTTTTGCTCCTATGTGCTATCTATACAAATCTCAATTATATTGATCTAAAAATTATAGAATCAAGATTAGTAAAAAGGAGGTGATTTTGCCGCTGGATGGCGGGGAGGTTTCTTATTTGAGCAATGCTACATCCACGTAATGGTTTACGTAAAGTTATGAACTGATGTGATGTGGGACTATTTGATTGGATTAAAGGAGAGGATTAGGCCCACCCCACCTGAAAATCAGGGGGGCATATATAGATTAGATGGAAAGTATACGTAGCAGCTACGTAGCACTTTGTAAGTCTAGGATTAGGCTTCTTATTTTCAGAGGACGTTGTCTTGGCGGTTTACTAACATGCGTTCCCACGTGTCAGTGCTTTACCAAGCCGATCCGCGTCCCACATGAGGCAGAACAATGGTAGAAGCAACACGTGGTTAAGTTGAAGAAGATGAGGGAGAAGTGGATTCAACAACGAGTGAAATGATGGTTGCTTCTTCCCTCCAACTTAACTGCGGGAAAGGTGCAGCTTTGTGATTTGACGCCTCATTGCTCATTACTACGCCGGCGCCATGACTGGGTGCTTCACACCGCTGCTCGCATCAGATTCGTATGGCACGTGGACCCGTAGCTTGATGTCCCACATGTCGCGAAAGGGACTAGAAGATTTATGAAAGCGAAGCGCCCACTCTTACGACGGAGGAGTAGACGACACGACGCCCAGTTGAACTGTCACTTGTACAGATAGTACTATAGTTTTGTTGTTTCGCATGATCCATCGATACAAACCCGATTAAACAGAAAGGGCGGATTTTTCCCGCCGGTAGATGATACCGCCATACATTTCAAAGGCAATTTTAATGTATGCAAACTGAATAATTATAAGTAACAATATGATATCTAGTAAAACTAAAACACATATGATTTATTGTGTTAGAGTGTAGTAGTAGTGCTGTATTGCATAGTTGTTAGATGTAACATGCGAGAACGTAGAGATGTAGTTTTGAGGGCCTACAGAGAGAAAAGCGTAATACGGTCACCGAACTTCGAATAAGCTGATTACGGTCACTATATACGCTTTGGCGGTGATTATACGGTCACTTGCTCACAGCTCAGCATCGGATTGCACTCGCTGACCGCCAAATAGTCTGCGTGGCGCCATGTTGACTAGTTAAATTGACCATGTTCCTTGTGGGTCCCACCTGTCATTTCAAGATAGGCAAAAGGTCGATAAACACAAATTTACGCAGCGCGACAAGGCTCCAACCCATGCGCGGAATCACCTGGTTGTGTATGTGTCTATCGTGGCCTGAATGTGTGCATGCACGTAGGTTGAGCACTTGAGCGTGAGAGTGTGTGTTGGTCGGTGGTGTACTGTGTGTGCATGCATGCGCGTGTGTGCGTGTGAGTGTTAGTGTGTGTGTGAGAGTTATGCGTGCGTGCGTGGTTGCGTGTGTACGTGTGAGTGTTATGCGTATGCGTGGGTGCATGTGTTTGTGTGAGTGTTGAGTGGATGCAGTTCGTGTGCATGCGCAATGCGTGTGTATAATCACCACACCAGCTCCTCGTGTGTTAAAACAGACGGCTCAAGATACCAATACAAGGCCACCTTGTCCGCTGTGCTCATGGGTCATGACTTCAACCACCGCCCAAATATTTTTTTGTCGCTTGTTTTCATTCTTACTAGAAGATGCCCGTATGCTGCACGTAACATCAAGATGCATTTGTATGACTTGTTTATCTTGTGAGAGAAAAGGATGAACGAGGGAAGGCCTTATTTGCAAATGTGGAGAGGTGTGTGGGTACATTTTTGCAAAATTGCCATAGTTTCTTTCCTATCCATCGATATAAATCGGACGACCTATATTGCAGGATGGCAGGCACACCATCATCACCAACTCTGTTTTTTATAAGAGTGTATTTTATGTATTTTATAAGAGTGTAGATGTAGAGTAGATACAAGTATTGTGGGCACGATGGTAGTGAGATAATGTGATGCAACACTAGAGGTGCCACGTGAGCGCTTAACTGGTCAACTAGTCATGTCATGAGCAAATACAGAGTTGTACGGTGAGCCCATGATCAGATAATAACCACTAAACGAAATGGTGACCGTAATGAGTGGATTCTGAAGTCCAATGTATGTATCGTGCTTTCGCTCAAATACAATGATCGCCATTGCATATATCGCGAGAGAAAGATGAAACATGCATGAATTTTTTGGGGCTTACTTTTAGAGGACCTCGAGATAGTTTTGTGTGCATACGTGAAAGGGGCGATATGGGGGTATGCGATGAGAGAGAGATGCTCTTCATTTCTCTTTATTATGACTAACTTTGTATATAGTATAAAATATACAAATTCACAAAGTATGGAATAAATATCATTGTGGGCACCATGCAATGCAAATTAGCGTCAGATTCTCCATATAACTTTGTAATGTTGTATATATGTAGAAACTCTAAAATAATTTTTGGCCACACTTTATTCAAAAGGAATGTTGTATGCTAAATAAACGTGAAGAGAGGGCTTTTAGATCAATGGGTACGTGATGTAACATGTGTGAATGTGTAGTTGATGCATTTGGCGGGGCCTAGAGAGGTATGTGTGTATTACGATTCGAGAGAGGCATGGATAGAGGGCCGTGAGGGGGGCGGGAGAGATAGCACGAGAAATGAGAGTGGTCTAGAGAGAGAGACGAATATGACGTCACGACAAGAGATTCCATTCCCTTGAGTGTGTATATGCAAGGGGAGGGAATAGAGGCACCAGGAGAAATTTTCTGTGTGTGTGGTGTTTGTGTTGGTATGTGGGTGTGAGAAGATAATGAGATGTGGGGCAGAGGTGTGTCACCGCGGAGGTCCGTGGGTCGAGGTGAGGCCCTTCGCTCGGTTCCGCCCTGCGCCACATTGGTCGGCCCGTGACGCATTTAGGAAGACCCATGGATGACTAGTCGACAAGACAAAGATAGCAGAATTGTGAAGGACTCTGGTCCACCGACAAAGCCGCTAGGATTTGTAACCCTAGGTTCTCGGACTAAGGTAACCCTTTATCTCCGATATTACTATTCATCCAACCTAACTTTAAGGGGCATCCTACAGAATGCTCTCGCTAGAATCATACTCACGATTAGGAAGAGAGGTGTGAGACAATGCGTGAGAGACAAAGCGAAGATAATGTGCGACATGAGACACGAGGCAGGTCCATGTATATAGAAAGGGTCGATGAGGATTGTGCGTGTGTATGTTTGTAGAGGAAGAGTGCTTGTGATAAAGGTTAGTGAAAACAGTTGTAAATGGTTACGAGAGGGAGGGAGGGTTATATCTAGAGCATGTGTGTAAGAAAGACACCTCGGAGAGAGTGTGTGAGCATGTGTGAGAGACCACCGATGGAGAGTGAAACTACACGTAAAAGACTGCTCTACACATTGATTAAAGATATAAATTGTATCCACATATTAGGATGGGATCATGATATTTGCAATTCGCGTAAGGAGCGGTCTTTGATCCATCAGACATCTAGATTCTATCGAATTTGAGCATGTCTATGTTATTATTCGACACAATTGATCCACATAGTTAGTATTTTGAACTCCGCATAATGCATCGCTTTAGCAATCGAATATAAACGTGAGTATAGTTCATGTTGTGTGTGTAAAGCACATTATACATATGAAAGTTACACAATGGACAATATAAATAGCTACTACCTATGAACTAGCATACATTTGAATTCAACTTAAGGTGGTTTAAAAAATCGAATTCAACATGAAGTCCATTCAATTATTTGAATTTGATATCATGGCATTTGTAAACCATACCTAAATTATGGGGCACCAATCTTTGCTCTGATTTTGTACATAATAGCATATGTAGTCGTGTACAAAATAGATTCAAATTTAGCTCCTCCATTCCAAAATAATCGTAGTTATAGGATTTTCAAGTGTCAAAATTTCAAAAGAAGCGGATAATTTAATGAGGTTTTCAAACATACAAGGTCAAATATAACGTTGTCTATTTAGGTCAATCCTCATAGTTCAAGAGTACTCTAAACGTGAATGCTTGTGTTTCAAAATTTCGAACTAAGCCAAAAGAGCCTCTACTCGCCTCAAACCGCTGGAGACCAATGTTTGGTAGTACAAGGAAATTACTTTTCTAATAACTCCGACCCGTGAAACCTACCGCCCGACGTCCAAAGGTCTAAACCGGGTAGGTTTGTAGCTTCATCTAGACGCCACGCAACCGCATCCAAAAACATTCATACACAATGGCCGCTAACACACATGCGCTGGTCAAATCGCCCCGCCCACTATTTGGGACACCGGGATTACCATCCTACCCCGACCCGCAGAGGTCCGAATTTAAGAGGGGGGCAAAGTTTGTACTTTCCCCAAATTTCAAACAAGCGCCCCATCTTCTGCTCAAAAAGCCAAAACAAGCGCGCCCTGCATCAAACATGGTTCCCCCCACCGCCGATTCCCCATTCGCACTCGTGGGCGCCAAAACTACCTCTCCACCAGCCGCTGAAACCCCGGCGCCCTCCGTCCGCCACCCCATCCCACCCATCAACCGCCGCCTCCTCCATCATGCCGAGCCGATACCCGACGCCATCGCCCACCGCAACCTCAACCGCAACGCCTCCACGGCTAGTAGTTGAAGCCGAGGCCGAGCCGTCTGCACTCGAGCCAGTTCAACCACGCCTCTCGCGCCTCCGCTGCCGCTCCAATTCGCCACCTCCACCACACCGAGCTGTTCCTCGCCACGCCGCCCTTGCCGCCGGATCTGCTTCCTCCGCCGACATACGGCCACGGCAACACACATCAACATTTGGCCATGGGTTCGCCCAAGCTCGCACCTCCGTAACATGGGTTTCAAGAAAAGAAGAAAATCGCGCGACATGTGGAGAGAATATCGGTTTCCGGTAAAAGAAGAAAATCGGCGCGACATGTGGAGGTGACCACACCGCAACCGAAAAAGGTACTCCTCTTCCTTATTCGTGCAAATCTTACGCCTCGCTTGCACGGTATTCATCCCACGTAAGACACTAGTTGACCGCTTCTTCTTGATACTAGATGTTCCTAGTAACTCGCGATGCACAAGGTTTCTCCTCATATACTATTTCACCTTAGCTAGAGGTCCGTCGCCCCTCAATTTCAATTTCTCGCCGTTGATTCCCAATTAACGGAAGCATTCTCGCGTAACAGCGCTAGTACGCCTATTACGCCGGGAAGCAGCGCTTGGTGTTTATCTTAGGGCGTGCGGCCTAGAGCTACCGGGCGCCCGATCCGAGGTCGGCCGGGATTAAAGGGATGGCCTGGGGCGCCAAGCACGGCGGTGGTGTGAGGTCGATGGGAGGGCGGGCGGCGGAGGCAGGGTCCTGGGCCGGTGGTCGCCGGGCGGTTCGAGAAAGATCGCCAACAAGGATCAAGGGAGGTAGACGAAGGCCATCTCGCCTGCTCCTTATAGATCGGACGGTTCATTAAAAAATCGATCGACCTATTTATTTTTAGTCGATCGTTATCTTAGATATGACCACATGTGGTGGTGTGGAGGAGTACCTGATTTCGTGCTCATATATTACAAAATCATATGGAGTAGAATCTAATTTTGTTTGCCATGCAATGTTGTAGAGCTATCATATGTCTCTGTCATTTATTTTTCAGCCACCGCTATCTGCTACTTTTACAAAGGCACTAGTTCTCGCACACACTTCACCCATACTCTCACTATTGTGTTTTTATGCAAGGGTATTTCAGACTCTGCCTTGAGAGAAGCAAAAGAGAAGAGAGAAGTCGCCCAGATGGTACACGGCTAGGCCGCACACGCTTCAAGGCTTTAAAGGGTGTAGTGTCGCAGATGGAGACGGAACGAGCTCGAGTTGATGACCTCGCCGCAATGAACCACCATCCTGTGTGCTTGCTTTAACTTCACGGTGTCATATGTGGTTGCATGTTCCATATGGTGTCTAGCTTGTATTCAAAGGTCAAGTCGGTAAGATAAGGGAAGATATTTTTTACATGAACCACCATCCCGTGAGCACCGAAGACAAATAGTTAGTCGTGGCATCGGCCGAGCCAAGGACAAGCCCAAGAAAGATAGGCATCACCGAAGCCAACTAAAAGCTGCGATGGTGGCGGCAGCCCGCCTCCCACCGTGCTCTCGTGTAGATGATCATGCTCACCACTCCACCGGATGTCTAGCTTGTATTGCTTCCAATTTGGTTAAATTGCATCTGCTTAGCTTACACATTATACCTTTGAATATGACATGCCTTTCTATTTTTGGTACATACTAGTACATCTGGGTATTAACCATGTTCTTACATCAAACTAATGTTCTTGTGTATCCCTCATCAATCACTTATGACTAGGCAGGCAGGCAAGGGGATTACTCCTCATTTAAAGAATGCAGCCGCCTCCCGACATGATTCTCAAGAAACATAAATGCTAGATGAAGATAGTGAACGAGCTCAGAGTTGATTACAGCATTTCTACACTAGCATCGCAGGTGCTTGCTCTAACTTGGCAGCGTGATATGTGGTTGCATGTTGCATATGGTGTCTAGATTGTAATTCTTCCAATCTGTTAAACTGCATGTGCTAGTCTCGCTTAGCTTATACATTATACCTGTTAATGTGACATGCCTTCCTCGTATTTAGTACATAGTACATCTGTCTATTAAGCATGTCCTTACATAAAACTATTGTTTTTTGTATCCCGCATCAATCAACATGACGAGACACCTTTAGTATATGCAGTGCGATATTAGTTGCATCTTTCATATGATTTATAGCATGCGCTGCTTCTAATTTGTTGAAATTCCATTTATGATGGGACGCTTTTAACTTGGCAGAGTCATATTGGTTGCATCTTTCATGTGGTGTCTAGCTTGCATTGCTTCTTATTTGCTGGAATGGTTTCTGCTTAGTTTACACAAACAGTTGTGAACATGCCATGCCGTCCTGTTTTTCGTACATATTCCATCCTGGTATCATGTGTTTGCCTTACATCAAAGTAGTGATTGTCAGTATCATGCATGAATGAGTTCTGAAGAGAGAATTTTATTGCTTTTTCTTGTCGGTTTTACTTGACAATTCAAAATCAATAAAGCGGAAGGAAGTTAGCAAGGCAGCGGATAAAGGTGATCCTTCCAACGGAGGGCCTCTACAGCTTCTACCTCCACACCCCCAAGATGATTTCCAAGACAACACATGCATAGACACTCAACAAAGTTGTGTTTATGATGAGCACGCCTCCCTAGTGCAGCATCACCGTGCTCCTCTAACTTGGCAATCGTTATATGTGGTTGCATGTTATGTGTGATGTCTAGCTTGTATTGCTTCTAATTTTTTTGAATTCCATCCGCTTACTTTTACACATTATACTTGAATAAGACACGTGTTCCTGTTTCTAGAACATACAATATCTTTCTATCACACCATGTTCTTACATCAAATTACTACTGTTGTGTAACCTGCAACAATCACTTATCATAAGACACGCTTGACTTCGGAGTGTGATATAGGTTACATCTCACATTCTTTTCTAGCTTGTACTACTAATTTGTTGAAATGGCACTTATGACGAGACAGTTTTAACTTGGTAGAGTGATATTCGCTGCATCTTTCATATGGTGTCTAGCTTTCATTGCTTCTAATTTGTGGAAATGCCTTCTCCTTAGTTTACACATCATAAGTCGTGAATATGCAATGCTGTGAATATGCAATGGCACTAATGACGAGAGACCTCTAACATGGTAGTGTGATGTTGTTTGCATCTTGCATATGATTTATTTCTTGTATCGCTTCACATTTGTTTAAACGCCATTTATGATGAGACACCGTTAACTTGGCAAGAGCGATATTTGTAGCATCTTTCATATGGTGTCTACCTTCCATTGCATTGCTTCTAATTTGGTGAAATGTCTTCTTCTTAGTTTACACATCATAGTTCTCGTTATCTCTTCCGCCCTGTTTTTCATACATATTACATCCTCCTATCATGTGGTTGTCTAACATCAAAGTTCAGTTCGCTCAGATCACGCATCAATTTGTTCAAGAACTAAATTGTTATTGGTTTTTCTTGTTGGCTTGACTTAACATGGCATGTAGAAAGAGGAAGAAACATGAATGGCAGGAATGAGAAGCGGATGAATCTCGCAGATTCTCGCTAGTACCGATGGTGCAATATAAGGTCAAAGTCCAGCAGAAAATTCTATAAACACGGCATCCCATGCTACACGAGTTGCAAAAAAAGCCAAACAGAAACAAATAGCTGCCACCAAACAAGCATAGACAACCCTAGTTCTTGCAACACCTACCACAGTACTAACAGTTGCACGACTTACTCTTGCGTGAACTGAGCTATCAGCACGTTCCCAAGGTCCCTTGCCACCTGACACTACTTCCTAAGCACTCTTAACACAAGACGAGTTGGCAATATCAGATGAACCTTGTGAGCTTCAATAGCAAGAAGGTAGTTGCTGGAGTCAAGTTACAGCTTGCATGCTTCTTTATATGTAGTCTCACAGTTTGATGTACACTAACACTTCCTATTTTGTTGTTGGACTAGCACCTAGGCGCAAGAGGAAACAAACATCAGGGATAATGCTCGATAGGTTAACTAAATCTAGAGGAGGAAGAATGGAGATCCGCTTTGAGGCAGGTTTAAAAGGCCACGGATGCTGCAGAGTCAGCCAAGTTAGTATCGAGGCATCGGTTGTTGTTAGGTGTCATGTACGTATCCTCCCAACATGGATTCAAGATAGAATGACAAAGACGAAACCCAGCTCAACACCTTCCTCGACCATTTATCTGTAAGTATGGTTATGTATGGAAAGTTGGAAACTAGTAATATCGCCTTGCTCGTCCAATACTTTCTAGGTTGTCGATAATGAGACTCCCATAATTTTCAACAGATGAGGTTCAAGTTGATAGCCAAGATGATGCAACTGCAAGCTTGCACCCATGTTTTCAAGTCTGCTCATGATCAGATCGGTATAACTTGAGGAAAACTCACTTTGAAGGCAAGGCTAACAAAGTGAACTTGCCCAAACATCTCCAAAGGGAAAATATATCCGATGAAGACCGGAGAGGCCTGTTAAACACCGGTCCGATCCAAGTATCGTGTACATTATATATATGTCATCGATCACATGTTGAAGTCCTATTTACGCATGTGCCACACAAATCTATCTTCTTGTAGGTGAACTGCTCCAAGAACAAGGCCAACTGCATTTAAAGTGAATTCCAATGCATTTACGTGATCTCGTAGCTATATTGCACATCGCGAGGCTCTTGTAATTAGTTGCTGTTTCACTCTTTTTCATGTACCATATTATCGATCTATATTGACTTGTTCCAAATGTAGAGGATAGCCCGCAAGGACCAAAAAGTACCGAACCAAATGCTGTGGAAATCTTCAAGGACTGTCACACCAAGAAGAAGAAGGGCATGACTACACCACCAAAGCCGTTGTTGTAAGTCCTTAATCCTCATGCCTTTTAACTACTACTTACTCTGACTTGTGCCTTGAACTGCATGGTTTGCAGCCAATGTCTATTACTCTTTTCAATTTTATACACAATTGTCTTAGCGTATCATTGCACCTTACAAGGTTTAAAAGAGAGGAGTGATGTTCCTTTGATCTTGACCCGTAATCTTGTTCCGTGCTGGACTTGCCCACACAACGTTACAATTGCATGTTTGTCTATTCTCAGTTGTTTTGTGATATGAGTGATGTCATACTATGCTTACCGTATTATAAACTTCGTCTCTTTATCCTTAGCCCTCAATACAATGTGAAGAAATAGACAATACATTAGCGATGGTACATGGTCATATGTTTGGAACCTGGTTTTATTATGTACTTTGCAATAAAATACAACTAATATTTTACATGGGTTCACCGAATAAGTTCTCAGATATAGACCAAAGCTATTTTGTTTGGTTTTGCTGCCTCCCTAATATCTTCTGCTCGTACTACTAATGTAAAACCTCAACTTCTCAAATGAAGCTATGGAAAAATGGTGGAACCATGAAAGTGCTAGTTATCGACTAGAGGGGGGGGGGGGTGAATAGGCGATTTTTAGGAAAGTCTTGAAAACACGGATGTTTTGAAGACAAACAATAGAAATGACCTAATTGATATGCAGCGGAAGGTAAACTACAACAAGCAAACCATAGTCAAGTATGCAATAACGTGAAAGTACAAGACTAATAGCAGCTTGGTAGTAAGGATCAAGATGGAAGATAGTGAGAAGCCAATCAACAAAAGTAATCAAGCAATGAAGTCAAATAGGTATGATAGATAGGCAATGACTTCACGAAGACAAACTCTAAGTAAAGAGAGGGAGAAGATAGAACCAGCCACTTGTTGAAGACATAGAATTTGTTGGACAGTTCCAGCTTGCTATGACAACTGTGACATCTGGTTAGGGAGGCTGAGATTCAACTCAAGACCGTGTCTTCACCTTATTCCCTTGAGCTAAGGACACACAGCCTCGCCCAATCACTCGTAAGTCTTCAAGGTAGACTTGAACCTTCACAGATCAAGGCTCACCGCAATCCACAATGACTCTTGGATGCTCAGAACGCGACGCCTAACCGGCCGGAGGATTCACATACCCTCAAGTGTAATAAGTCTTCGTGTCACATGCATGTAAAGACTTCAGTGATGCCTAACACTCTTTGGCTCTGGGTGTTTGGGCTTTGTCCTCACAAGGATTTCTCTCTCTCAAAGGCTTCGAGGTGGGTTCTCTCAAACGACAAAAGCCGTGTACTAACTCTGAGCAGCCACCAATTTATGGTGTAGGGGATGGGCTATTTATAGCCACTAGGCAACCCGACCTGATATGTCCGAAATGACAATGGGTCACTAAGGAACCGACACGTGTTCCAACGGTCGATTTCAAACACACACGCACAACTTTACTTGGGCTATAAGCAAAGCTGACTCATCCAGCTCTGGATAAGTTTTGTTTCATTGTCTTCGTCAAGACATAGGATTTGGGTTGAGCATCACTTCACCATTCTGACTATGATCACTTGGACCCCACTTAACAAAGACGGTGGTTCATATGACTCAACAAAGAAGAAAAGGAAACAACGAAACGACACGCCTTCAAGGCCCATAGTCTTCACTCAATGTCTTCTCATGTCATAATCTTCAATGTGAATATCTTCACATACCACCATTGTCGCCAATGCCTTCATACATTTTTAGGGTCATCTCCGTAGGTAAACCGAATCAATGGGGGACACCACCTGCGTATCCCGCAATTCTCACAAACGATTAGTCCTCAACCACATTTGTCGTCAATACTCCAAAACCAACTAGGGGTGGCACTAGATGCACTTACAATCTCCCCTTTTGGTCATTGATGACAAACTGTTGATGTTTTCAACGGGATAAAATATGTGAAATTGTAAAGGATAGGAATTGTCTTCATAAGTGGCAAAGGCTCCCTCAAGATGTGTATATAAGTAGTTTGCTTTAGAATGCAAATGCACATGGCAGGTTGTACTTGTGGAGATCCTCTTCAACTTATGAAGATAATTCATCATGCATGAAATGATATAGCTAAGAGAATGACATGCATAATGAAAAATGGACGCTCGCAGAATGATCTAAGTGCGGAAGTTATCATCGCACATGCGGAATTTATCATCGCACTGCAGTAAAGCAAATAAGTAGCAGACGACCATCGAGTTTAAGTGTTACAACTCAAAGAGCCAAATGTATCAAAAGCGTAGAGTTGTAAACACTAGGCAAAATATTATGCAACCGCCTTATGAACCCGCTTGAAGACTATCAAACTCATATGCTTCTCCCTTTGTCAAGAAGGACCAAAAGGTTTGAAGACATAGAGCATCTACTCGCCCTCTTCAAGTAGATGATGCAGAGGGTTGTCGTTGTTGGTTGGCGGTGCGCATTTAGCTTGGTGCAAAGGTCGAGGCGCAGAAGTAGGGGGCGTGAAGTAGCATCATCTTCATCATTGATCACTCCGCATTGACAGCTGCCGCGGAGGAAGAATAGTCGAGTCTTCAAGTGATGGAGTTCGTCAGAGGACTCCATTTCGTGGAGGAGTGGAGTCAAACTTGAAGCGCTCAAGTGAAGCCATCGCCTTGAAGATCTGCTTCAAAGACCGAGCAGGGTCAAACTCTTCCATGATCGCCGATGTGTCTCGTGAGTGACAAAGGCATTCTTGGTGGCAAGGTTTCAATGCGATTGACGCCCACCAAGAGGCTTTGCATTTGTCGCTTGAGCCAGAGTGATGCTTATCTTGTTTCGATGCAAAGGCCACAAGAAGTTCTCGTTATTCAGACGCGAGCGCTTGCTAGGCCTTTGTGCAATAGTGCTCTCAAGAGCTTCAGTTTGTGCACGGCGAGGCGATTTAGTGTTCCCAGCCGAGGATAGACACGAGATACCGCTGGACGCCTTCCATGGGTTGAGAGAAGCTATGGTGATCTGCATTCAAGACAAAGTGGCGCTTAAGGTGCTCGTGGTATATGGCTTCAATCGACATATCAACCTCCGTAGAAAGATCGATGATTGCAGCAGAGGGCTGATAGTTGATAGCAGAGTGCATCTTGATGAGGCGATGACCCATGGAGCATAAAATTTCAGACCAAACAGATCGATCCAGACGCAGCCAATTGTCGGATGAAGAATTCTTGCGATTGAAGTTGATGCCATTGAGGATGTAAAAGACCAATGTCTACATTGCTCCTTCAAGTTTTGCAGATGATGAATGCCCTTTGATAGGCCATAGAGTTCGCTCGATGATGTGATATATTGTACGAGGCGATACTCAAGGTCATCAACAAAGAAGTCCCGAGGGTATTCAGCGCCATGTGGCAAAGGCTTCATCATGCTCAACATCCGACTCATGTTGGGTTCTAGCTTATGAAATATGCTCTCCAAAGGCATCGCGGTGGAGTTGACAACCAGGTTCAAACAGCTCTCCGGAGTGGGTAGGCCTGTGAGCTCAATGACGCCAAGAGCTTTGGCTTCATGATGAACATTTCGTCATCCACTCGAGAACCCATGTCTTCGTGATCTCTCGTAGTAGCCATGATGTGGAGGGTAGCATAGAATTGAAGCACAAGTTCTTCATTCCAAAGGTTCTTTGTCCAGTAACGAAGCCGAGCAGACTGCGCCACGAAGCAATCAAGTGCTTCTTCTAAGCACGGCAGTCCGCAATGGCTTCAAAGGTCGAGGCGATATGAGGGAAAATGCGCCTTGATCATACAGTAACGCATGAGTAATAGCTTCGCTGTTGATAGCTCCGTAAACGGTCGATGATATCCTTGGCCTTGTGTAGGGTTCTTTGCTCACAAAGAAAGTGTTGTGGGCTTTGAAGCCATTTGCATTGAAAGAACTCAGAGAGGTGGCAGCGCTCGGAAACCTTGGGAGTCTTGGCTTCGCTTCGGACCCGAGGCCTATGCGCAATATGATATTCAAACCGAGGACCAGAGGCATGAGGCGGAGGGACCGTAACAGGCCATCTTATCGTGATTAGCTGACCATAGTTGTATGCTTGCTCAATTGTGTAGGGCCTTGGTGGCGGAACTCGAGCAAGGGCAACAATCGAGGCTTCAGTGCTGCTCAGCCAGATGCTTCGGGAGCAGCTTGCCTCATTGGCTTGCACATTTCCTTCATTGGCTTCAGAGCTGTTGGTGCAGTTCACATTTGCTTCAGCCATGACCACGCCATTGGCTTCATTGGTGTTGGAGGTGGCAGCCTCATGTTTTCAACCTCCACTTGAGGAGCCGGAGGGTCGGGCACCGCACGCTGATATCGTGAATAACTTCTTCAATTACGGGGTGTAGGGACACGCTCTTCTTCTTCTTGGGTGTCTTCGGGCTGACACAGCCGGATTGTCTTCAAAGAGCTTTGGCTTCGCACTGGAGACATTCACAATTGGAGTGGCTTCGAAAACACTTGACGGGCAACAGGTTGGTGGTGCACTTCTCCTTCTCGAACGCCGAGAGAGGTACTTGAGGCCTTTGACCTTGGCGGTTTCACGAAATGTCAAGCGACGCCTTTGGAGATGGGGTTGCTCGGGCCTCAAAGTCTTCCTCTTCTTCTTGTTGTTGTTGTTGGGGAGTGACTTGTTGTTGGGGAGTACTAGGGAGTCTTCTTGTTGCGGGCGATCAGCCCATGAAGCATCCTCGAGCAATTACGCCAGAGGACTAATTAATGTCGATGATTTCGCTGTTCGCATTTAACAAAGCGATGATACCACATTGTATTCAATTTGAGGAAGAACTTCATCATCTTCAACATTGTCATGGTGACTAATGTCTTCAGCAGTGATGGGATCAACCATCGAATCTCTTCACTTCGTGGAGCCTCTGTGGAAGCAGTGCTCATGAACAGTCATGCGTAGTTCTTGGGTTGCGATGCAGGATCTAACCACGAAATGGATTCAACAACCAAGGGCCTGTGGGAGCAGCCCGATTCTTCTTGGTCTTAAGCTTCTTCTTGGAGGGAGCAGCATCGAGGCTTCAGAAGTTTCCTTTTTCTAGCTTCAGCCTCGCAACCCTCGCCTTCTTCTGCTCGTAAGTTGTTGATCGGACCTTTGGCTTCGAGCCACCATGCTGCTTGGGAAGACTATGCGGGGTTCTTCCTGCCTTGAAGGTGCATCTTGGTCAGTTGAAGACTTCTTCCTCTTTGCAGCCATTATGGGGTCAATGCCAGGACGGCCAAGTGCCTTGCGCTTCTCATCCTCATTGTAGGCAAGCACACACTTGTCAGCCAGACTCTTCATGCGCTCACAAGAGCCTCTGGCTTCTTCACGCTTCTTGAGAAAGGCTTCTTTGAGCTCGTGCAGCATGACCTTGAAGTTTTTGACATCTTGCACGCTGAGTGCAGCCATATGCTTCTTGAACTGAGCTTTTTCATAGTCGGTTTTGTTCTTCGCTCAACGATGTAATCGAGCAAGAGCTAGCTCAAGCAATGGCGCCATTGAAGGAGACGCTGAGGCCGATAGGAAGTTGCAAATCTTCAAAGCTGATGTTTGGGGTGTCAAACCACTCATCAATGAAGTGATGGATGATTGCCACATCAAAGAGAGGCAAATTGTTGAAAATTTCTGCTTCTTCTTTGCTCTTGATAAGTTGCTCAAGAGCATCATCCGCAAGATCTTCATCATCGACAGATCAATGTGCTCTTCACGCAGAATGGCAGCACGAGTCGGCCTCAAGATTCTTGACAATTTTCTTTCTTCTCCGCCTTCTTGGAGATACGAGATTGATCTTCGACCGCACATCGGCTTCGTGGAGGTGCAAGCTGCTGGCTTCACACGTGAAGCTTTTGGAGGAGCAGCTGACTTTGAAGCCTTGATTTTCTTTTGCTTCGCGCTTTGGAGTAGGAGCAGAGCTGGAGCCGGGCTTCATCGACTCAAAGATCGCCATCGAGTGATCCACTTTGGCACCTTGGACCAAGATGTAAGTGATGAGGCCATCAAGGTTTGAAAAGGACCGATGACATTGGGTTCAAGATCACGTGAGCCGCCAAGACGGGAGCAGAGGGACCAGGGTTGAAGTCTAATCCCAATGACTTCTTGTTTTCCTTGGTCAAGCCTTTTGCGGCCGGAAGTTGCGCTTGAAGAGATTATCGCCACGACACCGTGAGCAATGACGCTGGTCGGCATTTTCAGTCGAGGTCCACGGACCATACAAGGATAGAAACCTTGTGCAATAGCTTCAACCATGTTCTGGGTGGAAGGCCTCGAAGAGAATATCACCCCAAGGGCTTCGATAGCATTCTTCTCGCATATTCCTGGGTCACTTAAATTGTACTTGAATTCATTGTTCAGCCTAATATCGATTTAATCCATTGGATTCGCGCTCTGCGCCGATTGTAATTTCTTCGATCTGTCTTGTAAAGCTCGCGAGGTCATCAGCAGATCTTTTGAGGTTCCCCATGACGCTATCTCGCCGCCTCTTCCCGACTGATTTATCTGCAGCCATGAACTTCAAACTGAATGGCTTCAACACGCTCAAGGGCTTCAAAGGCTTATGCTTTATCGGACAAACAGAACCGGCTTCGGAGAGTTAATTTGATGTCGTAAGAATTCTGCAAACGAATGCGCACTATGAGAACCAAGGATTCTCCCACGGACATGTACCGTGACAACATTAGAGATGCGAGGAAGGGAAGAGGTCATATGCATTCTCGTAAGATTTTGAAGATAAATCAGTTTGAAGACATTGACCTCATGATGCTAAGACATTCACTTATACGCCGAGAGTTGGTTCCAGATTTGTACTAATCCGTGAATAAGTACAAGTGAGGAATCTAACTAGTTGTGAAGCTTAAGTGAATATACTAGGCAAGATGAGATGCATGTAATAGATCTAACATTGTATGGGCAGAAACCAATTTTGGTAAGTAGGATGAATCTTGAAGATCAAAAAGATGGTAAAAATAGAGTTATATTTACCACTCAAGAACTGCTAGACGGGAAGAAAAGGAAGCCGAAGCAGTTCAATCCACCGTGCCCTAACTTGGCGACGGAGGACACCCACGGGCGGCGCGAAGAGGACAATGTTCGCGTCGGGCGTGAAGACGGCGTCGAGAAGTCGCGACAGCTAAGCGCTTGTCAGCCGGGTTGCCGAGAGCTAGCGGTGGCGCTTAGGGTTTTGACGAGGTGGAGAGGTGGAAGAAGGTCTTTACCGCAGGGACATGTATTTATAAGGAGGTGTGCGGCACAGCGCATTACGCAGTGCCTCGGCGGTTCACATTCGAGGGGCACGGGCAATCATGCAACATACCGAGTTGTCCCACATTCCCACGCCCGCCAGTTTGTTTGATGGTCGCTCCAAGCTTCCGGATTTCAACAAGAAGGATGAATCATTTAAAACAGATTTAAAGTTTGTCTCGTGTCTTCTCACGACAAGGACGCAGAGAAGACATTCGACAGCTTCAATAGAATGCATATGATTTGGACAGATAGAGTTTGAGATAGAAAGCATAGAGAGATTGGGGTCCGATCACATTCACTTAGTTCAAAAGATTCAACTTGGAAGACATAGCTATAAGTGAATGCTGTAGAGGATGTAATATATATATATATATATATATATATATATATATATATATATATATATATCGACATCAACCAAATCAACATAGTGAAGAAAATCATGAAGATAGGTTGAAGTTGAAGACAAATCAAATGCTAAGATATTGCGAAATAACGCCATGAGTGAAACACTTCAAACAAAGAAATTTGGTGGTATGCTACTCCACCGATAGGGAGTATTAGACCCGCATACGGTACACAATTATCGTATTCAAGTCAAATTCCACATTAATGTATTCACACTCGTAATGTAAGTCTTCATTGATTGAAGATATACGTTATTTCGTGTGTTGCACATCTAAGTCATCAATATGCATAAGTGTTACGATGTGTGCTTGATCACAGGATATTTGAGGATTCCAAGATATTTAGCTCACACCGTAACTTGCAAAACCTTTTCTGATCCAAGGGCTTTGTGAAGATATCCGCCATTGCTCTTCAAAGGTTGACGGAATGATGTCAATATCTTTCTTCATGACATGATCCCCGAGAAAATGATGATGAATTTCAATGTGCTTTGTCTTCGAAAGTGCTGGACTAGATTGTTGGCAATCTTGATGGTGCTTTCGTTGTCGCAGAAGAGAGGTACTTGTTTCAGATTGATGCCATGGTCCTTGAGAGTTTGCTTCATCCATAGAAGTCGAGCACAAAGAAGATCCAAAGAGCAATGTATTCAGATTCAGCAGCTTGAGAGTGATACACGCTCGCTTCTTTGAAGACCAATGACAAGTGATCGCCCCGTAAAGTGACATGTTCCTCGATGTAGACTTGCGATCCACCTTGTCACCAAAGATAATCAGATCCAAAATCCAACCAAATCAAATTTTGAGCCCTTTGGATACCATAATCCGAGTGTTGGAGTGTGAGCCAAATATCAAAGAATTCGCTTCACGCCTAAGTGATGCGATTCCTTTGGTGCCGCTTTGAATCGAGCACACATGCAAACACTAAGCATAATATCTGGCCTAGATGCACATAGGTAAAGTAAGGAACCAATCATGGAGCGATACCTTTTGATCGAACTCTTTACCATTGTCGCCGGGACCCGATGGTGTTTATGGCATTGGCGCTGTATCCTTTGCACTCTTGCATTCCAAACTTCTTCGCATAATCTTGGAGGTATTTTTCTTGAGATATAAAGATGCCATTCCTTTGTCGATTTAATTTGAAGACCAAGGAAGAACTTGAGCCTCCCATCATGGACATCTGATATTGTTCTTGCATAATGTATCCAAATTCATCACTATACTTCGTTGGTGCAGCCAAGATAATGTCATCCACATATATTTAGCATACAAACAGTTCACCATCATATGTCTTCGTGAAGAGTGTGGGATCAAGGGATCCAGGTTTGAAGCCTTTGCTCTTCGTAGTCTTTGATTGTATCATACCAAAAGCGAGGAGCTTGTTTGAGGCCATATGTGTGCTTTATTTAGCTTGTACACCATATCGGATGTTTTGGATCTTCAAAGCCAGGTGGTTGAGCGACATATACTTCTTCTTCAATCTTGTCGTTGAGAAATGCACTCTTCACATCCATTTGATATAGCAAGATATTGTGGTGGTTAGCATAGGCTAGTAGTATGTGTTGGGGATATTACTACTGGGCGTAAATCGGCCTATCTGGGCCGGGTTAACTTCATCAGTAGTTCAACGGTGTAAAAGCCCAAGCATGAAAGTAAGGGCCCAAGGCCAGTAGTCGGTTTAGAACTCGTGAGTCAGTAAACTCGCCCGGTATGTAAACTTGTATTGTAAGTTAGGAATAGAGAGAGACCAACCCGGATACGAGTATGAATCGGAGATTGGGACTCTCAACCGACGGGCGCCACCTGTATATAAGGGGACGACCCGCGTGTTCAAGGACGTATAACAACAACTCGAGGCCTAGGCGGCTTATTTGCTCCCTAGTCATCGAAACCACATCAATCCCATCGCAACTAGACGAGGCTTTTACCTTCATCAAGGGGCCAACTAGTATAAACTCGTGTCTTTGCGCCCGCTTAACCCCTTCAAGTTAACCCAGAGCGATGGCTCCACGACTAAGTCCTTTCATGAGGACATCTCGCCGTGACAAAACCACGATTTAGCTTGGCGCCCACCGTGGGCTATCGCACGATGGTTTGATGATCTTGGAGGAAAGTTCAAGGACTCAAGGCTATGTCAGGCCGGATGACCAAGAGTCGTCATGCAAGCTCTACATCAACGATGCAGTCAGCCCCGAGGTCGGCTCGATTGAGTACGGGTACCGGGTCCCTTTGGTGGCATACACGCTTTCATCGGCAAGATTGGTGAGCTAGGGCCCGAGCCGACATCTCGCACCAACTCGCCGAGATGGCTCAACAGATGAGATCTGCCCATGTTAAACCGCCGTGAAGCGTGCCTTTGTGGGAGTCATCCATGGAGGAAGTTATGAGGACGGATCAGAATCTGTGGCGAGACCATCGCCTACTCGCGACGAAGTCACAACCGAGAAACCAATCTCTATATCGCCATAAGATGGCTGGATTGGGGCTGCTCGATGGTGACAGATTCGACCCTCCGGTCTGCCCAACCGGTTGGAATATTCATGGCCGGTACACAAGCAGCGCTTCACTCTTCGATCGCCGCGCAATGATCTCCGGTTCAACAGCCGCGATGGCTGCCGGTAGGAGGCCCCGTGGCGCCGCCGCTCAAGTTTTATCGATCCGTTCGATGCGCTGGCTGCGCCATGGCAGAGGCCAACCCGGCGGATCAGGACGCCTATAATGCGTAGATTGGCAAAGTGAAGGAACAAATCACCAAAGCTAAAGCGGATCTAGCAGCCGCAGACGCCAGATGACGGCAGAGCGGCCGCTTTAGATGCACAAGCTTATAGGCTCATGTTGATCGTAACGCCACATGAAGTCATGAAGAGGAAATACAGATCCGCTTGCCTTCGGGCCGGGCCGAGACCTCTTCAACACTTCGAGCGGAACCAATAATCCGCCGGTGGTAAACCGGGCGGAAGCACTGGACGGGCGCTACCGTCCAGCCCCGCTTAATAGATCTACTCGCCATAACGCCAGCAGTGCCTCAGTGTGCAAACACCTCCGGTTACTACTCCAACCCAATGGATAACCTTGTTGTAGCTGCGCACGGCCGGAGGCTATTCCAATTGAAGGTGATTCACCACAAAGGTAGAGACGCGCTGGTCAAGGAGCTCCTTAGGACAGCTTTTGGTCCAACAGAAGCGATTCGCATACCATGATCGATCCACTCTACCCTCGCCTAAGCCGGAGCTATAGCAGCACGTGGATGAACCGCCGATCAAGTAATGTACGACATGGTGCGCCTGTGGCAACAACCCGGCAGGTGGTGTCGATAACGCCTGTGAGGTGGTGGACCGGCCCGAGCCGCAGGGAGGCCGAATTAGCAGCACAACATCGCTCATCACCACGCCGTTCGTCTGACCATCTCGGTCGAGCCTGGGTTACTCTAGCTCTTTGGGGGTGCCTTTGCTCGCCCCCGCTTTTACGCAATGTGCGCTGCTCAAAGATTTCAAGGGTCCGTGTAAGGTGCCAAATTACACGCCAATTATTCCGTAAGCATGGATGTAAAGCTATGAGATGGCCATGGAGATGCTGGATGTGGATGACGCTGCAGTAAAGTACTTCACCATGATGCTTGAAGGCACGGCCTGATTTGGTTGAAGAGCTTGCCGCCAATTTATCAATTCATGGGCCCATTATGGACCCGTTTATCCAGAACTTCAAAGATACCGTAAGCAGCCCATGTCCGTAGTGGACTTGGCGGCTTGTGTCCCGGGGAAGGGGAGTCAACAACCCATTGGGTACGCTGCTTCGAAATCTTGCACTCGTTGCATCGGATCAACGCCGACTCGCGATCTTAACCTCGGAGGGCAACCGCCGTTTCACCGGGTTAAAGTTGGGGTGCATGAAGCGATTTTGTAATGACATGGGAACTCTCATGGGCGCTTTAGTGAAGTATGCTGATTCGATAGTACCAAGGATCCCGAGTCCGACGATGACAAGACAGAAGGGAAGGAAGAACAAGAACTCCAAGGGCCAAAGAACATCACTCACAGGTAATGGCAAGCGAAGCGGATGGCAACATGGACTTTGTGGCTAATACTAATGCGAGGGACAAGGGTCAGCGACGCAGAGGTAAAGCGCGAATCGTGGTGGGGCTCCAAATCCTAACCCGGACCGCTTAAATTTTTATTGAATCAGCCCCGCCCAAAGCATCGGATGAAGGAGATGCCGCCAACCACCTTTGGAAGGACTGTTACATTATGCAGGAGTTCAAAACTCTAATGCTTTCCGTTATGATCATGGGTCCGGTGGTGGCTCGATCCGTTTCCATGGGCCGGTCACGGCGGAGGAGCTCCGTTCAGGCTTCAAAGTGGAAATCGTATGACATAACAATCGTAATAGTCGAATAACCAAGGTGGTTACAACCACCACCAAAGCAGCAGCAATGGGTTATCGAGCCATCCCAAATAGTTGAACAAAGGCAGATCACGCTTTTCACAACTAGCTTGGATAAGCGGACCGAAACTTCACAAGCGAAGCGGTGAATTTGCTGAACCGCCGTGCCCCATTACCTATGCTGGTCGGAGCAGCCCATTACATGGAGTAGAGAGGATCATCCTCCCCGGTTGACAATCCGGTCAGCCCTCGTGGTGGCACCTCGTGGAGGTTATAAGTTCACCAAGGTGCCTGCGGATGGAGGGAGCAGCATTAACATCTTGTACTATGAGACCTTCCGTCAGATGGGGCTAACGGATAAACATCTCAAACCATCCAATACAAGGTTCCATGGTGGTACCGCAAGTCAAGATATCCCGTTGGTAAAATAGCTCGAAGTGGCCCTTGGTGATGATTATGACTCCAGATCGGAAATGTTGACGCTAGTGCTAAAATCCAAAGTCCATATCATGCCCTCGTTTCGGGCGACCGCTTATGCCAAGTTCATGGCACGGCCTTGTTATATCTATTTGCAGCTCAAGATGCCGGGTCACAAGGGGACAATAACGGTTCATGGGAGCCGCAAGATCACTTTGGAGTGTGAGGAAGGAGATGCAGCTTACGCAGAGTCGGTTTGTGCCACCAAGGAGCTGAAGTACTATAAGGACAATGTTGATCCGGTGGACATGACTCCATTGAAGAAGCCAACTACAGAGCATGATCCGCCCAAATTCAAATCGGCAGCCGAGACTAAGCTTGTTGACTTCGCGTCCGGCGATTCGCCCAAGCAGTTCAAAGATCGCGCCAACTTGATCCAAAATAGGAAAGCGCGCCATCGAAGTTCATCCGTGAGAATCGACATTTTTGCATGGAAGCCTTCCGACATGCCGTGTACCGAGGCAACTCGCTGAGCACACTCTTAATGTTGATCCTAAGTACAAACCGTGAAGGCCCGCCGGTTTAACGAAGAAAGGCGCAAGGCCATTGAGGGAGGTGGCTGTGCTCTTAGCAGCTGGTTTTATTGTTGAAGTCTTCCATCCGAGTGGCTTGCTAATCCGGTGCTGGTTCTTAAGAAAACGGCACTTGGCGATGTGTGGATTACACAGATCTTAACAAGGCTTGTCCAACAGATCCTTTTGCCTCCCCGCATCGACCAAATTATTGATGCCATCGCGGGTTGTGAGCGCTTGAGCTTTTTGATGCATATTATGGGTATCATCGATCAAGATGGCAGTTAAGGACCAAGAGAAAACATCATTTATCACTCCCTTTGAGCCTTTCGCTATGTATCTATGCCTTTGGGCTCAAGAGCGCCCAAGCAACTTATCAACGCCGGTACGTAATTGCTCGTGATAAACAGATCGGCCGAATGTGCACGCCTATGTTGATGATATTGTGGTCAAGTCAAGGGAGAAGGAGACAGTAATTGACGATTTGAAGGAAACCTTTGACAACCTCAAGGGTTTACAAGATGATGCTCAACCCGCCAAATGTGTCTTTGGTGTTCCAAGAAGCAAGTTATTGGGTTTTCGTGTCCAACAGGGAATTGAAGCTAATCCGAGAAGACTACGGCTATTACCTCCCCTCGCTAAACCGGCGGTATTAACGATGTCCAGGCTTGGCAGGCCGGATTGCCGCGCCGAATGAGCCGGTTTATCACCACCGAGAGAAGGCCATCCTTTGTACCAGATGTCAAAAAGATGATCGCTTTGTCCGAGTCCACCACCGATGAAGCATTGAGGACTTAAAGCGCAATTGGCCAACCCACTGTGTTTCGCCGCTCCCATTGACAAGGAGCCGTCGCTATATGTTGTCGCTAACGCTGGCGGCCAGCGGGCCATTGTGGTGGAGCGGAAGGAGGTGGAAGGAGCATCCGTTCAACGTCCGTTTACTATATCAGCGAGGTACTTATTGAATCTAAGCAAAGGTATCCGCATTGGCGTAAGCTGGTATATGGAGTTTTCATGGCGTCGGAAGTCAAGCAAAGATTTCCAAGGGCACCCCATCATGGTGGTCGGCTTCGCTTCCCTTAGGCGATATGATACGTAACCGGAAGCGATCGTCGGATTGCCAAGTGGGCTATAGAGCTTGGGCCAAGACGGTTCAAGTACGTGCCTCGGACGGCGGTGAAGTCTCAAGCACTTGTGGATTTCATTAATGATTGGACGGAGTTACAAGCACCAAGAAAAGCCGGATCACACATATTGACCATCCACTTTGACGGATCCAGCAATTGAGGGCTCGGGGTCGAGTCGATTAACTTCCCCACGAGGTGACAAGTTCTTACGCTTCTCCGCTTAATGTTCCCTTGTACTAACAATGCAGCTAAGTACGAAGCCTTGCACCATGGTCTCCGGATGGCTAAGGAGATGAATCTAAGCCGGGTTAAGTGCTTCGGTGACTCGGATCTAGTGGCTCAACAGGTGTCTGGCACTTGGGATTCAAAGGACCCACTCATGGCTGCTTATCGTCGTGAGGTGGATATTGTTGCAGGTCATTTCAAGGGCTATCGTGGACCACGTGGACCGTCGGAAGAATGAAGCGGCGGACGCTTTAAGCCGGTTGGGCTCTCAACGTAAACCGTCCCGCCTAATGTTTTTCTCGACGGCCGCACAACCCGCTTGGTCAAGCACCCCGGTGAAGCGGATTTGGCTATTCCTGATCCGGAGGCTCAATTGGTGGCAGCTCTTCACGCCACTCCGATTGACGCCTTATCTTGCGACATGAACCGGGCGAAGTTACTGAAGATGAGACGCTGGCCCGGCAGATAATCCGCGATCCAAGTCTATGACCATTGTTAATGGCGAATTGTATCATTGCAGCGTGTCGTATGCTTCAACGCTGTGTGTCCCCCGAGGAAGGCTGTGAAATATTGCGTGAGATCCACGAAGGAGATTGTGGTCACCACGCCGTTCAAAATCCTTGGTGGCTAAAGCATTCCGCCACGGTTTCTATTGGTTGATCGCTCATGCCGATGCGGAAGATCTGGTCGACGATGTGATGGTTGCCAAAAGTTTTCCAGACGTGTTTCATGTAATCGCCCAAGAATTGAGGATGATTCCAATTACTTAACCGCTTGCAACCTGGGGTTGATATGGTTGGACCTTTCAAAAGGTCCAAGGGCAAGAAGACCCACCTCCTCGTGGCGGTTGACAAGTTTACAAAGTGGGTAGAGGCGTAACTCGTTAGCAAGTGTGACGCGCCACGGCGGTTCAGTTCATCAAAAAGTGATTTTCCGGTTTGGCTTTCCACACAAGATCATCACGTATAATGGTACCAATTTATCCAAAGGTGCTATGAAAGAGTTCGCGAACGTGAACACATCCGCTTGACGTTTCTTCAAGAGCCCACCCACAGTCCAATGGTCAAGCGGAAAGGGCTAATCAAGAGATCTTGAGAGGCATCAAGCCCCGGCTTATGGTCCCTTTGCAGAGGACACCGGGTTGTTGGGTAGAAGAGCTACCATCCGTGTTATGGAGTATCAACACTACGCCCAACAGATCCACAGTGATACACACCGCTTTTATGGTCTATGGAGCGGAGGCGGTTCTCCCGCTGACATCCGCCATGACTCACCTCGTGTGGCAGCTTATGTTGAAGGCATAACAAGACGGCACGGCAAGACGCTTTGGACCGTTGGATGAGGAGCGTGACATAGCAGCTGCCCGCCGGGCGATTTACCAACAGGATCTTCGCTGCTACCATAGTCTCCGGTCGTAACTAGAACTTTTCAAGAAGGAGATTTGGTGCTTCGCTCATCCAAGACCGACCGATATGCACAAGTTATCCCCACCTTGGGAGGGACCTTCGTGGTTAGCAAGAATCTGCACAACGGGTCGCATTTATCCGATCGATATTCGAGAGCATAAAGACTCACGACATCGAGGAGGAGACCAACAGCCGTGGAACATAGCTCATCTTCGCCTTATTATACCCGAGCCATCGGCTCTACTCATGTACATATTATGACAAAGGTATATATTATGAATAAAGTAATAAACCGGAGCCTCACCTAAAGCGGGTATCTGTTCATACATCATGCGTGGTTACATGGAGTTGTTCGTTTTAAAGCGCCTCCGTTTACCCCCGAGTTTGCTTTTCAAAGGCTTTATGATATCACTTGGGGCTTGGTCGTGTCCGAACCAATGCAACACCTTTTGATAGGCGAAGCCACCAGATCACTTGGGGACATGGTCAAGTCTGAACCAACACGCCTTTGATCGCCTAAGGCCATAGAGTCACTTGGGGCTTGGTCGAACCCAACCATTGCCACGCCCACTTGATCGGCATAATGCCACGGTTTAAGTTGGGGACCGCTGACTTGAACCATGGCTACACCTTTATTGGGAGCTTGGTCGGTCCCACCATGGTAACACTATCCGATCGCTCAAGAAAGCCTCTTTTTGCAAATGATTTTATCATTGCCTCTCGCTTCCATATTTTTCCTAACTGTTATTTGATTTTTGTTGCGCTTTTTAAACCGTAACATTTTAAACCGGTTCAAACTCACAATTGACGGAATTCGGTCCATTTTAATCCGGAGATAATTTTTCTGGTTTGACTTTTTCTCGTTAACATCCCATTATGGAGTAACAGGGGCTTGTCATGACCCGCACGGTTTACATGGTGAACCGCATTATAAACACAGAGCTGTTTTCCTTTGACGGTAATGGTTTCTACAATCTCCGCTTTCAAGATTGGCTAAGCCAGCTTCATGCCCAATGATGGCAGTGTATTTTGTATCACACATTTTGATCATATACCTCAATATTTCATTGCATATATATATGAACGCCACAAACCGGTTGGCGGCATAAACCGCCGTGGCAGTTCAAGATTTTGTAATCGCAGTAATATAGATTGAAGGTTTCGATCATTCAATCAAAAGTACCAAAGACCTATGCATGAAGGCATATTAAAAGAAAAAGTGTTATTATCCTATTACAGGCAACATGGTGCCCAAATAAGATCATTGTTTTCTTGGCGGAATATAATGAAGCAGCTATTTAAACCGCTTCCGGTTCATGCTTGCTCGCCGTTCCCGGTCTGACGGTTGTGGTTCGTCTCGCGCCGCTTCAGCTTCTTCATCCCTTACCAGCGGCTGGAAGTCAACAAAGGGTCCAATGATTCCCTATTAAAGCTTGAAAGACAGCCTCCTCATGGGGACGTCATGCCAGTTTACATCAACCAGAGAAGGTGACATCACGGCGGTTCAACAATTACAAGAAGATGTTGAAGATGAAGGTTTTTATCAACGATTGACATGAACCTGTTCAAATCAATCTAGGGCCTAATGTTAGATATTACTATCGGCGAAACCGCCTATCTCGGGCCGGGTTAACTTCATCGTAGTTCAACGTGTAAAAGCCCAAGCATGAAAGTAAGGGCCCAAGGCCCGTAGTCGGTTTAGAACTCAGAGCCGTAAACCGCCTGGTATGTACACTTGTATTGTAAGTTAGAATAGAGAGAGACCAACCCGGATACGAGTATGAACCGAGATTGGGACTCTTCAACCGACGGGCGCCACCCGTGTATATAAGGGGACGACCCGGGCGTGTTCAAGGACGTATAACAACAACTCGAGGCCTAGGCGTGCTTATTTGCTCCCTAGTCATCGAAACCACATCAATCCCATCACAACTAGACGTAGGCTTTTACCTTCATCGAAGGGGCCGAACTAGTATAAACTCTCGTGTCTTTGTGTCCGCTTTAACCCCTTCAAGTTAACCCGTAGCGATGGCTCCACGACTAAGTCCTTTCATGAGGACATCTGCCGTGACAAAACCACGACAGTATGCGAATAGCTTCAAGCCTAGCTACAGGAGCAAATGTTTCATTGAAGTCAATTCCTTCAACTTGAGTATATCCTTGAGCCACAAGCCGTGCTTTCTTTCTGACGACTTGACCATGCTCATCTTGCTTGTTTCGATATATCCATTTGGTGCCAATAATGTTATGCTTGCGAGGGTCAGGACGCTTGACAAGTTCCCAAATATTGTTCAGCTTTAAATGTTGAAGTTCTTCTTGCATAGCTTGTATCCATTCTGGTTCCATAAAGGCTTCAGCAACTTTCTTGGGTTCTGATATTGACACAAAACAAAAGTGCCCACAGAAATTTGCTAGCTGTGTTGCTCTTGAGCGAGTAAGCGGACCAGGTGCATTGATGCTATCGATTATCTTCTCAATCTGTACTTCATTTGCAACTCGAGGATGAACTGGACGAAGACTTTGCTCATGCCGATCATTGTCATCATTGGGAGGATTGTCTTCAGGCTCAGCATTGTCTTCTGGTTGGTTAGGTGCAGAAATGATAAGTTCCTCTTCAGGCTGTGCTTCGGAAGGCATGATTTCACCTGTTCCCATTAGCTTGATAGATTCGCTGGGTGGAGCTTCGCTTAGTGTACTTGGCAGGAACTCTTTGTGAACCATTGGTTTCATCAAATCGCACGCCCACCGTTTCGACGATTTTGTAGAGATAAAGGTTGAAGACTCAGAGGAGTGCGAGTCCTTTCCAGAATCGAGCATGAAGCCTTCGTGAGCTTTAGGTTCAAATTTTGACTTGTGATGGGGATCCTTGATCCAGACTTAGCCCCAAATACTCAAGTAGCCGACATTTGGCTTCTTGCCAAGAAGGAGCTCATAGGATGTTTTGTTCAGAAGCTTATGGATACAAACACGATTGATGACGTGACATGCTGTATCAATAGCTTCAGGCCAGAACTTTCTTGGTGTCTTGTACTTGTAGAGCATTTTTCGAGCCATCTCAATAAGGGTTCTGTTCTTGCGCTCCACGATGCCATTTTGCTGAGGTGTGTATGGAGCAGAGAACTCATGAGTGATTCCCATGGTATCCAGATAAAGATCAAGTCCGTGTTCTTGAATTCAGTGTCGTTATCACTTCGATATGCTTGATCTTGACGCCATAATTGTTCATTGCTCGATTGGCGGTTGCCTCAAGACATCTTGCACTTCAGCCTTGTAGAGAATTATGTGCACCCATGTGTATCTTGAGTAGTCATCAACAATGACGGCCATAGAGACAAGCAGTTGTTGTGAGGGTAGAGTAATGAGTAGGGCCAAACAAATCCATGTGTAACAGCTCAAGGGTTGAGATGTCGCCATGATTGTCTTTGAGGGGTGCTTTGCCCTAGTCATCTTTCCACCTTCGCAGGCACCACACAAATGATCCTTCTTGAACTTGACACCTTCGATGCCTATGACATGCTTCTTCTTGGCGAGTGTGTGTAAGTTCCTCAAGCCAAGATGCCCCAGCCTCCGATGCCAGAGCCAGCATTCTGAATCTTTTACAAGAAGACATACGGAAAGTGTGGACCTCGGCCGAGAAATCTACCATGTATAGATCATCTTTCCTATACCCTTCAAAGACTTGCTTTTACCAAAGGTCAAGAAATATGATGTGACTTTGTCCGATGGACGTAAGGTTGAGTCCATGAGAAGACTTTGATCACCAAATATATGATTAGTGCATCCACTGTCCATAATCCATTCTGAAGCATGAGGTGTCATACCCTACAGTACAGTTAGGGGGATAGGCTTCACCAAGAGCATTGTGAAGCATAAACATTTGACGGGCAAGTGGATTATTGAAGCTTAAATCAAGATTAGGACTGATAGGATGAATGGCAAACGATTCAGGAACAAAATACATAGTGAGACCATTTGGGCATTTGATCTTGTGCCCTACAAGATGTTTTAGGTCCCCAGCTATAGCATCAGACGCCTTTGATTTTCGGCTGGAGACCCTTTCCTGCAAAAGAGAGTTAATTCTTCTTAACCACCCACATCTTCAGGGGTGGCTTAGAAGCAATGAGTCTAAGTGCAGCATCTGAGAATTTTGGCTTTGGAGCCCTAGCAAATAGCCTTGCAGGAGATGAATGATACTCATATGAATAAGGTAAAAGTTCTTAGTTCTATGAACATAGCGGTTTGAAGACACACGCCATATTCATAAATTTGAGTACGGTTTCCTGCAAAACATTGGCGTTAGGGTGACTCTGTGAGTCCTCCGTCTGTATGAAGCCTTTGGACCATATGACGCCTTAGGTCCTGGGTTTGTCTTCTTCCTGTGGTGTCATGATGACATTCACGGAAGATTCTCAAGACAGCTTTTGGGAACCCAGATCTTCTTCATAGGCGGTCCATTCCTGCAGTTAGTACCAATATACCTAGCAAACACTTCACCATTCTCGATTCTTGAACAGCTTATAGTTTGCATCAAAGGATTCATCAATGATAATAGGGTTAGCATGTAAAGCCAGATAAGGTGGATGGATCCATGAAGGTCCCTTTGCAGCAACCCATGTGGTTTTGGGATACCGCTCAAAGCTTCCAAAGAGGAACCATCAACATTCATTTTCCTCTCGAACCCAACACCCTCTTTCCTAGGGTTTCGTTCAAGATTCGCTTTTGAGGACATCGCAGTGTCCGATGCCCTTTCGACTTTTATACATCCCTATTTCAAGAAATGTCTTCAACCTAGCATTTTCATCAGCAATAGCAGTGGTATCCTTGCAGAGGGGTTAGTTACCACATTAGTAGTTGAAGACAATGCAACAAGAGCAGCAGTTGAACATTCAACAACAGAGGTAGCGATATCACGCCAAGACATTTTAGACATGGTGGTTCAAATCCATCCTGAGCGGAACTGATCTGTTGAGCGCTAAGTGACTCATTCTCTTTTGAAGATCTTCATGAGCCGCCTCAATTTCTCAAGCTCTTGCTTCCTTTGAAGATAATCATAGGAGAGCTTTTCATGAGTAGTTGAGAGCATTTCATGACGACTTTCAAGTTCTTGGTACTTAGCATGAAGATTTTAATGTCTTCAACTAAGGACTGTGAACGTGTCATTTCGCGCCCAACAGGTCATCGCTTTTGTCTAACAGTTTTTGAGTATGTTCCATAGCTCTTGTTGTTCGTTGCAATTTTAGCAAGTGTTTTGTAGCTGGGTTTGATTCACAATCGAGTCATCTTCACTTGATGTTTGAAAGTAAGCATCACGTGATTTTACCTTGGCACCGCGTGCCATGAAGCAATAGGTGGGAGCAGGGTCGCCCTTGTCATCGCCTTCAACGTTGGTGTAGAAGTCATTGTCTTCAGTGTTGAAGATGGACTTGGCAACATAGGTTGTGGCTAAAGCCGACTTGCAACGCCAGTGGTCGGACTCCTCTTCGACTCCACCTCCACCTCCTCGTAAGAAGACTCCTCCTCCAATCCATTTCCTTGCCAACAAAAGCACGAGCCTTGCCGATGAGCTCTTCTTATGAGATGAAGACTTTGATGAGGACTTGGAAGAAGACTTTGAAGATTTCTTCTTCTTCTTGTCATCGTAATCATATTCCTTGCTCTTCTTCTTCTTCTTCTCATTGTCCCACCGTGGACACTCGTAGATATAGTGTCCAGCTTTTCTTGCACTTGTGATAGGTTCTCTTCTTGTAGTCATGAGTGGAAGCTTCATCATTTCTTGAGCTGGATCGTGAAGACTTTCAAGCCTTTCTTCCTAGTGAACTTCGAACTTCTTCACAAGCATAGCAAGTTCCTTTCCAATGTCTTCGTGGATCATCGTAACCGCAATGATTCTTCTTCGATGAGGAAACAACTTTTGCCTTCAAAGCGCGAGTTCGGCCATAGTTGGGACCATAGATATCTCTTTTCTCGTAAAGTCGAACTCATGTGTGTTGAGCCTCTCAAGTATATCGACGGATCGAGTGTCTTGAAGTCGGACGTTTTGTATCATGAGGGCAAGGGTGTCAAAAGAGTTGTCAAGTGATCTCAGAGTGTCTTGACGATTTCATGCTTGGTGATCTCATGGCGCCGAGAGCATGAAGCTCATTTGTGATGTCGTGAGGCGATCAAACGTGAGCTGGACATTTTCATTGTCGCTTATCTTGAAGCGGTTGAAGAGGTTGCGAAGAAAACTAATCCTTTGATCTCTCTGGGTTGAGACGCCTTCGTTGACCTTGGATAGCCAGTCCTAGACTAGCTTCGACGTTTCCAGAGCACTCAGACGGCCATACTGTCCTTTGGTCAGATGACCACAGATGATGTTCTTTGCAGTAGAGTCCAGGTTGAATGAACTTCTTGACATCAGCAGGGTGACACCTTCACCAGTTTTGGGAACGCCATTCTTGACGACATACCGTAGGTCGACATCATCGGCTTCAAGATGCATGCGCATCTTATTCTTCCAAGAGGGATAGTCGGCCCATCGAACACGGGCAAGCAGCGGAGACTTTGATTATCCCCTGCAATCAACATAGCTAAAACTCCTGTGGTTAAACTGAATCACACGTAACAAGGAGTACCTTGCTCGATACCAATTGAAAGTGCTAGTTATCGACTAGAGGGGGTGAATAGGTGATTTTAGGAAAGTCTTCAAAACACGGATGTTTCAAGACAAACAATAGAAATGACCTAATTGATATGCAGCGGAAGATAAACTACAACAAGCAAACCATAGTCAAGTATGCAATAACGTGAAAGTACAAGACTAATAGCAGCTTGGTAGTAAGGATCAAGATGGAAGATAGTGAGAAACCAATCAACAAAAGTAGTCAAGCAATGAAGTCAAATAGGTATGATAGATAGGCAATGACTTCACGAAGACAAACTCTAAGTAAAGAGAGGGAGAAGATAGAACCACCACTTGTTGAAGACACAGATTTGTTGGACCAGGGCCCAGCTTGTTGTGACAACTGTGACATCTGGTTAGGAGGCTGAGATTCAACTCAAGACCGCTCTTCACCTTATTCCCTTGAGCTAAGGACACAGTCCTCGCCTAATCACTCGTAAGTCTTCAAGGTAGACTTCAACCTTCATAGATCGCGCTCACCGGCAATCCACAATGACTCTTGGATGCTCAGAACGCGACGCCTAACCGGCCGGAGGATTCACAGTCCTCAAGTGTAATAAGTCTTCGTGTCACATGCATGTAAAGACTTCATGATGCCTAACACTCTTTGGCTCTGGGTGTTTGGGCTTTGTCCTCGCAAGGATTTCTCTCTCAAAGGCTTCGAGGTGGGTTGCTCTCAAACGACAAAAGCCGTGTACTAACTCCGAGCAGCCACCAATTTATGGTGTAGGGGTGGGCTATTTATAGCCACTAGGCAACCCGACCTGATATGTCCGAAATGACCCGGTCACTAAGGAACCGACATGTGTTCCAACGGTCGATTTCAAACACACACGGCAACTTTACTTGGGCTATAAGCAAAGCTGACTCATCCAGCTCGATAAGTTTTGTTCTCATTGTCTTCGTCAAGACATAGGATTTGGGTTGAGCATCACTTACCATTCTCGACTATGATCACTTGGACCCCACTTAACAAAGACGGTGGTTCCTATGACTCAACAAAGAAGAAAAGGAAACAACAAAACGACACATTCTTCAAGGCCCATAGTCTTCACTCAATGTCTTCTCATGTCATAGTCTTCAATGTGAATATCTTCACATACCACCATTGTCGCCAATGTCTTCATACATTTTTAGGGTCATCTCCGTAGGTAAACCGAATCAATGGGGACACCACCCACGTTATCCTCGCAATTCTCACAAACGCATTAGTCCCTCAACCACATTTGTCGTCAATACTCCAAAACCAACTAGGGGAGGCACTAGATGCACTTACAAACCACCACCTTCTGAAGGTGGCGAGGCAACTATAACCGCAATGTCAGCTCTTGCTGCAGTGGGTGAGAACCTGTCCACTAACAGTGCCAAAATCACGTTCCTGCGTAATACTGGGTTGGTTGTTAAGGCAATATCGTCCAAACTGCCTCATGATCAAGATATGCAAGCTCAAAGCAATGTTGTATCTGTGCTCTAGACACAAGTCCATTCCCTAACAGAGACCCTTTGTGAAACAAGGAGAAACATTGCTCAATGTCACAAGATATGCATGGTTTTGAAACCAGACTATCGACATTTGCTATGTTGTTCAGAGCCTAGGGAAATGAAGGCGAGGGTTATGGTGCTCCATCGAACAATACAGCATGAAAACGTAATACCAGTCAAATGAACTGAGGTTACGAACTTCATGTGCATTTATCTCGCTAGATCATAAGTTTTATGCCAACCTTCCTTTTGTTATATAGTTGTAATTTGTTTTGTTGCGATACAAAATTTATTTTAACATGCAGCCATCGGTCAAGAAAACAAAGAAGCCGCTTTTTGTATAGTGTAGGGTGTTCCCTATATTTGCACCGGTGGCGATCTTTGATGCCGAGTGGATGTAATCTGGTAATCGCCTTTAATAGCCTAGCATTAGTTTCGCCTTATTTATTTCCTAGTCTTCTTTTTCCCTGGTTTGCTAGTGGTCAAGAATTCACCATGGGGTTATATACGGCCGTAGGATCCATGGGTCTCCTACGAGCCGTCGATAAATGGGCTCAGAATCGGTGGGCCTCGGTCGCTCGGATAAATGGGTCTACATGGGCCATAATCGGCGAATTGGTATCGCCCAAAGACGGTAACAGCCGTTAACAGCCGTAGGGACAGCAAAGGCTTAATTCTGTCACATGCATAACGGGTCATTAATGGGCCAAAATATAGGACGAGCTGGAAATGGCGCAATGGGTTAACAAGCCGTAAACGGGCCGATTTCGCCATGGGTCAATTTGGCCCATTAGGGTAAACAGCCAAGAATAAAGTCGACTTTTGCCATGGGCCGAATTTGGCCCATTAGGGTAACATGCCAGTAACGGGCCAACTCTTGCCATGGGCCGAATTTGGCCCATTAGGGAACCGCCAAGAACGGGCCTAAGTAATCGAGGGTCAAAAGGAGCCTAAGAACGATGGGCCATTAATAGGCCGAAGCTAACACGGCCGAAACAGCCCATGTAAATCATGGGCCGTTAACGGGTATAAAGAAAATTACTGTTCATTATGGGCTAGAGTCACCGTGGGCCTGCAAAGGGCCGAAAGATACGAAGGCCTCATATGGGCCGAAAGACGTCGTGGGCCATACATGGGCCGAAAGTGAAATGGGCTGGTGTTATATTCGACGGCCCACATGACGTTGTTGGGCCGATTTCCTTTAGGGCCTAACGGTCGTGAGTTAATGGGCCGTAAAATGGGCTATTTTGAAGAGACCGTAATAAAAGTTTTATGGCCAGCCCATTAACTTTTGACCAAGTCAAACGGGCTGGCTTTGTAAGCTAAATAGGCCACTGTTGGGCCATGCCACATGTCGATATATCATAGGCGCCTATCTGACCCACTAACGAGCTGACACGTGTTTCGTCCGGCCAATACGAATTTTACACATGGAAATTTCCCGTTGGTCGGGGCTGTTAACGGGTTATCGGATCCAAAACCCGACCCGATAGCTTAACGGCGTTCCGTTACGGTGGATGCCACGTGTCGGTCACCCTTGACGAAAGCACTTCTGTGAAGCGCGATTTATCGTCATGGAAGTGGACACTTCCGTGATGATAATTCGCAATGTCATGGAACGCTTTCACGACAAAGACATGTATGACTATCTTGATTTCGCTATAAATTTGTCATGGATGTACATGCATGACAGAAAACGCGACCTACTGTGACAAACACGTATCATCACGGAAGTGTATTTTTTTGTAGTGCGACGATGAACTGGACGAAGATTTTGCTCTTGCTGATCATTGTCATCGTTGGGAGGATTGTCTTCGGGCTGAGCATTGTCTTCTGGTTGATTAGGTGCAGAAATGATAAGTTCCTCTTCAGGCTGTGCTTCAGACGGTATGATTTCTCCTGTTCCCATGAGCTTGATGGATTCATTAGGTGGAACTTCATCTAGCACATCCACAGTTTAAGGTGTGCTCTTTGCAGCCGTTAGTTCATCGAATCAAGACATCCACGCTTCAACCACTTTATAGTGAAAGAGGTTGAAGACTCAGAGGAGTGCGAATCCTTTCCAGAATCGAGCATAAAACCTTCATGTGCTTTCGTGCAAATTTTGAAGTGTGATGTGGATCCTTGATCCAAGACCTAGCACCAAATACTCAAGTAATCGACATTTGGTTCCTTACCAAAGGAGGAGTTCATAGGATGTTTTCTTCAAGCTTGTGAAGATAAACACGGTTGATGACATGACATGCAAGATCAATAGCTTCAGCCGAACTTTCTTGGAGTCTTGTGTTCATCAAGCATTGTTCGTGCCATCTCAATGAGCTGCTCTTCTCGCGCCCATGATGCCATTCTGCCGAGGTGTGTATGGAGCAGAGAACTCATGAGTGATGCCTAATGTATCCAAGTAAAGGTCGAGGCCGGTGTTCTTGAACTCAGTCTGTTGTCACCCCGATATGCTTGATCTTGACGCCATAGTTGTTCATGGCACGGTTGGCATGGTTGCCCTGAAGACATCCCTGCACTTCAGTCTTGTAGAGAATTATGTGCACCCATGTATATCTTGAATAATCATCAACAATGACGAAGCCATAGAGACAAGCAGTAGTAGTGAGAGTAGAGTAGTGAGTAGGGCCAAATAAGTCCATGTGTAGCAGCTCGAAGGGTTGGGATGTTGTCATGATTGTCTTCGAGGGATGCTCGGCCCTAGTCATCTTTCCTGCTTCACATGCACCACACAAGTGATCCTTCTTGAACTTGACGCCCTCGATGCCTATGACATGCTTCTTCTTTGCGAGAGTGTGTAAGTTCCTCATGCCAGCATGCCCTAGCCTCCGATGCCAGAGCCAACACTCTAAAGCTTTTGCAAGAAGACATACGGCAAGCTGTGGTCCTGCTGAGAAATCTACCATGTACAGATCATCTTTCCGATACCCTTCAAAGACTAGAGATTTGTCAGATTCCATTAAAACAAGGCAACAATATTTTCCAAATATCACAATCATGTTCAAGTCACAATGCATTGAGACTGACATTAAGTTGAAACCAAGGGATTCAACAAGCACCACTTTATCCATGTGCTGATCCTTTGAGATTGCAACTCTACCTAGACCCAATACCTTGCTTTTACCAGTGTCAGCAAATGTGATGTGAGTCTTGTCAGATGGACGTAAGGTTGAGTCTATGAGAAGGCTTCGATCACCAGTCATATGATTAGTGCATCCGCTGTCCATGATCCATTCTGAAGCATGAGGTGTCATACCCTACAGTACAGTTAGGGGGATAGTCTTCACCAAGAGTATTGTGAAGCATAAACATTTGATGGGCAAGAGGATTATTAAAGCTCAGATCAAGATTAGGACTGATAGGATGATTGGCAAGCGATTCAGGAACAAAATACATAGTAAGACCATTTGGGCATTTGATCTTGCGCCCTACAAGATGTTTTAGGTCCCCAGCAATAGCATCAGACGCCTTTGATTTCCGGCTGGAGACCTTTCCCTGCAAAAGAAAGTTAATTCTTCTTAACCACCCACATTTTCAGGGGTGGCTTAGAAGCAATGAGTCTAAGTGCAGCATCTGAGAACTTCGACTTTGAAGCCCTAGAAAATAGCCTTGCAGGAGGTGAATAGTACTCATATGAATAAGCAGAATAGTTCTTAGTTTTATGAACATAGCGGTTTGAAGAAACACACTCATATTCATAAGTCTGAGTATGGTTTCCCTGCAAAACATTGGCATTAGGGTGACTCAGGTGAGTCCTCTGTTTGTATGAAGCCTTTGGACGCTATGAAGCCTTTGATCCGGGATTTGTCTTCTTCCTAGGCGGTGTCATGATGAAATTCACAAGAAGATTCTCAAGACAACTTTTGGGAACCCAGATCTTCTTCATAGGTGGCCCATTCCTGCAGTTAGTACCAATATACCTGGCAAACAGTTCACCATTCTGATTCTTAAACAGTTTATAGTTTGCATCAAAGGATTTATCAATGATAATAGGGTTAGCACAAGTGAAGCCAGATAAGGTGGATGGATCCACTGAAGGTCCCTTTGTAGCAACCCATGTGGTTTTGGGGTACCGCCAAAGCTTAAGAGGAGCCATCAACATTCATTTTCCTCTCGAACCCAACACCCTCTTTCCTAGGGTTTCGGTTCAGAATCTGCTTTTTGAGGACACTGCACACTGTCTGATGCCCTTTGAGACTTTTGTACATCCCTGTTTCGAGCAATGTCTTCAACCAAGCATTTTCATCAGCAATAGTAGTGGTATCCTCAGCAGAGGGGTTAGTTACCACATCAGCAGTTGAAGATATTGCAACAGTAGCAGAAGTGGAACACTCAGCAACAGAAGTAGCGTTATCACGCTCAAGGCATTTTAGACATGGTGGTTCAAATCCTTCCTGAGCGGAACTGATCTGTTGAGTGCGAAGTGACTCATTCTCTTTTTGAAGATCTTCATGAGCCGCTCTCAATTTCTCAAGCTCTTGCTTCCTTTGAAGATAATCATAGGAGAGCTTTTCATGAGTGGTTGAGATCATTTCATGACGACTTTCAAGTTCCTGGTACTTAACATGAAGATTTTTTATGTCTTCAATTATGGACTGAGAATGGGTCATTTCAGCGTCCAACAGGTCATCGCTTTTATCTAACAGTTTTTGAGTATGTTCCATAGCTTTCTGTTGTTCAGTTGCAATTTTAGCAAGTGTTTTGTAGCTGGGTTTGAATTCACAATCAGAGTCATATTCACTTGATGTTTGAAAGTAAGCATCGCATGATTTTACCTTGGCACCACGTGCCATGAAGCAGTAGGTGGGATCGGAGTCGTCCTTGTCATTAGCTTCAGCGGTGACGGGGCCATTGTCTTCAGTGTTGAAGATGGACTTGGCAACATAGGCTGTAGCTAGAGCCAGACTTGCAACGCCAGGGTCGGACTCCTCCTCAGACTCCACCTCCGCCTCCTCGAAGTGACTCCTCCTCCAATCCATCTCCTTGCCAACTAAAGCACGAGCCTTGCCAGATGAGCTCTTCTTATGAGATGAAGACTTGGAAGAAGACTTTGAGGATTTCTTCTTCTACTTGTCATCAGAATCATATTCCTTGCTCTTCTTCTTCTTGTTGTTCTCATTGTCCCACTGTGGACACTCAGAGATGTAGTGTCCAGGTTTCTTGCACTTGTGACATGTTCTCTTCTTGTAGTTATGAGTGGAAGCTTCATCATTTCTTGAGCTGGATCGTGAAGACTTTCTGAAGCCCTTCTTCTTAGTGAACTTCTCGAACTTCTTCACAAGCATAGCAAGTTCCTTTCCAATGTCTTCGTGGATCATCGTAACTGCAATGATTCTTCTTCGACGAGGAAACAACTTTTGCCTTCAAAGCACGAAGTTCGGCCGTAGTTGGGACCATAGATATCTCTTTTCTCGATAGTGGAACTCATGTGTGTTGAGCCTCTCAAGTATATCGACGGATCGAGTGTCTTGAAGTCGTATGCGTTCTTGTATCATCGGGGCAAGGGTGTCGAACAAGCTGTCAAGTGATCTCAGTAGTGTCTTGACGATTTCATGCTTGGTGATCTCAGTGGCGCCGAGAGCACGAAGCTCATTTGTGATGTCAGTGAGGCGATCAAACGTGAGCTGGACATTCTCATTGTCGTTTCTCTTGAAGAGGTTGCGAAGAACACTGATCTTTTGATCTCTCTGGGTTGAGACGCCTTCGTTGACCTTGGAGAGCTAGTCCCAGACTAGCTTTGACGTTTCCAGAGCACTCACACGGCCATACTGTCCTTTGGTCAGATAACCACAGATGATGTTCTTGGCAGTAGAATCCAGTTGAATGAACTTCTTGACATCAGCAGGGGTGACACCTTCACCAGTCTTCGGAACGCCATTCTTGACGACATACCAGAGGTCGACATCAATGGCTTCAATATGCATGCGCATCTTATTCTTCCAAAGAGGGATATTCAGTTCCATCGAGACGGGCAAGCAGCGGAGACTTGATTATCCCCGCAATGACATAGCTAAAACTCCTGTGGTTAAACTGAATCACACGTAACAAGGAGTACCTTGCTCTGATACCAATTGAAAGTGCTAGTTATCGACTAGAGGGGGGGTGAATAGGCGATTTTTATGACAGTCTTCAAAACATGATAGTTTCGAAGACAAACAAGAGAAATGAACCCATTGATATGCAGTGGAAGGTAGACTACACAAAGCAAGCCATAGCCAAGTATTCAATGAAGTGATAGCACAAAGACTAGTAGCAGCTAGGTAGTAAAGATCAGGATGGAAGACAGTATGAAGCCAAACAATGATAGTAGTCACACAGTGAAGGTAAACATGTAGTGTAGGTAGGCAATGACTTCACGAAGACAAACTGTAAGTAAAGAGAGGGAGAGGATAGAACCAGTCACTTGTTGAGGACACATGATTTGTTGGACCAGTTCTAGTTGCTGTGACAACTGTACGTCTGGTTAAGGAGGATGAGATTCAACTCAGAAGACCATGTCTTCAACTTATTCCCCTTGAGCTAAGGACACCCAGTCCTCGCCCAATCACTCTAGTAAATCTTCAAGGTATACTTCCAACCCTTCACAGACTTCGTTCACCGGCGATCCACAATGACTCTTGGATGCTCAGAATGCGACGCTTAACCGGCTAGAGGATTCACAGTCCTCAAGTGTAACAAGTCTTCAGTCACGCGATGTAAAGACTTCAGTGATGCCTAACACTCTTTCGCTCTGGGTGTTTGGGCTTTGTCCTCGCAAGGATTTCTCTCTCTAAAAAGCTTCGGAGGTGGGTTGCTCTCAAACGACAAAAGCCGTGCACTAACTCTGAGCAGCCACCAATTTATGGTGTAGGGGGTGGGCTATTTATAGCCACTAGGCAACCCGACCTGATTTGTCCGAAATGACCTTGGGTCACTAAGGAACTGACACGTGTTCCAAGGGTTAGATTTCAAACACACGCCGGCAGCTTGACTTGGGCTACAAGTAAAGCTGAATCATCCAGCTCTGGATAAGATTTGCTCTCATTGTCTTCGCTCGAAGACATAGGATTTGGTTGAGCATCACTTCAGTCACTCTGACTTTGTTCACTAGGACCCCACTTAACAGTACGGTGGTTCCTATGACTCAACAAAGAAGAAAAAGGAAACAATGAAACAACTAACTCTTCGCGCTCCATAGTCTTCACGCGATGTCTTCTCTTGTCATGATCTTCAATGTGAATATCTTCACATACCACCTTTGTCTTCAATGTCTTCATACATTTTTAGGGGTCATCTCCGGTAGGTAAACCGAATCAATGAGGGACTACTACCTGTGTTATCCTGCAATTCTCACAAACACATTAGTCCCACAACCAGGTTTGTCGTCAATACTCCAAAACCAACTAGGGGTGGCACTAGATGCACCTACACCGAACACTTCATTATGGAAGACTGGTTCGGGGGCTACTGAGGTAGTCCTAGACTAAGGGGTCCTCGGGCGTCCTGACTGTTATCCATGGGCCGGACTGATGGGCTATGAAGACATGATGGCCGAAGACTGTACCCGTGTCCGGATAAGACTCTCCTTGGCGTGGAAGGCAAGCTTGGCGATCAACTATGAAGATTCCTTCCTATGTAACCGACTCTATGTAACCCTAGATCCCTCCCTTGTCTATATAAACTGGAGGGCGTAGTCCGATAGCGGATACTCATTACCATAGTCATACGGGCTAGACTTCTAGGGTTTAGCCATTACGATCTTGTGGTAGATCAACTCTTGTAATACTCATATTCATCAAGATCAATCGAGCAGGAAGTAGGGTATTACCTCCATAGAGAGGGCCCGAACCTGGGTAAAACATCGTGTCCCCTGTCTCCTGCAACCATCGACCTTAGGCACATAGTCCGGGACCCCCTACCCGAGATCCGCCGGTTTTGACACCGACAGTACGACCGCACCTCCCATGTGGTACTACCGCTTTGGCCGTTTTCGCCTCCTACGGTACTACCGCTCCTCAGGAGCGGTACTACCGCGCGAGGCGCGGAAGTAAAATTTTACTTCTGCTCGAGGCGCGGTTCTACCGTGCCATCCCGGCGTGGTACTACCGCGGCTGGAGCAGTGATACGTCTCCAACGTATCTATAATTTTTGATTGCTCCATGCTATATTATCTACTGTTTTGGACCTTATTGGGCTTTATTATCCACTTTTATATTATTTTGGGACTAACCTATTAACCGGAGGCCCAGCCCAGAATTGCTATTTTTTGCCTATTTTAGAGTTTCGCAGAAAAGGAATATCAAACGGAGTCCAAACGGAATGAAACCTTCGGAACGTGATTTTTAGGAAGATTATGATACGGGAGACTTGGACCCTACGCCAAGAAACAAAGGAGGAGGCCACGAGGTAGGGGGCACGCCCACCCTCGTGGGCCCCTGTTGCTCCACCGACGCATTCTTCCTCCTATATATACCTACGTATCACCAAACGATCGACACGGAGCCAAAACCTAATTCCACCGCCGCAACCTTCTGCACTCCACGAGATCCCATCTTGGGGCCTGTTAGGAGTTCACGCCGAGGGGGCATCCATCACGGAGGGCTTCTACATCAACACCATAGCCTCTCCGATGAAGTGTGAGTAGTTTACCTCTGCACCTTCGGGTCCATAGTTAGTAGCTAGATGGCTTCTTCTCTCTTTTGGATCTCAATACAATGTTCTCCCCTCTCTCGTGGAGATCTATTCGATGTAATCTTCTTTTTGCGGTGTGTTTGTTGAGACCGATGAATTGTGGGTTTATGATCAAGATTATCTATGAACAATATTTGAATCTTTTCTGAATTCTATTATGTATGATTGGTTATCTTTGCAAGTCTCTTTGAATTATCAGTTTGGTTTGGCCTACTAGATTGATCTTTCTTGCAATGGGAGAAGTGCTTAGCTTTGGGTTCAATCTTATGTATCCTTTCCCAAAGTGATGAGGGGCAGCAAGGCACATATTGTATTGTTGCCATCAAGGACAACAAGATGGGGTTTTTATCATATTGCATGAATTTATCCCTCTACATCATGTCATCTTGCTTAAGGCGTTAATATATTTTCATGAACTTAATACTTTAGATGCATGCTGGATAGCGGTTGATGAGTGGAGTAATAGTAGTAGATGCAGGCAGGAGTCGGTCTACTTGTCTCGGACGTGATGCCTATATACATGATCATACCTAGATATTCTCATAACTATGCTCAATTCTGTCAATTGCTCAACAGTAATTTGTTCACCCATAGTAAAATACTTATGCTCTTGAGAGAAGCCACTAGTGAAATCTATGGCCCCCGGGTCTATCTTCATCATATTAATCTTCCAACACTTAGTTATTTCCTTTACTTTTTTTACTTTGCTTTTATTTTACTTTGCATCTTTATCACAAAAATACCAAAAATATTATCCTATCATATCTATCAGATCTCACTCTCGTAAGTGACCATGAAGGGATTGACAACCCCTTATCGCGTTGGTTGCGAGGAGTTATTTGTTTTGTGCAGGTACGAGGGACTCGCGCGTAGCCTCCTGCTAGATTGATACCTTGGTTCTCAAAAACTGAGGGAAATACTTACGCTACTGTGCTGCATCACCCTTTCCTCTTCAAGGAAATCCAATGCAGTGCTCAAGAGGTAGCAAGCAGCAGTAAAATTTTAGTTCCGCACAATGGTGCCGGTACTACCGTTGTAGTCGAACCTTCCGTGTAGCAACTACCCAATGACATTTCTACTTGTTTCATTTGTTTTTGGTGTGGTCTTTGCATTGATCCTTCTCGCTTCTCTTGCCTGTTCTTGTGTTGTGTGTCATAGGTGGTGGCTCCGGTTCTAATGTTCGTCGGTCGAATCCTGTCCGTGACACGGGCTCAAAGCGCCTGCGTAACCAAGATGAAGCTCCAGAGGGCTCTAGTGCCCCCCAATGCAGAAACAAGACCAACGCCACCAAGAACAGGGAGCCCTCAATGGGCATGGACGAGATACCACTTGCTGAGTTTGTCACTCGAAGGAGGATCAACCCCTATGTGAATCCCCGTGCAAACTTCAGAGGGAATGATTTGTTCTGGACCAAGCAGCAGAATCTTATCTATCTGGATGTTATCAAGGCCAAGCAGAGCATCTATGTGGACGTGCACTGGATTGACATGAATCATATGAGGCAGGATAAGCACCGCGACTATTTTGGTGAGGCTTTGGACCTGGTGGAGCAGTTTGGCATTGAGGACGTGATCTCTTTCCACCTGGACTATGACCCTGAGATTGTGGCTCAGTTCTTTGCCTCGGTCCACTTCCATATTGATGAGGAACGGACAATAACATGGATGACCAATGGACATCAGCTGACCGCTAAGTGGAAGGAGTTCATGGATCTGCTGCAGGTTCGCGATGAGGGGCTCAACACGCCCGTTGGTGTTCGCCCTCATGCCAACCCCGAGTAGCCAACAAGAACAAGCTTCAGCAGTACTATGTTGAGAAGAAGCTTCCCAATGACAAGAAGGCGTGGGTGCTGAACCCATTCCTGGACATCATGCAGCGGATCTTCCGCAACTCCCTCTTTTCGCGCATTGGTGACAAGGACAAGGTGCATGCCTATCTCGTGGATATGATGCTCATTTGTGAGGAGGCGCGTCTTGCTCAGACGGAACCACTTGATGTCTCACATATCATGTGGTGTGAGCTACGGTTTTCCGTGTTCAACCGTAAGGTACCCATCTATGGACCTTACCTGTTTCTCTTGATCACGAGGACTTGGGAGAAGCTCTATCCCAATGATGAGTTTGTTTCCCCTGACTGGATCCGTCACGAACCCATAAAGCTCCGCATCAAGCCTCAGCGGGCTAACACCACTACCCATGCCGAGGCAGAGGCTGCTCAAATGGACGTGGACAAGGATGAGATTGAGGAGGAGGAAGCAGATGAGGATAGCTCTGTTGGGTATGCTCCTCCCTCTACTGAGCCCTCATGGGCTAAGAAGCTAAAGGCCTTGTTCCGTATGCAAGCCAAGGGGCAGCACAGGACCCATGTTGCCTCCAAGGAGAGTCGCCGCCGCGACAAGAGGATCTTGAGGATGTTTGGCGAGGAGATATCCAGCGGGTCCGAGAAGCACATCATGCCAGAGGTAGAATGGATGACGAAGCAGGGCTACCAGTGGATTGAGTCTGAGGAGAAGACTATCCCCGCTGCCGAGACCGACGAGGAGCGTGACGAGTGATTTCCCCAGCTTGAGCTACCACCTGTTTTGTAGGTGTCCTCTCTACCTTTTTGGTGTCTCAATGCCAAAGGGGGAGAGAGTGTAGGATTTGCAAGTCTTGTGTCGTGTGTTGTCTCGCCTTGTCACTTTGCTTTCATTCTGTTGAACCTCGTTTGCTTTGGTATGGTTTGTGCTCGTGTGTCGTATTATTTCCTTATCATATGGTGTAAGACATATGCACTCTAGATTATCTTATTGTCTTTACTGCTTAGTAGCCCGTGAGCTTATGCTATCTTGTGCCAGTTCTTTATGCTCTTGTTATTATCTTGCCTCCATGCTTAGCATTAGTTATTTTATTGCAAGATATGCCATGTCTATAAAACATAGGGGGAGTGTTGATCCTAATATGTGTGCCGTGCAGTCCAAAGCACTTATCTAGAGTGCACAAATCTAGGGGGAGCCCGTCTATATTTTATAGATGTTGGGTTTGCCTAAGTTTCATTTTATATCCCTATGTGCAAATCCCGTATTGTCATAAATCCACCAAAAAAGGGGAGGTTGTAAGGGCATATTTATCCCTTAGTAGTTTTGGTGATTGATGACAATGCTTTTGCGGACTAATCGTGTGTATTGAGCATTTCAGATATATCATGTCTAAGCACAAGACAATTTGGTGCCCCTCGAAGACTATTGAAGATGGTGTTTCTCTACGTTTCTTTTTGGTGGATTTGAGTCGTAGGAAAGCCGTACTATTAAGAGGGGGTCCGCGTTGGAAAGGTTTGGGTGGAATCAACACATACACGTATGTTCCGTTTTGCACTACCTTTCCTTTGGCTCTTTGGAGCATCTTCCGTCTCTCCGTGCCTCTTCAAAATGAAGGACTCCTAGTATTGTTGAACTGGGGCATGCGGTAGTACTGCTCTTTGGAGTGGTAGTACCGCAGGCCCTTGCGGTAGTACTGGCCTCCAGCGTGGTAGTACCGCAGGTGCTCACGGTAGTACCGCTCCTTGGGAACGGTAGTACCGGGGCCTCAGGCCAGGCGCAACTGCTCGAGCGGTAGTAGGGGCAGATGTAATTGTTTACATCTGCGCCCTACGCGGCAGTACTACTCCATGGGCGCGGTAGTACCATGGGCTCTGGCCAGGCACAACAGCATGAGCGTAAGTAGGGGCGGATGTAATTTTTTACATCCGCGCCCTACGTGGTAGTACCGCTCCAGGCTTGCGGTAGTACTGTGTCAGATCTTTGCATAGATCAAAACTCAGCGGAAGTAGTCACGGATGTACTTTTATATGTCTGTGCCTTCCTAGCCTAGACCATTCCTACCTTGCGGTAGTACCGCAAGGGGGCGCGGTAGTACCGTGCCAGCGGTTCTACTGCTCCCTGTGTCATGTGGGGCACGTCTTACGGCGTGTAACACGGGGCTGGAGCAGCCGTCGGTCAGATCAAAGCGAGGCGCAGTGGGGTGAGTCCCGATCCTGGTACATTAGTTCTTAGAGTAAAAGACTAGTTTGTTTCAGATAGTTTTCTAGTTTGTTAGCAGCCCATGGGGCCTTTATATATCGTGATAGACAGCACCCTTTAGGGGCAGGCAACAAAGTTATTATCTCCTACCTCTTTCTGACTCCTACCCTCTCCTCCCGCACCATTGAGCAGCAGCAAAACCCTAGCGCCCTATCCACCGAGGCTACGAACCACGAGTCGAGGCCCCGCTGCCTTGGGCGCCGAGGCCCTTGACAACTTGGTATCGTGTTCCAGCGATCCTCTTCCTCGCCCACGCCCATCCGCCGCCGCTTCGTGTCGCGCGCCAGCTCCCCGACATCGCCACCATCCGCTGCCGCCGGTCACTTCCGCATGGCCGAACCTACCACCGCGGATCTGGCCAAGATGATCGAGGCCTTGATCGCCACGGTGGCGTCCCTGCAGTCGTCTGTCATCGCGACTCCGTATGACAAGTCCTCCTCCTCGCCGAAGGCCGACGACGCCCATGATGGGCAGCACCACAATGATCGGCCGCCTGTGTTTCGAAGATGGACTTTCCCAAGTTCGACGGCAAGTCTGTTCCGCCGCATTCATCAACAGATGCGAGTCCTTCTTCCATCAACAACGGATCGCCGAGGAGGAGAAGGTGTGGATGGCGCCCTACAATCTTGAGGGTACTGCCCAACTATGGTATATGCAGGTCCAGTAGCGACGAGGGCACACCTCCGTGGCGCCGCTTCCGAGCTGCTCAATCTCCGCTTTGGGCCACCTCTGCGCGCTAACCCGCTGGGCGAACTAATGGCGCAAGCGCACGACGTCCGTCGTCGACTTCCGTGAGCGGTTTGAGGCGCCTTCCCGGCAGCACCTTATCCGAGACACGTAAGGTGCAGATCTTCACCGCGGGACTCCAGCCACCCTCGGCCTCGACGTGGAAATCCATAACCCGCAGTCCTCGCCGTCGCCATGAGCTCGCCCGCAAATTGAGCTGCGCGACCAGTGCACGCTTCCCGCGCGCCACCGGCGTTTTCCCGAGAAGGGCATCTCGCCGACGCCAGACCACGCCGCGCCCAAGACCGCCCCACCAGCCGCACTCTCAAGATGGCTACAATCGCCGGACGGCGCCTAATCAAACGTCTCTCCTGCAGAGATGGAGGAACGCCGTCGCCGGGCCTATGCTTCAATCTACGAGAAGTTTGGCAGGGCCACAACCGTGTGTGCGGCAAGATCTTTCTCCTCGACTTAGCGCCGGACGACGACGACGACGACACGGCCTCCGCCATCGATGATGCATCACGGGTCGACCTCGATCTCGCTTCCACGCAATCGCCGGCGTGCGACGAGCGACACCATGCAGATGCATATTACTCTCGGGGTGTCTCCTCCTCGCCCGATCGATTCAGCTCCACCCACAACTTCATCGCCAAGAGGCGGCCGCCGCCGCTACGCTGCCGCCCCCACCACGCAGAAGATGCGCGCCATGGTGGCTAACGGCGAGCGTTGCGTGTGCAGCGGCTGCATCGCGTCGTGCCCTTCCGCATCGGCCACGAGGAGTTCTCGGAGGATTTCCTCGCCTTGCCGCTCGCGGGCTACGACATCGTCCTCGGCATGCAGTGGCTGGTGTCGCTGGGACCGATCCTGTGGGATTTCCACGCCCTCTCCATGACATTCTGGCGGAGGGGTCATCGGGTGTGCTGGCGCGGCATTGCAGGACCGGACGGGCCAGCCCTGAAGTCATGCAGCGGCCGCGACTTCCTCGACGCCATCATCGCCGAGTTTGACGGCATCTTCGCCAGCATTCTCCGGCGTGCCGCCGCCCCAGCCGCGACCACGTCATCACCTCGCTACCCGTTCCGCCCGGTGGCCGCCCGTCCGTCAGACGCTACCCGCGCGCAAGACAAGGACGAAGCTGGAGCGTCGGGCGCCGCCATGCTCGCCCAAGGTATCATCCGTGCGAAGTTGTTCCGATTCTCGCCCCCGTATCGCTGGTCCGCAAGGCCGACGGGTCTGGCGCTTCGATCGACATCGCACTCGAACGCCATTATCGCTAAGAATGCGCTTCCGATCCCGTGGTGGATTTACTCCTCGACGAAGCTACGACACGCCGTTTTTTCACCTAAGCTCGACTTGCGCCCGGCTACCACCAGGTGCGGATGCGCGGCGGAGGACATCCCAAGACCGCTTCCGACTCATGACGGCCTCTACGAAGTTCCCGGTGATGCTGCTCGACTTCGCAACGCGCCGCAACGCTCTGTGCCCTCATGAATGATCTGCCGCGCCGTACTCGCGCCGCTTTTGTTCTCGCCTTCTTTGACGACATTCTCATTTTCAGCGAGACATGGGCTGACCATCTCCGACATGTGCGCACCGCCTTCACCGCCCCTGCACCAGCACCGCTCTTCGCTGTTTATCCAAATGCGCATTCGCCGTCGAATCGATCGCATACCTGGGTCACACCATCTCCGCTGCAAGAGTGGCCATGGATCCGGAAAAGGTGCAGGCAGTGGCCGAATGGCCGCAACCGCGCTCGGCCTTGCGGGGTACTACCGCAAGTTTGTCAAGGAGTTTGGCGTGGTTGCCGCGCCACTGACGGCCCTCCTTCGCAAGGATGGTTTCTCCTGGTCGCCGGAGGCGGCAGCAGCTTTTAACGCCCTCAAGACGGCAATCACCACGGCTCCCGTCCTCGCGTTACCGGATTTTACGCGGCCGTTCATCGTCGAGTGTGACGCCTCGACATACGGTTTCGGGGCCGTCCTTCTTCAGGACAACCACCCGGTGGCTTTCTTTAGCCGGCCAGCCGCGCCACGTCACCGTTCCCTGGCAGCATATGAACGGGAACTCATCGGCCTGGTGCTCGCGATTCGGCACTGGAGGCCGTACCTATGGGGGCGCCAATTTGTGGTAAAAACGGATCACTACAGCCTCAAATTTCTACTTGACCAGCGTTTGGCAACCATCCCGCAGCATCATTGGGTTGGCAAACTCCTGGGGTTCGACTTTACCGTGGAGTACAAGGCCGGTAGTACCAACACGGTGGCGGATGCACTTTCCCGCCGCGACACGGAGGAGACGTCGATCATGGCGATCTCGGGTCCTCGTTTTGACTTCATCAATCGCCCGGCAAGCGACGCCCATCGATCCGGGCGGTCGCCACGCTATGCGTGAGGATATCACGGCAGCTTGGCGGTAGCCGGGCGCTCTCCGACGGCTCGTCACTTTCAACGGCCGCTCTACATTCCGCCATCCCCGCTTACTCCAGGAGATTCTCGCTGCGTGCACGATGATGGGCACGGCGCGCCCTGCGACATTGCATCGCTCTCCGCCGCGATTTACATGCACCTAACCTTCGCAAGACGGTGTAAGAATACGTCCGCGACTTTGCGGTATTTTGCAGCATATAAGTCCGAGCACTTGCACCTCATTGGCTGCTGCTGCCGCTGCCGGTGCCCACGGGCGCAGTGGATCGACGCCGCATCGACTTCGTGGAAGCGCCGCGGGCGGAAGTCTGTCATTCTCACCGTGGTGGATCGCTTCAGCAAGTATTGCCATTTTGTGGCGCTTAGCCCACCCGCACACGGCAGAATCAATTGGCGCAGTGTTCTTCGCTGAGATTGTTCATCTCCACGGCGTGCCGCAGTCCATGGTCTCGATCACGACCCGCCTTCACCTCCGCTTTTGGCGAGAGCTCATGCGCCTCTGGGACAAAGCTGCACATGATGTCAGCGTTTCACCCACAAATGGATGGCCAAACGGAGGCTGCTAACAAGATCATTGTGATGTACCTACGGTGTCTTCATCGGGGATCGTCCCAAGCAGTGGCTCCGTGGCTTCCCCGGGCCGAGTACATATACAACACCGCCTACCGTGACACAGCAACCCAAGAGACTCCGCTCAAGCTTGTGTATGGCCATGACCTCCCAATATTCGCTCTTACGAGCGGGCGACACTGGTAGCTGCGGTGGCTGAGGAGCATGGCGGAGCGCGACGAGCTTATCGAGGACGTCCGCTATCGCTCTACAACAGTAATCGGGCGGTCTATAAGTCCTACTACGACAGACGCCATCGGGACATTCGCATGATGTGGGCGATTGGAGTGCAACCGCCTTCGCCACAACAGATCCTCTCTCAACTTTCCAAACAGGGCAAGCTCAAGCCGCGATTCTATGGGCCGCACCAAGATTTCGAGAGGTCGCCAACGACGTGGGCATACCGCCTTGAGCTTCCGCACGCCGCGCCTCCATGACGTGTTCCACGGGCCTCCTCAAGAAGTTCTTCGCACGCCCAACTACACCGCCGGTTTGCCTTCGATCCACAACGGGCGGCTGTTCCGAACCGGAGCGCGTGACTCGTGGCGCGCTTAGCACGCGACGCTCGCCACTACTCGCCCACCGGAAGGGTGAAGCAGCCGTCGGCTACATGGGAGGATCTTGACAGTTTAAATCGACCGCTACCCCGCCTTTTCGAGGACGAGCTGCTGCTGCCGTCGGGGGGGAGATGTCATGTGGGGCACGCCTTACTGGCGTGGGCCACGGGGCAGGAGCAGCCGTCGGCCGTGTCAAAGTAGGCGCAGGCTGGGTGAGTCCCGATCCTGGTACATTAGTTCTTAGAGTAAAAGACTAGTTTGTTTCAGATAGGTTTCTAGTTTGTTAGCAGCCCATGGGGCCTTTATATATCGTATAGACAACACCCTTTAGGGGCAGGCAATAAAGTTATTATCTCCTACCTCTTTCTCTACTCCTACCCTCTCCTCCCGCACCATTGAGCAGCCAGGCAAAAACCCTAGCGCTCCTATCCACCGAGGCTACGAACTACGTAGTCGAGGCCCAGCTGTCTTGGGCGCCGAGGCCCTTGACACCCTGCCTTAGCACATCAGGACTGGTCTTGGCCGCTGTCGTGCCAACGGTAGTACCACAGTTCTTTGTGGTAGTACCGCGGGCCCATGCGGTAGTACCGCTTGTGTGGTGCGGTAGTACCGCGTGTCGCAGGCTGAGTTGGTGGATAACGGTTGGATTTGTTCTTTCACTATAAAAGGGGAGTCTTCTTCTCCCAGTTGACTACCTCTTCCGCCCCCAAGCTCCATTGTTGCTCTAAGCTCCATTTTCGCCCGATCTCTCTCCCTAGCCAATCAAACTTGTTGATTTCCTAGGGATTGGTTGAGGAGGCTACGATCTACACTTCCACCAAGAGAAATTTGATTCCCCCCACTAATCCCTTGCGGATCTTGTTACTCTCGGGTGTTTGAGCACCCTAGATGGTTGAGGTCACCGCGGAGCCATATTCCATTGTGGTGAAGCTTCGTGGTGTTGTTGGGAGCCTCCAATTAAGTTGTGGAGATTGCCCCAACCTTGTTTGTAAAGGTTCGGTCGCCGCCTCCAAGGGCACCAATAGTGGAATCACAACATCTTGAATTGTGTGAGGGCGTGAGGAGAATACGGTGGCCCTAGTGGCTTCTTGGGGAGCATTGTGCCTCCACACCGCTCCAACGGAGACGTACTTCCCTTCAAAAGGAAGGAACTTCGGTAACACATCCTTGTCTTCACTGGCTCCACTCTTGGTTATCTCGAACCTTTACTCTTGTACATCGATCCTTTCACAAAGAGCCTATGCTCTTGTAAATTGATGCTAGCAACAAAGCAATAAGTGTGACAGTTTTTGTGGAGTTCAAGGAGGCAGTGAAGGAATATCTTGTCCAGAGGCCAGTCTATTATGTCAGCGATGTTCTGACCGAGTCCAAGCAAGCTGGAGCATTACTTCCAGGAACACCCATAAATGTGGTCAGCTCAGCCCCTCTAGGAGACATATCCAGAACAGGGAGGCCACAGGCCGGGTTGCTAAGTGGGCGACTGAGCTTGGACCACATCATCTCAAATATGTGCCTCGGATGGCTATCAAATATCAAGCATTGGTGGATTTCATCAACGATTGGACTGAACTTCAAGTCTCCAAGGAGAAGCCAGACAACACGTATTGGATGATCCATTTTGATGGTTCTAGACAATTGGAAGGCTCGGGGGCTGGAGTCATCATAGCTTCACCACAAGGTGACAATTTTTGGTTATGTTCTGAGGCTCATGTTTCCCTATACTAACAATGTAGCTGAGTATGAGGCCCTCCTCCATGGTCTCTGTATGGCTAAGGAGATGAATCTCAGCCGGGTTAGATGCCTGGGCGACTCTGATCTAGTCGCTCAGCGGGTCTCTGGAAAGTGGAATTCGAAGGACCCCCCTCATGGTGGCTTATTGACAAGCGATGATTAACATTGCAGGGAATTTTAAAGGTTATCAGGTTGATCACATAGATCATCGGCTCAATGAGGCGGTTGATGCATTGTCACGACTCGGCTCTCAGCATAAGTTGGTCCCTTCCAATGTGTTCCTTGATATTCTCCATAATCGTTCTGTCAAGCTGCCGTTAGAGGAATATCTCGCTATACCTGACCCGGAGGCGCAGTTGGTAGCTGCTCTTCATGCTATACCAGATTGGATGGTTCCTTATTTGGCTTATCTGACTCAAGGCGAGCTCTATGAGGGTGAACTCATTGCTCGTCAGATCATCAAACGTTCCAAGTCTATGACTATTGTCAATGGCGAGTTGCACAGAAGAAGCATCACGCGTGTTTTTAAACGTTGTGTTTCCCCTGAAGAGGGACGAGAAATCCTTAATGAGATTCACTCTGGTGACTGTGGTCATCATGCCGGCTCAAGGTCCTTGGTGGTAAAGGCTTTTCGACATGGTTTTTATTGTCTCACGGCTCACGCTGATGCTGAGGATATTATGCGCAAGTGTGATGGATGACAGAAGTTTGCATGCCAGGCTCATGTGCCGGCTTAGGAACTACGGATGATTCCCATCACTTGTGTCAGATTTCGGGATCCGCAGACCCTTGATAGATTCAAACTCTGGGGTGCGTGCGAAGAACTCAACCTCCCCAGTATGCCTACTCGCCAACCTCACGGCCTAGCTTGATGAACAGGAAGGAAAAGGGACAAGGCAGTTTACCCAGGCTCGGGCCACCTTGAAGTGTACAACCCTACTCCTTGTTTGTGGTGGATTGGCCTCGAGGGGCTGAGGATGAACTAGTACAGTGGAAGAACAACCTCAGGAGGAGGTGTGTACTTGAGCTGGTGGGAGAGAGGATGACCTGAATGATCCGTCCCCTTCTACGATGGTGGCTAGGTCCTATTTATAGTGGCCTTGGTCCTATTCCCCCAAAATGGAGGCGGGAAGGGATCCCACAACGGCCAGATTCGAAGGAAGACAACTAGTGCATCTTATCCAGACAAAAGTAGTCTTCGCTTGCAAAGCCTCTAGTCGTGACGCCGTGGTGGGCTCGGTGATTACCTCCGTCCTGCCATCCTGGCGGTCTTGGTCTTGTTGCGTGGAAATGGAAACCTTTGGCTGATTCCTCGGGACTCCGTGCCTGCGCTTGCCTCCTTATAGCACCAAAGAGGAAACTGCTGTCCTGCGCCCGCTGGCTCCCGCCTGGCCTTGGTCGTCATGGCTCACGTCATCCGAGCCTCACGAGGTGAGGGCCTGCATAGAGATCTCCGCTCCTCAGGAGCCATCCCGAGGAGGCTGCTCCTTCTGGAGGTCTTGGTGTTGTCTGCCTCGCGAGGCTTGGCCCCTCGCGAGGGTCTTGAGTTGTTGATGCTGAAGGTGGGTCGTACCAGGCCGTCGATGGAGCCACGCCGTGGGCCGCAGGAAGGAAAGTCTGGGTACCCTCATTCCCAGAACGCCGACAGTATCCCCCGGGCCCAAGGCGCACTCGGCCTTGGCTTCGAGGTGAAGCCAAAGGACAAGTGCAGAGCACCGCGGGTCCTAACCGCCTGCGGCCTTGGTCGATGCATGGCTTTTGACGGGATGTGGGCGTCTCCGCTTCCCCACACTGCCTCGGCAACTGTCCTGGGCTGACAAAAGGCTGGCGCTTGCTGCTGCACCTTCATTGCCTTCCCTTCGTCTTGCTCTAGATCCCCTTCTCCCTCTGCTCAGAGCGCCTCCAGATCTACTGAATCCTTTCCCCGAGTTCACAACCGATGGCCACCGACAAGGCAAAGTCATCAGCCCCTGCCGCACGCTCGGCTTCCTGGTCCGAGCCATCCCTGAGCGAGTCCACCATTGCTGAAGAGAAGCACCTTGCCGCCGCGCTCCCACTGATGGCGTGCAGCGGCAATGAGGGGGGAGAGACGATGCTCCGGGTCGGCTCTGCCGAGCCGGAAGCCTTGGGTGAGACCTTTTACCCCTTCTTTCCGCACAGCGTCTTCGCTGGGCTGGTTCTCCCTTTCTCCAGTTTCTTCTACGCCATCCTCAACCATTATGGGCTCCACGCCCTCCATCTTCACCCCAACTCCATCCTCCTCCTGTCGATCTTCGCCTTCTACTACGAGGCATTCTTGGGGGTGGCGCCCTGTCTTGCGCTGTTCCGCCACTTCTTCTACCTCCGGGTAAGCAGCGGCCAATTCTCTGGGTGCGCCAGCTTCGTCGCGGCTCACGGCAGCAACACGATCTCAAGGGCCGGGAAGAAGGTGGAGGACTTTCGGCACAAGTGGATCTTCATGGACGCCAAGCGCTCCCATGCTCGGCTGGAGCTGCCGACTGCCTTCCCGGCGAAGCTAGACCAGTGGGCTCACGAGAAGATCACCGACCCCCGGGCAGCGCAGTTGCTGGAGAAGACGACGACCAACCTGGAGGCGGAGAAGCTGACGGGGGCCATGATCGTCAAGGAGTTCCTGACGCAGCGCCTAGCTCCACTCCAGGCGCACTCGCGCCCCCTGTGGAGTTTCAAGGGTGCGGAAGACGACCTCCGGTTGCGCCCGGACACCTTGTCTGACGAGGAGCTGAGCAAGGCCATGCGCACCTTGCTCGGGAAGGACCAGGGCGGCCCCCAGAAGCCTTTCTCCCGCTATACCGCCATGTCGACGAGGAGAAGATAGCCGCCGCCATGCCTGTCTTCAACGAGCGGGGGCTCGTGCCGCTGAAGTCTTCCCAGCCCCCGGTCTCCCCGGTGCCTGTGTCCTCCGGCGATCACTCCGGGGAGGAGGGGAACGAGGACTCGGAGGTGACCTTGGAGGGAGTGCGGGAGACCTCTCCCCCGCGGCAGAGCGAGCTCCTCCATGTCCTTTCTGATGATGATGACGCCGGCGAGCACCCAGTCAGGGAGTCACCACGCTCCACCAGGGTCACCACGAGGTCCGGGGGCACCCCCAGAGGAAGCTGAAGCAGGGGACCCCGAAGAAGGGCGAGGCCGCGTCACTTCCTCGGGGCGGCGCCTCCATCTTGCCGTCGGCCGCCGCTGCCGCAGATCCTGCCGCCGCGCATTCGTCTGCTCCTGAGAGCGCGGCGACGCCCGTGCCCAAGAAGCTTGGGGGCATCATGCTCCTGGGTAGGAAGAGGGAGTACGTCGCCGAGGACCAGTAAGTGTATCACCTTGTATTGGTTTCTTGCTCTTGAAGCAGTACCCAACATTTTCCTCTTGATGATCAGGCTGACGTTGGCGGCGAAGAGGAAGAAGGAGGACGCCGGAGCCACGGAGGCCAAGCAGCCTGCCACGGCTTCAGAGACTCCGGCGCGGAAAGACGAAGCTGCCTCACGTCCTCCTACTGCAGGGTTGCCCTTTCAAGGCTCGGGGGGGCCAGCCTCAGGAGAAGCCTGCCCCGGCCAAGCCGACTCCGGAGGCGCTCACCTTCAGCGCGCCTCCTGACGACCTGGGGGCTCTAGATCCCCCGGTCGTCCTTGCTGCTGCTGCTTCACCCGCCTTGACGCCAGCGCCGCCTCCTTGCCCAGCCACCATGCCGGCGGGCCATGGTTCTTCTGCCATGCCCGGTGCTCCGGAGGAGGTCTTCTGTGCGCTGGATCGGCTCCGGGACGATCTTCAGGGCCCCGACCGGCACATGGCGTTGGGGCACCTGGAGCTGTTCTCGGGGTGGCTCCAGGCCGACTCGTCCATCAGGGCGGCCCGGGGCCAGGTCGAGGCGGCCGCAGAGGAGGGCCGGAAGGTGGCTGACATAGCCGCAACCGCTTGCTACGTGGTGTTGAAGGACGCAAAGGCCGCCGAGGAGCGCTGCCGTGCGGCGGAGACCGAGCCGAAGACCCTCTGCGACAAGCAGGCCGCCTGGACCTGCCAGCTCGAGGAGCAGGAGGAGAAGCTCAAGACCCAGGAAGCTGCGCTTACGGACCGTAGCGCCGAGCTGGAGTAGGCAGGCCAGGAACAGGCCACGGAGCACGGCTGCCTGGAGAAGCTGAAGGAGGAGGTGGAGGCGGCCCAGGCGTCCCACACCAAGCTTGTCTCCAAGGAGAAAAGTCGTCTGGAGGCCAAGGAGAAGCTCCTTGTCATGGCTGAGAAGGCGACCACCGTGGGGTGTGCCACCTTCGACTCCCTCGAGCTGAGGTCCAACAAGGCACTCCAGGATCTCTACGGGAGTGGGTACGGGAAGCCGCTGGTGACTCCGGAGGAAGGCCCCGCCGGGCTGCTCCTCAAGCTCGTCGCGGCGCTCGAGGGCACGTCGTCCGAGTGGGCTCCATGGTGGAGGGAGAGGCCCGCGCGCTTTGTACCTCAGCCGCGATGTGCGTCTTCAGCCACCTCTATCTTCGAGACCCCAGCTTTGACTTTGGTGCCTTGCTTGAGCCCGTGGACCCTGAGCTTTACGCCGCTGCTGCCGAAGCCGTGAAGGATCAGGTGGAGGCCTGCTGCGGAAGTTCCTCGCCATCGACCCCATGACTACGGCTGATGGCAAGGACGGCGGGCCTCCCCAGGCAGGCGACGGCGGTGCCCAAGGCTGAGTAAGAAGCTCGAGGGCAACGCTTCCCCCTGTTTTAGTCCTGCAACATGTACGGTGCCTCGTGCAGGCGTAAGAACTTATGCTTGGAACTTTAAGAGACAATATGTTTTGTAATAATCTGCTAGGGTTATGCAATTTCCTTTCCGTTTGCTTTAGTGTTCTGTGTCGGCAGGGCCCGGCCCCGTGCATACCTCAGCTGCCGTTGGGTCGTCGAGATCACCAGGATGAGACCAAGGGGTGAGGGGCTATGTGACTAGTTAGGCTCCTGAGCCGCAATGCTCAGGAGTCCCCCTTGACGTACGAACAGCCCCCGGGAAGGAGATGTGGGACTAGGTCTTATCGTTCTGTGTCAGTACGGTTCGGCCCCGCGCATATCTTGATACGTCTCCAACGTATCTATAATTTTTTATTGTTCCATGCTATATTATATTCTGTTTTTTGGACATTATTGGGCTTTATTATACACTTCTATATTATTTTTGGGACTAACCTATTAACGGAGGCCCAGCCAGTAATTCTTTGTTTTTTGCCTATTTCAGAGTTTCGCAGAAAAAGAATATCAAACGGAGTCCAAACGGAATGAAACCTTTGGGAACGTGATTTTCGGAACGAACGTGATCCAAAGGACTTGGACCCTATGTCAGGACATCAACCAGGAAGGCACGAGGTAGGGGGCGCGCCTACACCCCTAGGCACACCCTCCACCCTCATGGGCCCCATGTTGCTCCACCGACGTACTTCTTCCTCCTATATATACCTACATACCCCCAAACTACCAGATACAGAGCCAAAAACCTAATTCCACCGCCGCAACCTTCTACACCCGTGAGATCCCATCTTGGGGCCTTTTCCGAGCTTCACGGGAGGGGCATCGATCACGGAGGCTTCTACATCAACACCATAGCCTCTCCGATGATGTGTGAGTGGTTTACCTCAGACCTTCGGGTCCATAGTTATTAGCTAGATGGCTTCTTCTCTCTTTTTGGATCTCAATACAATGTTCTCCCCCTCTCTTGTGGAAATCTATTCGATGTAATCTTCTTTTGCGGTGTGTTTGTTGAGACCGATGAATTGTGGGTTTATGATCAAGTTTACCTATGAACAATATTTGAATCTTCTCTGAATTCTTTTATGTATGATTGGTTATCTTTGCTAGTCTCTTCGAATTATCAGTTTGGTTTGGCCTACTAGATTGATCTTTCTTGCAATGGGAGAAGTGCTTAGCTTTGGGTTCAATCTTATGTGTCCTTTCCAAAGGATGAGGGGCAGCAAGGCACGTGTTGTATTGTTGCCATCGAGGATAACAAGATGGGGTTTATATCATATTGCATGAGTTTATCCCTCTACATCATGTAATCTTACTTAAAGTGTTACTCTGTTCTTTTGAACTTAATACTGTAGATACATGCTGGATAGCGGTCGATGTGTGGAGTAATAGTAGTAGATGAAGGCAGGAGTCGGTCTACTTGTCTCTGACGTGATGCCTATATACATGATCATACCTAGATATTCTCATAACTATGCTCAATTCTATCAATTGCTCAACAGTAATTTGTTTACCCACCGTAATACTTATGCTCATGAGAGAAGCCACTAGTGAAACCTATGGCCCCGGGGTCTATTTTCCATCATATTAATCTCCCGTCAACAAGCTATTTCTAGCGTCGTGTTTATTTTTCTTTCTTTACTTTGCATATTTATCTTAAAAATACCAAAAATATTATCTTATCATATCTATCAGATCTCACTCTCGTAAGTGACCATGAAGGGATTGTCAACCCCTTTATTGTGTTGGTTGCAAGGATTTATTTGTTTGTGTAGGTGCGAGGGACTCGTGCGTGGCCTCCTACTGGATTGATACCTTGGTTCTCAAAAACTGAGGGAAATACTTACGCTACTTTATTGCATCACCCTTTCCTCTTCAAGGGAAAACCAACGCAGTGCTCAAGAGGTAGCAAGAAGGATTTCTGGCGCCGTTGCTGGGGAGTCTACGCAAAAGTCAACATACCAAGTACCCATCACAAACCCTTATCTCCCGCATTACATTATTTGCCATTTGCCTCTCGTTTTCCTCTCCCCCACTTCACCCTTGCCGTTTTATTCACCCTCTTTCTTTTCCATTTGCCTCCCTCTTTCTTTTTGCTCCTCGCACTTTGTGTCGTTATGTCAGAAATTGGGGAAACTATTGTCGATATGGACAATAGTAATAACATGGAAAATTCTGATGCTCCTGCTGAAGAACCCCCTACCTTGCATACAAAAAAATTTCGAATTGGTAGTGGTAATATTATTCGAAAAGGGGTTATTCAAGATTTATTTACTTGTGCCGGTGCTTTGCCTTCTATGGGCAGTTCTATTCTTCATAGAACTAGTAGTCTTGCGGACGCTATTGCCATGCTTGTAGTTGAACTTGAAAGGCAATTTATGCACATGCACCCTTGCATACAAAGGATTTTCCTAGAATTTTCTAATATGGAGAATTCTTCTGTTAAGCGTGCCGCTACTATCTTTTTGGCTCATGAGTTCAGATTTATAATAAAATAGGCAAAGAAATATTTGCGCATTATAGGGTGGACACTGGCCGTCCTCCCATCGAAACTATCCTATTTGATCAAGAGGAAATAATGCGTTTTCAATCTCTAGACTATGTTGCTTTTAATGAGAACATTAGAAAAAAGGTTCCTACCAATGTTCTAGTTGACAGAATTTCTGAACTTAATAATGATTTTACTATTCGAAATAATGAGCTAGGATATTCTCTTGAGTATAGGCTCACAAAGTTCTGTCAAAAGAATGCTTATAATGATGAATTGATTGTGCAATACGAAGGGCCGAAGGAGGAACCTATACCTCCTAAAGTTGATCTTGGGGACTTTTGTCCCATTAAATTTAGCCCTTTTGATTAATTTTGCTTGCCTCAAAGAAAACTCGCTGTTGAACGTAGATAATATGAAATGAGTTTTAATGATCTATCTTATTATTATGGCAATACCTAGATCTATCCTTGCTATTATGCCTAGCTAGGGGCGTTAAACGATAGTGCTTGTTGGGAGCCAACCGAATTTTATTTTTAGTTTTTTTGCTTTTTGCTTCTGTTTAGGAATAAATATTTGATCTAGCCTCTGGTTAGATGTGTTTTTATGTTTTAATTAGTGTTTGTGCCAAGTTAAACCCATAGGATCTTCTTGGATGATAGTTATTTGATCTTGCTGAAAATTCCAGAAACTTTCTGTTCACAAAAATAATTGTTAAAAATCACCAGAACGTGATAAAATATTGATTCAAATTGCTTCTGATCAATAAACACATTTTCTAGGTCTTCCTATTTTGGCTGAATTTTTGGAGTTCCATAAGTTTGCGTTAGAAATAGATTACTACAGACTGTTCTGTTTTTGACAGATTCTGTTTTTCGTGTGTTGTTTGCTTATTTTGATGAATCTATGGCTAGTAAAATAGTTTATAAACCATAGAGAAGTTGGAATACAGTAGGTTTAACACCAATATAAATAAATAATGAATTCATTACAGTACCTTGAAGTGGTGTTTTGTTTTCTTTCGCTAACGGAGCTCACGAGATTTTCTGTTAAGTTTTGTGTTGTGAAGTTTTCAAGTTTTGGGTGAAAGATTTGATGGATTATGGAACAAGGAGTGGCAAGAGCCTAAGCTTGGGGATTCCCATGGCACCCCAAGATAATCTAAGGACACCAAAAAGCCAAAGCTTGGGGATGCCCCGGAAGGCATCCCCTCTTTCGTCTACTTCGATCGGTAACTTTACTTGGAGCTATATTTTTATTCACCACATGCTATGTGTTTTCCTTGGAGCGTATTGTATTATTTGAGTCTTTATTTGTTAGTTTTCCACAATCATCCTTGCTGTACACACCTTTTAAGAGAGACACACATGATTCGGAAATTGTTAGAATACTCTATGTGCTTCACTTATATCTTTTGAGTTATATAGGTTTTGCTCTAGTACTTCACTTATATCTTTTAGAGCACGGTGGTGGTTTTGTTTTATAGAAACTATTGTTCCCTCATGCTTCACTTAGATTATTTTGAGAGTCCTACAAAACAGCATGGTAATTAGCTTTAACTATGATAGGCATTCAATATTAGTATAAAAATCTTATGAATGTGTTGAATATTATGAGAAGTTTGATACTAGATAATTGTTTTGAGATATGAAGATGGTGATATTAGAGTCATGCTAGTCGAGTAGTTTTGAATTTGAGAAATACTTGTGTTAAAGTTTGTGATTCCTGTAGCATGCACGTATGGTGAACCATTATGTGATGAAGTCGGAGCATGATTTATTTATTGATTGTCTTCCTTATGAGTGGCGGTCGGGGACGAGCGATGGTATTTTCCTACCAATCTATCCCCTAGGAGCATGTGCGTAATACTTTGCTTCGATAACTTGTAGATTTTTGCAATAAGTATATGAGTTCTTTATGACTAATGTTGAGTCCATGGATTATACGCACTTTCTTCCTTCCACCATTGCTAGCCTCTCTAATACCGCACACTTTTCACCGGTATCATACACCCACCATATACCTTCCTCAAAACAACCACCATACCTACCTATCATGGCATTTCCATAGCCATTCCGAGATATATTGCCATGCAACTTACCACTGTTCCATTTATTATGACACGCTCCATCATTGTCATATTGCTTTGCATGATCATGTAGTTGACATCGTATTTGTGGCAAAGCCAACGTTCATAATTCTTCCATACATGTCACTCTTGATTCATTGCATATCCCGGTATACCGCCGGAGGCATTCACATAGAGTCATATTTTGTTCTAAGTATTGAGTTGTAATTGTTGAGTTGTAAGTAAATAGAAGTGTGATGATCATCATTTTTAGAGCATTGTCCCAAGTGAGTAAAGGATGATGGAGACTATGATTCCCCCACAAGTCGGGATGAGACTTCGGACTAAAAAAAAGAGGCCATAAAAAAAGAGAAAAGGCCCAAATAAAAAAAATGAGAGAAAAAGAGAGAAGGGACAATATTACTATACTTTTACCACACTTGTGCTTCAAAGTAGCACCATGATCTTCATAATAGAGAGTCTCCTATGATATCACTTTCATATACTAGTGGGAATTTTTCATTATTGAACTTGGCTTGTATATTCCAATGATGGGCTTCCTCAAAATGCCCTAGGTCTTCGTGAGCAAGCGAGTTGGATGCACACCCACTTAGTTCCTTTTGTTGAGCTTTCATATACTTATAGCTCTAGTGTATCCGTTGCATGGCAATCCCTACTCACTCACATTGATATCTATTAATGGGCATCTTCATAGCCCGTTGATACTCCTAGTTGACATGAGACTATCTTCTCCTTTTTCGTCTTCTCCACAACCACCATTCTATTCCACATATAGTGCTATGTCCATGGCTCACGCTCATGTATTGCGTGAAGATTGAAAAAGTTTGAGAACACCAAAAGTATGAAACAATTGCTTGGCTTGTCATTGGGGTTGTGCATCATTTAAATATTTTGTATGGTGAAGATAGAGCATAGCCAGACTATATGATTTTGTAGGGATAACTTTCTTTGGCCATGTTATTTTGAGAAGACATAATTGCTTAGTTAGTATACTTGAAGTATTATTATTTTTATGTCAATATTAGACTTTTGTCTTGAATCTTTCGGATCTGAATATTCATACCACAATTAAGAGAATTACATTGAAATTATGCCAAGTAGCATTCCACATCAAAAATTCTGTTTTTATCATTTACCTACTCGAGGACGAGCAGGAATTAAGCTTGGCGATGCTTGATACGTCTCCAATGTATCTATAATTTTTTATTGTTCCATGCTATATTATATTCTGTTTTTGGACATTATTGGGCTTTATTGTCGGCTTGTGGGAACGGGGGTACCCAGACTTGCCTGCTTGCGGCCTGCGGCGTGGCTCAAGGGGTGGCCCAGTACGGCCCATCTTCGTCAGCACAAGCTCAAGACCCTCGCGAGGGGCCAAGCCTCGCGGGGTGGACAACAGGAAGCTTCCTCAGGCACGGCCTCGTCAGGCTGGCTCGCAAGGAGGCGGAGAGATCAAGGCGGGGTACCTCACGAGGTGCCCATGACGCAAGCTGTGACGACCAAGGGCGCCAGGCGGGCGCCAGCCCGCGCAGTGTCCTCATTTCCTCTTTGGTACAAAGGAGGCAAGCGCAGGCCGAGAGCATCAAGCAAAAGGCAACCATTTCGGTGCAACGAGACCAAGACCAACACAAGGCAGGAAGGAGGTCATCGTGGAGCCCAAGCCGGCGTCATCGTCAGAGCCTTGGGCAGGCGAGGACCGACTTTAGTCAGGATAAGTGTCACGCCCAATATGCGACCCTATCCAAAAGGAACTCGAAGGTCCCACCAAGGATGGCCCGCATATTGAAACGCTTTTGCAAGGTGGATATCATTACATCAACATTACATAATAGATGGGGATACATACATAATACGGATGAAACATAAACAGAAACTCAAACGACATCCACCCTGCTAGCCCAGGCTGCCGACCTGGAACCTATCCCCTAATCGAAGAAGCAGAAGAAGAACTCAACGCAAGCACGCATCGCTCACGCGTCATGATCATCGCAAACCTGTACCTGCAACTGGTGGTGTAGTAATCTGTGAGCCACGAGGACTCAGCAATCCCATTACCATGGGTATCAAGACTAGCAAAGCTTAAGTAGGAAAGGAAGGGATAAAGTGGTGAGGTTGCAGCAGCGACTAAGCATATATGGTGGCTAACATACGCAAATGAGAGCGAGAAGAGAAACAAAGGAACGGTCGTCAACTAGTAATGATCAAGAAGTGATCCTGAACTCCTACTTACGCCGACCTAACCCGAAACCGTGTTCTCCTCTCGATCAACCCCGAAAAGAGACACTCACGGTTACGCACTCGGTTGGTGTATTTTAGAAGAGTTTGCTTCGAGTTTACTACAACCGGATATTAACAAATTCCCGTCTGCCACATAACCGCGGGCACGGCTCTCGAAAGTTTAAACCCTACAGGGGTTTCCCAACTTAGCCCATGATAAGCTCTCGCGACCAACGAAGGATATTCCTTCTCCCCGGGAAGACCCGATCAGTCTCGGAATCCTGGCTACACTTTCGACTGTAATAAAACAAGACTAGCAAGACCTCCCGGCGTGCCGACATCCTGATAGTAGCCGCGCGTATCTCGTCTCAGGCCACGACCGGATAAGCTAAGCGTACAGGTACCGACGTAACCCCAGTTGCCAAGGGATGGTCCCAAGACGGTGTTTAGTTTGGACCAACGCTTAGACAAGCACCGGCCCGGGGTAATAAAGATGACCCTCGGGATGCGCGACTCCCAAGGGAAAAAGGCTAGGTGAGGCAAATGTAAAACCAATGTTGGGCCTTTTTGGAAAAGTCTTATTCAAAGCGAACTGTCAAGGGGTCCCATAAATCACCCGACCGCGTTAGGGACGCAAAATCCGGGAACATAATACCGATATGACGGAAACTAGGGCGGCAAGAGTGGAACAAAACACCTGCATAAGGCCGAGCCTTCCACCCTTTACCAAGTATATAGATGCATTAATTAAATAAGATATATTGTGATATCCCAACAAGTAAACATGTTCCAACAAGGAACAACATCTCCATGTTCCAACAAGGAACAAACTTCATCTTCACCTGCAACTAACAACGCTATAAGAGGGGCTGAGCAAAGAGGTAACATAGCCAAATAATGGTTTGCATAGGAAAGGTGTCAAAGGTTAGAGGCTGACATGGCAATTTGAGATGGCTTGATAAACAGGTAATAGGTAGCGCAGCATAGCGATAGAACGAAGTAACTAGCATAGCAATGATAGTAGTGAGATCCAGGGTAGCGGTCATCTTGCCTGAAATCCCGCAAGGAAGAAGAACGAGTCCATGAAGAAGATGAACGGATGAAGCCGAACCAAGCGTAGACGAACGAATCCTCACGATCGCAACGAAACAGGAACTAACAAGAAGAAGCACACAACATGGTAAACACACCACACATGAACAAGGCATGATGCACAACAAGCATGATGCATGACAAAGCTACATGAAGCTACTCATGGTAAAAGATGATGCATACAAGAGCAACACATCAAAGCAAGTTTAAATGAGGCCGGAAACAACATAGAACAATTCCGGTAAGTCCTCATATGCAAATTTCGAAATTGATCCAGATCTGAATAAACCTTATGTTCAAGTTGTTAAACAGCAAGTTAATATGCACCACGATGATCTACACGAAAATCTAGTCAAGTTACATATAAAGTTCAATTAATTCGGAGGTACGGCCTAGAAGATATGAGCAAAACAAGTTAAACATGGCATTGATGCAAAATGCATACAAACATCAAGAAAACACCTCAAAACAAGGATGCAACATGATAATATGAAACTACATGCAAAATCAAGCAAGTTTCATATAGAGCACACTCAAAACGGAGCAACGGTTCAACACATACACTCTATACAAGTCATGACAACAATCTGTCCAAAACAGCAAGTAGGCATATTGCAAGCATCAAAACACTATGCTACAGCATCTCAACGTGAAAACAAAAGGCATGGGCATGAAGTACAGGTAAAGCATGACAAAACATGAACACTGAGCTATCTCCAGAAATCAATAGAACATGCTCAAACACACATGGCAAGATTGCAAATAATAACAGTTTCAGGCTTAAGCAGAAATAACATCAGGTTGCAATATTTAGAGCTAGGAAACAACATGTTACAGGAACTTAACATGGCAACCAAAGGCATGGCATGGATCTACTAAATGCATAGAACAAAAGTCCTTTACTAACCATAAGCCAAAAAAGGATCAGGAAATATGATGGCACCCACGTAAACATGGCAAGTTATATTACAGATTTAAACATGGCAGGAACAACGATAAGTAGGCATGTTGGTGAGCTTGAACCACTCACCACAGAGAAATACATGGCATGGAAAGGCAACCAACAGTAAGAAGACATGGCATAGAAGCTATACATGGCAAGAACAACATCATAGGGTGCATGTATCACTAACAACAACCTTGGCAAAATTGAATAACATGTAAGCAATCTGCCAGGAAACATTTTATAGCAAAAGTAGAGCTCGATTGACTCAAGCTATGACACTCCATAATTGCAAACAAGGGCATGGATGGATAGATAATAACCATATGTTCAAAACATCCTTACTGAAGTATCTCAAAATAAGCATGGATCTCTCGGTAGCATCAAGTTTACATGGCATAAAAATATCAGCAGAACAAGGGCTGAAATCAGCAACATCATGAAGCCTAGTTTGCATGCTTGTGCTAGTTACCACAGAGATCACAAAAATACATGGCATACACCCCTGGAAAGATGGCATGGCATATTACAAAACACATGTAGGACTCAAGATCATAGGATGCACACATCAATCATGGCAAAAATGACAAAAGTGCATGTCCTGATAAGAATCTGAAACTAACATCACATAGCCCTCTTCTAACAGCATTTAGGGAATCAAGATGACCTCTAATGAAAATGATGCAATGAGATGAAATGATGTACTCATCGAGGTGAACATTTTGACATATTACACGCGCAAAACGGAGCAATATGCAGAGAGTTATGATGCAACGAAAATGCATGAAAATAACTGCAGATTCGGGACTGTGGATTTGGAGGGGGAAAGTCAACCACATGGCACGGATTATGAGGCGAGGCGGATCGAGGTGGGCGGCGGCTCGCCGGAGCAGGGCGCCGGAGTCTGAGAGGACGGGCGGAGGAGGCTGGGGACGGCGCCGGTGAGGTGGCCTCGACGGATCCGCCGGATCGGCCGGGCGGCGGGCGCGGAGGCTGGGAGGCGCGGGCGGCGGCTCGGCGAGGAGGCGACGGCCGGAGGGCGGCGGCAGCCACCGCGGCTGGAGGCCGCGCGCTGGGAGGCCCGTTGGAGGCGGTGGCGGGGCTCGCCGGTGCGCGAGGCGGGCGGCGGCGAAGGCCTGCCGGAGGCGCGGCGGGCCGGGCGAGGCGCTGGCGCGCCGGGCGGCGGCGGCGCTAGGGGGCCGGGCGAGGGACGGGCGGCGGGCGGCGGCGCGTGTGTCGGGTCCGCCGCTGGTCCGACTTCGGCCCGGCGGGCTGGCGGCGGTAGCGCGGGCGCCACGTGGCGGCGCGCATCATGGCGCGGGCGGCGGCGGGTGGCGGAACGGATATGTCCGCCGTCGGCGGACATGTCCGGGCGCGAGGGGAATTTTAGGGTTTCGGGGGGAATGATCCGCGAATTTCGGGGCAGGGGCTATAAATATAGGTAGAGGGAGCTAGGAGAGTCCAAATGAGGAGCGGTTTTCGGCCACGCGATCGTGATCGAACAACCGAGAGCATGGAGGGGAGTTTGATGGGTTTTGGGCCACTTTGGAATGGTGTTGGGCTGCAAAGAGAAAGAGGCTTGTACGGTTACCCGGTTAACCGTTGGAGTACCAAACGACCTCCAAATGGAACGAAACTTGACAGGCGGTTCACGGTGCTATACCAAGGCCGCTTGGCAAACCTCGGTCCATTCCGAGACCGTTTAACACCCGCACACGAAAAGAGGTAAAAGGGGGCGCCGGGAGACATAGGAGTGCCGGATGGCAAAACGGACAACGGGGAAAATGCTCAGATGCATGAGACGATCACATATGCAAAATGAGATGCACATGATGACATGATATGAAATGCAGATGATGACATGGCAAAGTGCAACACGCAAGAAAATGACATGGCAACGACGGCGAATAACTGGCGGACACCTGGCGCATCGGATCCGGGGCGTTACAACACTCCTCCACTAACAAGAGATCTCGTCCCGAGATCTTAGGACCGAGACGGAAGGGAAAAAGGATGAGGTGAAACAAAAACTCAAGAGAAAAGAGGCAAAGAATCGAGAGCACTCGAGAAGAAAAGATGAGCGACAAGAATGACGAGAATCGAAAGCTCACGGAATCAGATAGACTATGAAACCACTCCGGTTCAAAAAAGAAGAAGAACGAAAGAATTAGGCAGCACTCCGGCTGAACATGGAAAGAATAGAACATGAACTTCAGAAGATGGAATGACACTTGACGAGATAAACAACGCGATGCCTCCGGAAGAATTGATAGAATTTGAATGAAAAGAACTTAGAAGGAAAGGTTGAACGGAGTTGTTGAGAAAATCAACAACGAAAGAATAAGCTTGATGTGGACTTATGGAAAACATCTCGAAATTGATGAGGTGATAACCGGCCACAAATGGAAATGATTGGGTAGCTGAGAGGAACGAAGAAATGCAAAACTCCACTTCAAAAGAATACGGAGACTTAATTGCACTTCGAGATGCGAGAAGAGAAGATACTTGAACTCCACCAGCAAAATCTTGATGAACTCTTGAAGAATGAATTAAATCATGAAGAACCACCATGAAGACCCCGGTTACAAAAAGAATGATGAGATAGAATGAGGGAAGAAAGAATAAGATGAGCCTTGCGGTGATTTAGATGGAGCTTCTCGACGAAAAGGCCGAGGAAATTTGAACTCCGTAAAAGAAAAGATGAAAAGACTTGGAAGTAGAATTTATTCCTCAAGAACAAACTCCGAAGAAAAAGATTAATCACTTTGATGAAATAAGAATAAGATTTATTGTATGCTTATCCTTCATCAAATTAAATTGATGACAAGCAATGGATTTTGCATACTACTTACTCTTCTTGAAAAGGATTAAGGAGAAATATAGCACAAAACTTGAGAAAGTCTTCATGAACCACCGGTAGGATTGAAAGAAGGAATGAATTAATAGGATAAACAAAGAAAAAGAATCTTGAACGATCCACCGTAAGAATTCGGAAATGACAGATGAAAGAGAATGAATCACCGGGAAGAATTAGACGATCAAATATGCCTGAGGGGATTTAGATGCAAAAGAACAAAGAGATCATGAGCTGATTAAGAACTTTTGAGCGAGGCACCGGGATAAATAGAGAACGATAACTGGAATGATGGCCTCCGGTGAAAAGAAATGGAAAAACAACTCCTGACATACTCCGGATAGGTGAGAAAAAAGGGGCTTCCGACAGACGGAATAATTCGAGAGGGTAACAAGAAGCTAGAGCCACGAATCTTCGAGAGAACGGGCAAGATTTAGAGAAACTCTACTTCGGTCTTCAAAGACGACGATAAACACCACCAAAATTAATGAGATACTCCGGAAGAATGAAAAACAGAGAGGTTGAGCCAACAATGAAATGATTTGAAATTGATCTTGGAAAAGGCATGTGACTGATGGAATCCATTCTTACGTCACACTTGAAAAGAATTGAGAATAACTCCGGGGAATTAGAAGAGTCAGGTAAGATCCTGGGAAAAGACCTGTGGGTTAGGGCCCACTGAAGAGATAACACCGTTGGAAAGGGATGTTGAACAGATGGATGATGCACCGGAACAAATGAAATATTTGAATGAGGTGACAACCTCGAATTAATTAGAACACAGACGAATCTCCTGAGATGACTTGAGCACTCCGGAAGGATAAACTGGCGAGAGGCGAACGAGCAAGGGGAAAACATTTGAGCCGAGGAAAAGAATATGATCAACCCGAAAAACTTGAATTGAGTGCACCAGAAAAAGAAAGGGATGAAGAATGACGAACAAGACGAGAAACCACCAGTTGAAATAATTGAGGGAAGACTGAAGAGGCTCCGTACGAATGAAATTGATGGTCGAGAGAGAGTCAGACTCCGGGAAGAAAAAGGATGGGATGGCGGGAAAACAAAGGCAACTTGGAAGAGGGAACCGACGAATATCTTGAAGAGAAAACACCAGTTGAAATCACTGAGGAAAGAAAGCAAAGACTTCGCACGAGTAGGATGGATACTCGATTGGCGGGTGGGAAAAGAAAACAACTGAGGATTTAACTTGCAAAGATGAAGAGACTCGAGTCGACTTGACGAGAAATGCACCAGATGAAAGAGCAGAGAACCAACGATCGAAAAACCAACTGCGTGATCCTAAAGAAAATTTGAAGGGGAAGAGAAGTAATTCAAAACACCTACGTCAAGATTTCTCACCAGAGCGATTTAAGGGGTTGAGGAGTAAAAGAATTCCTACTCCGATATAACTAGACTCGAAAATAGTTTTCTTCTAGACTCAACATCGGCCGACTACACGATCAATCAAGGGGCTCCTAAGGTCGGTCGAGGCTCGATACCAACTTGATCACGCCAATATGCGACCCTATCCAAAAGGAACTCAAGGTCCCACCAAGGATAGACCCGCATATTGAAACGCTTTGCAAGGTGGATATCATTACATCAACATTACATAATAGATGGGGATACATACATAAGGCACAAATGCCACAAGAATACATCAAAATCATATACAAGATCAACATCCGACTACGGATGAAACATAAACAGTAAACTCAAACGACATCCACCCTGCTAGCCCAGGCTGCCGACCGAACCTATCCCCGATCAAGAAGCGAAGAAGAACTCAACACAAGCAAGCATCGCTCTCGCCATGATCATCGCAAACCTGTACCTGCAATCGGTGGTGTAGTAATCAGTGAGCCACGAGGACTCAGCAATCCCATTACCATGGGTATCAAGACTAGCAAAGCTTAAGTAGGAAAGGAAGGGATAAAGTGGTGAGGTTGCAGCAGCGACTAAGCATATATGGTGGCTAACATACGCAAATGAGAGCGAGAAGAGAAACAAAGGAACGGTCGTCAACTAGTAATGATCAAGAAGTGATCCTGAACTCCTACTTACGCCGACATAACCCGAAACCGTGTTCTCCTCTCGATCAACCCGAAAAGAGACACTCACGTTACGCATTACGGTTGGTGTATTTTAGAAGAGTTTGCTTCAAGTTTACTACAACCGGATATTAACAAATTCCCATCTGCCACATAACCGCGGGCACGGCTCTCGAAAGATTAAACCCTGCAGGGGTGTCCCAACTTAGCCCATGATAAGCTCTCGCGACCAACGAAGGATATTCTTCTCCCGGAAGACCCGACCAGTCTCGGAATCCGGCTACAAGACATTTCGACAAGAATAAAACAAGACCAGCAAGACCTCCCGGCGTGCCGACATCCCGATAGTAGCTGCGTATCTCGCCTCGAGCCACGACCGGATAAGCTAAGCGTCACAGTACCGACGTAACCCGAGTTGTTAAGGGATGGCCCAGACGGTGTTCTAGTTTGGACCAACGCTTAGACAAGCATCGCCCGGGGGTTAATAAAGATGACCCTCGGGATGCGCGACTCCCAAGGGAAAAAGGCTAGGTGAGGCAAATGTAAAACCAATGTTGGGCCTTCTTTGGAAAAGTCTTATTCAAAGCGAACTGTCAAGGGGTCCCATAAATCACCCGACCGCGTTAGGGACGCAAAATCCGGGAACATAATACCGATATGACGGAAACTAGAGGCGGCAAAGTGGAACAAAACACGGGCATAAGGCCGAGCCTTCCACCCTTTACCAAGTATATAGATGCATTAATTAAATAAGATATATTGTGATATCCCAACAAGTAAACATGTTCCAACAAGGAACAACATCTCCATGTTCCAACAAGGAACAAACTTCATCTTCACCTGCAACTAACAACGCTATAAGAGGGGCTGAGCAAAGCGGTAACATAGCCAAACAATGGTTTGCATAGGAAAGGTGTCAAAGGTTAGAGGCTGACATGGCAATTTGAGATGGCTTGATAAACAGGTAATAGGTAGCGCAGCATAGCGATAGAACGAAGCAACTAGCATAGCAATGATAGTAGTGAGATCCAGGGTAGCGGTCCTCTTGCCTGAAATCCCGCAAGGAAGAAGAACGAGTCCATGAAGAAGATGAACGGATGAAGCCGAACCAAGCGTAGACGAACGAATCCTCACGATCGCAACGAAACAGGAACTAACAAGAAGAAGCACACAACATGGTAAACACACCACACATGAACAAGGCATGATGCACAATAAGCATGATGCATGACAAAGCTACATGAAGCTACTCATGGCAAAAGATGATGCATACAAGAGCAACACATCAAAGCAAGTTTAAATGAGGCCGGAAACAACATAGAACAATTCCGGTAAGTCCTTATATGCAAATTTCGAAATTGGTCCAGATCTGAATAAACCTTATGTTCAAGTTGTTAAACAGAAATTAATATGCACCACGATGATCTACACGAAAATCTAGTCAAGTTACATATAAAGTTCAATTAATTCGGAGCTACGACCTAGAAGATATGAGCAAAACAAGTTAAACATGGCATTGATGCAAAATGCATACAAACATCAAGAAAACACCTCAAAACAAGGATGCAACATGATAATATGAAACTACATGCAAAATCAAGCAAGTTTCATATAGAACACACTCAAAACGTTGCAACGGTTCAACACATACACTCTATACAAGTCATGACAACAATCTGTCCAAAACAGCAAGTAGGCATATTGCAAGCATCAAAACACTATGCTACAGCATCTCAACGTGAAAACAAAAGGCATGGGCATGAAGTACAGGTAAAGCATGACAAAACATGAACACTGAGCTATCTCCAGAAATCAAAAGAACATGCTCAAACACACATGGCAAGATTGCAAATAATAACAGCCAGCTTAGCGAAATAACATCAGGTTGCAATATTTAGAGCTAGGAAACAACATGTTACAGGAACTTAACATGGCAACCAAAGGCATGGCATGGATCTACTAAATGCATAGAACAAAAGTCTTTAATGACCATAAGCCAAAAAGGATCAGGAAATATGATGGCACCCACGTAAACATGGCAAGTTATATTACAGATTTAAACATGGCAGGAACAACGATAAGTAGGCATGTTGGTGAGCTTGAACCACTCACCACAGAGCAATACATGGCATGGAAAGGAAACCAACAGTAAGAAGACATGGCATAGAAGCTTTACATGGCAAGAACAACATCATAGGGTGCATGGATCACTAACAACAACCTTGGCAAAATTGAATAACATGAAAGCAATCTGCCAGGAAACATTTTATAGCAAAAGTAGAGCTCGATTGACTCAAGCTATGGCACTCCATAATTGAAAACAAGGGCATGGATGGATAGAGAATAACCATATGTTCAAAACATCCTTACTGAAGTATCTCAAAATAAGCATGGATCTCTCGGTAGCATCAAGTTTACATGGCATAAAAATATCAGAAGAACAAGGGCTGAAATCAGCAACATCATGAAGCCTAGTTTGCATGCTTGTGCTAGTTACCACAGAGATCACAAAAATACATGGCATACACCCCTGGAAAGATGGCATGGCATATTACAAAACACATGTAGGACTCAAGATCATAGGATGCACACATCAATCATGGCAAAAATGACAAAAGTGCATGTCCTGATAAGAATCTGAAACTAACATCACATAGCCCTCTTCTAACAGCATTTCGGGCATCAAGATGACCTCCAATGAGATGATGTACTCATCGAGGCGAACATTTTGACATATTACACGCGCAAAACGGAGCAATATGCAGAGAGTTATGATGCAACGAAAATGCATGAAAATAACTGCAGATTCGGGACTTAGTGGATTTGGAGGGGGGAAAGTCAACCTCATGGCACGGATTACGAGGCGAGGCGGATCGAGGTGGGCGGCGGCTCGCCGGAGCAGGGCGCCGGAGTCGGAGAGGAGGGGCGGAGGAGGCCGGGGACGGCGCCGGTGAGGTGGCCCCGGACCGGATCCGGCCGGATCCGGCCGGGCGGGGCGGTGAGGCGCGGCTGGGAGGCGCGGGCCGGCTCACGGCGAGGAGGCGACGGCCGGAGGGCGGCGGCGGCCACCGGGCGGCCGGAGGCCGCGGGCGCTGGGAGGCCGGTTGAGGCGAGTGGCGGGGCTGGCTGGTGCGCGAGGCGCGGGCGGTGGCGAAGGCCTGGCCGTGGCGTGTGGGGCCGGGCGGAGGCGCTGGCGCTTGGCGGGCGGCGGGTGGGCGGGCGGCGCGGGGGCGGGCGAGGGACGGGCGGCGGGCGCGGGCGCTGGTCAGGTCGGGCTGCTGGTCCGACTTCGGCCCGGCGGCGGGCGGGCGGCGGCGGGCGCGGGCGCCACGGGCGGCGTGATAATCGGCGCGCTGGGCGGCGGCGGTTGGCGGAACGGACATGTCCGGCCGTCGGCGGACATGTCCGGCGGCGCGGGGGGGAATTTTTAGGGTTTCGGGGGGAATGATCCGCGAATTTCGGGGGAGGGGCTATAAATATAGGTAGAGGGAGCTAGGAGAGTCCAAATGAGGAGCGGTTTTCGGCCACGCGATCGTGATCGAACGACCGAGAGCATGGAGGGGAGTTTGATGGGTTTTGGGCCACTTTGGAAGGGTGTTGGGCTGCAAAGAGAAAGAGGCTTGTACGGTTACCCGGTTAACCGTTGGAGTACCAAACGACCTCCAAATGGAACAAAACTTGACAGGCGGTCTACCGGTGCTATACCAAGGCCGCTTGGCAAACCTCGGTCCATTACGAGACCGTTTAACGCCCGCACACGAAAAGAGGTAAAAGGGGGCGCCGGGAGACATAGGAGTGCCGGATGGCAAAACGGACAACGGGGAAAATGCTCAGATGCATGAGACGAGCACGTATGCAAAATGAGATGCACATGGTGACATGATATGAAATGCAGATGATGACATGGAAAAGTGAAACACGCAAGCAAATGACATGGCAACGACGGCGAATAACTGGCGGACACCTGGCGCATCGGATCCGGGGCGTTACAATAAGTGTACTAGATGTTCCCCTTCAAAATGGCCAATTGTTGGCGCCCTTCCCGCTCAATATTTGGGAAGAGGCCCAGGGCCTCTGCCTATAAATAGGACTAGCCACCCACAGGGTAGGGGGGATCAATGGATCTGGAGAGGCATCTTGAATCCAAAGAGAGAGAGAGAGAAGCGACCGAACTCCCCCTAGCAGTTCGTCGCACCGGCCAAGAACAGACCCTCACGAGGCTATTCTTCCTTGTACTGTTCATCATCAGCCCCTGAGGCAATCCACCACAACACACACTGGAGTAGGGTATTACACCACAATGGTGGCCCGAACCAGTATAAACCTTGTGTCCCTTGTGTTGCTCTTTGTGTAGTTTAGATCCTTGCGAGGCGATGAGGTGTATGTAGGTTGGAGGTGAGACCTCCGCGTGCACCCCAGAGTTTGAACCTAGAGGGTCTGCCGGAACCCAAAATCCGACATTTGGCGCGCCGGTAGGGTGCACTGAATCCGCCTTCCGCCCGCTGTTCTTCGCCGCCGTCGATCCATGTCGGCCGGGCCTCGTCGAAGCGCGGCGTCGGGCGCGCTCGCTACTCGCCGCCGCCAGACGGCCCCGTCGGCGGCTGCCAGCGCCGTTCCCGTCGCTTTCGCTGTCAACGCCGCCACCGCCCGGCGGGAATGAGCGTAGCGTCGTGCCCCAAAGATCCATCCGTGAGGCGAGATGGCCGCACCGCTACTCCCTCGCTTGCCCCAGCTGGTTCTTCTTCCCGTGCGCTCCGCGCGCCCATCGAGGCTCGAGCCGCGATCATCGTGGCAAACGAGCTCCTGTGCTACCGCCCCGTCGACGACGTCTACGAGGAGTGGCTCGACCGCGTCGCCGAAGCTCGTCCGCGCTGGGGCTCTCAGCGCCGTCCTTCATCGCACGCGCCCCACCTTGCGCTGGCGATGAAGTTCGGGCGCCCAGCCGCCTCCCCTCAAGAAGGCACCTTGGCCCCAAAGGCGCGTGGCCTGGCGGAACCCACTCCGTCTGCACCAACGCAGCAAGAGCAGAGCTGCCAAGAGGTCCCTCGCCCAAGAAGCTGCCCGAGTGCTCCTCGCACCGCCCCACGCATCAAGGCCTCGCTCCAAAGACGCTAAGACCCGTGCTGCTCCCAGCGGCCGCCGACGGGACCCGCAAGATCAAGCCCTCCGTCACCAAAGGCCTCCCGTGTACCGCAGCAGCTGCCGCGCTTTCAAAGACCGAAGCCACGCAGCATCGCATGGCCGAAAAGTTCGCTAGACCTGCCTCCTCGCCACGACGGCACGGCCGACCCTGCGGAGTTCCTCCAGCTCTACGAGCTGGGCATCGAGGCCACCAACGGGGACGAGAAGGTCATGGCGAACTGGTTTCCCATGGAGCTCAAGGACGGTGCCCGCACTGCTCCTAAACTCGGCTCTGGCACGATCTCCTCTCGACGAGATGCGCACCCGCTTCATCGCCAACTTCAAGGCACACGGACCGGCCTCCTGCCGGAGCGACATGCACCGTGATCAAATAGCAGCCGGAGAGACCTGCAGAAGTACATCCAGCGCTTCAACAACGCACGCCTCAAGATTCCCAAGGTAACCGAGGAAGCCATCATCTCAGCCTTCTCCGACGGTGTGCGTGGACGTCAAGATGAAGGAGGAGCTGGCGATGCATGAAGACATGTGCACATCCCTCGAGCTGTTCAACTTGGCGACCAAGCGCGCCAGGCTGAGGAAGGACGCCTTTCCTCCTCGAGCTGCGGCTGCCGACCTCAAGAGAAGAAGCCCAAGGTCAAGGATGTGAAGCGCAAAGGGGCTGCCGTGCTCGCGCGTAAATGCACACCAAGCGAGGCAGGATCAGCCCGAGTCTTCCAAGGGCAGCCTGTGCTGCGTGTACCACGACCTCCACACCCACAACACCAACGAATGCCAAGAGCTCAGGGCCGTGCGAGAAGGGCGAATCGGTCGACGCCCCGACCGCAATGATCGAGGCTACGGCCGAGGAGGAGGAAGAAGCACGGGACGTTGGGAAGACCGTGGCCCTCGCCAAGGGTGGCGTGACCGACCTCGCGAGGACCGCTGGCAGGATCAGCCTCGCGAGGGAGGTTGGAGGGACCCGCCTCGCGAGGGAGGCTAGAGGGATTAGCCTCGTGAGGATCGCCCGCAAGGCAACGCAGGCCTCCCTCCTCTGCCATCGCAGCCGAGGAGAAATGAAGACCATCATCAGGACGAGGGGGCTGGGGGCTTCTAGGAGCCGCGTGCAATTGCTTGCATCCTGGGCGGAACTCAAGCCCCAGCCTCTCAGCGCATCTTCAAGCAGTTCGCCCGCGAAGTGAATGCAGTCCTCCCCAAGCTCGAAGCCACGCGCCCTCTCAGGTGGTCAGCGTGCGCCATCACATTCAGCTCAGCGGATCAGCTCAAGTGCGCAGCCACACCGAGTCCTCCCGATGCTTTGTTCCCCAATCATCGCGAACGTGCAAGTCACCAGACCTCATCGATGGCGTAGCAGGGCTCAATGTCTGTCCGTCGAGACATTCAACAATCTCCAAGTGCCGCATAATCAGCTTCAGCCAACCAAGCCTTTCTCCGAGTCACCGATGGCTCCACAGCCCAATAGGGCAGGTCCGCCTCCTGTCACCTTCGGGCGTAGCGACAACCACCGCACCGAGCTCATTGACTTCGACGTCGCCCACATTCGCCTGCCATACAATGCCATCCTCGGGTACCCAACTCTGGCCAAATTCATGGCCATGACTCATCACGGCTACAATGTCCTCAAGATGCCAGGAAGCGGTGGACTCATCACGTTGCCTTGTGAAGAGAGAGACGCAGTGTGTTCCCTGGAGCGTTCTTTTCAAGCCGCGTAAATTGAAGACCTAGATCACAGGAGCGGAAGGCTCCCTGAGGCTGCTCCTAAGAAGAAGAAGACACCGCCTGGCCCGACCCCTCGGGAGGCAGGCCCCTCAGGGTCCGAGCCTGTTCAGGGGGCACCTTCTTCTGTCGCATAGGAAGGCGCGCCCGGCGCCCTCCTCGAGCAAGGCTCGGGGGCTCTCTCCTGGAGGGCCATCGACTTTGCTAAGATCACGAGGGAGGCGCTCGGGCACCACTTGGAGGAGTGTTTCAAAGCACGTTTCCCTCAGGAAGGAGCGAGGCAAGGAGGGCCAAACCCTCAGGAGTTCGCAGCAAGATCATTCAGGAGCTGCAGGAGTCAAGAGTCATGAGTGGCAGCCGCCGCTTACCCACCGTAGCTCCCCATCCAGGCGAGGATGGTGGGCTGCGCGTATGCATCGACATACCAGGGCTCAACCGAGCCGCCTCGCAGAGCGCCTGCCTCACGCTGCGGAGGCGCCTGTGGAAGGTCCACCCCACAGCCACGTCAGATGACTTACGGCTTGCCGAACGCGGCTGCCACGCGCCAGCGCCAGCACCATGAGGAGCATCTTGAGGCTCAAGTGGCCAGGCGTTCGCAGTCCTGGCGGAGATGGAGATGGTCGCGAGCCACAGCGCCTCCCGAGCCTCCCGAGGCTCCCTGGCCCGGGGCTCGTGAAGATCGGCTTCCGCAGCGCACGACGCCCGCTACTTCAGCATCCTTCATCTTCAACATTATCAGTGACATCCTTCGAGTTTCATTTTCAACTGGGAGCGCCCCTGTGGCTGCATCATTCCCAGCGCGTGGGTCCGTCCTCGCGCATGTATCCCTTCGATTCATGTTTCTAGTTTACTTTATTGGGGCGCCTGGCTGCATCATCCCCAAGCCACCGGGCGCACCAGTGGCATGTATCCTCTTGCGCTTATTCGGGTTGTGCGTTTGACCCATCATGATTGTTATTTGGTGCCTGTCCATGGCACCCCTTTTCCTTCATGTCGGTCGCTTGCACGTTAAAGGGGGGGGGGGGTACCTGAGCATCGCGACTCATGGGCTCCTACTGGCTCTCCAGCCCTCACCCTCTGGCCTTGTCCACGACATCGCGACCTGGCATACCAGCGACAGCTGAGCCCCACTCGAGGGCCGGGACCCAAGGACGTAGAGCGTCGACATCTAACCAAATTTGCAGGAACACATCACAAGTTAAGGCCCAGTGCCAGGCGCAACCCGCCTTGAGGTAGGGCCCCGTGAGTCCCGCGCTGGCTCACGGGTGCCCAGATACACCTCGTCAGGCCCTATCGTCCCAGCCACGTGTCAGGGTGGGGCTGTACACGCCCCGGGGGCTCCTCCCGGAGGGGATCCCCCTCCCACGCACCAGTGGAAGCACCATGCTCTGCGCTGGCTGACGACACTGCCGAGGAGCGGCTACGCCCGTACACATACGGAAGCGCTATGCTCGCGCTGGTGATAAACAACCGAGGTGGCCCCGCCGCATCAACCTCGTGGAGCCCAGAGCTCAATGTCTGCATCATCGTAACGCCCCTCGGGAGTGCCGCGAGGGCTGGGCACGGGCTACGCCTGGTCATGCCCAGACGCGACGCCACTCCAGCCAGGCCCTCGGCCTGGTTCATCGTGACGCCTCCCCGAGCGGAGCCAAGGTATCAAGGCTGTTTGAACGTCAAGGGGACTCGAGCATCGTTACTCAGAGCCTGTGCAGTCACGTAGCCCTCACCCCTTAGTTCAAAGGCTAACGCCGGTTGAGGTATCGTGGGGCGGGCTCTGCCGACGAAATGGTAAATTCACCCATACATCTCACCTCCCTACTTGCTGTTCGTGCATCAAGGGGGACTCCTGAGCATCGCGACTCAGGAGCCTAACTTGTCACGTAGCCCCTCACTCCTTGGTCCCGTCCTGGTTTCCGGTCAGGGCTAACGGCGGCTGAGGTATGCGCGGGGCCGGGCTTGCCGACGTCGAACATAAGCAAGTAGGAAGGAAAAGTGCAAATCTCAAGGAATTTAAAAGCAAATATTACAGCCCATAACTGTTTTCACAATGCCAAACGCAAGTTTAAACGCCTCCACGAGGCATGATGCATGTTGCAGGAGCTGAAAGCAGGACAGGAGCCACGAAGGAGTCACTTGCCGGCAGCATCGTCGCTGGCGGCGGAGCTGCGCTGGGCGGGTTCGCCTCGTGAAGCCTCACGATCGGCAGCGCCTCGCTTGGGCTAAGTGCTGAAGGCCCGAAACTTCGCCAGCAGAGCCTCCGCTCGACCCTTCACGGCCTCAGCAGCGACAGCGGCAAGCTCGCCGCTCACAGGCTCCAACAGGCTGTCAAGGTCAACGTTGGGGTCGCGAAGGTAGATGTCGGGGGTTGGGTGTGACATATGCCAAAGGATGGCTTATCATGGAGGGGGCGAGTAGAACGTCGCTGGTGCCTGGAAACAGGATGAGGCGAAGACATGCACGCCGGCGAATCTTACCCAGCTTCAGGGCTCTCCGAGGAGATAACACCCCTACTGCTGCTCTGCGGGGTCTCCGCATGATCACTATGGCAAAGTGGGTACAGGAGGCTCCTTGAACTGTTCGGGGTGAGGAAGGAGAAGGGCACGACTTGCTCTTCTCTCCCTCTATGTGTGTGTCTAAAACTACTAGCTTCCAACCCTTTGCATGGGTGCCCCAGGGGGTTTATATAGGTGTAACGCCCCAGATTCGATGCGCCAGGTGTCTGCCAGTTATTCGTTGTCTTTGCCATGTCATCATATGCATTTCATATCATGTCATCACGTGCATCGCATTTGCATACGTGTTCGTCTCATGCATCCGAGCATTTTCCCCGTTGTCCGTTTTGCCATCCGGCACTCCTATATCTCCCGGCGCCCCCTTTTACCTCTTTCCGTGTGTGGGTATTAAACGGTCTCGGAATGGACCAAGGTTTGTCAAGCGGCCTTGGTATAGCACCGGTAGACCGCCTATCAAGTTTCGTGTCATCTGGAGGTCGTTTGGTACTCCAACGGTTAACCGGGTAACCGCAAAAGCCTCTTTTGTATTGCAGCCCAACACCCCTTCCAAAGTGGCCCAAAATCCACCAAACTCCCCTCCATGCTCTCGGTCGTTCGATCACGATCGCGTGGCCGAAAACCGCACCTCATTTGGACTCTCCTAGCTCCCTCTACCTATAAATACATCTTCCCCTCCGAAATTCGCGGATGAATTCGCCCCTAACCCTAGCCCTTCTTCCTCCGCGCGCGGACACGTCCGCCGGCGCCGGACGCGCCCAGCCGCCACCTCACCTCGCCAATGGGCGCTGCCACTCACCTCAGCCGCGCCCGGCCTCCAATCTGCCGCCGCCACGTGTCCCAGCGCCACCCACCGCCGCGCGTCCGAGGGAGCCCAGATCGGGCCCGCCTCGCCAGATCGGGCCCGCCGCCGCTTGCGCGCGCCGCAGCCGTCGCCTGCCGCCTCGCTGGCGCCGCCCCGCCGGGCGAGCTCACGGAGCTCAGCCTGCTCCCGCGCCGCCTCCGCCTGGCGCCGCCACCGGCCGCTCCGCCGCCTCGCCCCTGCCCGAAGCCGCCTCGGCTATTTCGCTGAGCGCCGGCCGGCGACCTCGCCCTGCCTCCGCGCTCGCCGGCGCCTGCAGTAGCCGCCATCCGCGCGCTGCCGGGGCCGCCCGCTGCAAGACTGCGGCCTCGCCGCCTGACGCCCTCCGCAGTCGCCTCGTCGCCGGATCCGCCTCCCCGGCCCTCTCCCTGTCCTTCTCCGGCCTCCCTCGCCCCTCCGGCCGACGAGCTCCGGCGAGATCCGGCGCTGCATCAAGATCCGTGCGGTTGACTTCTTCCCCCCCTTCCAAATCCACTAAGTCCCCGTTTCTGCTAACATTTTGTTGCATGTTCATTGCATCATAACTCTGTCATCGTTGCTCCGTTTTGCGCGTGTAATATGTCAAAATGTTCGTCTCGATGAGTAGATCATTTCTCTCATTGCACCATTTTCATTTGAGCTCATCTTGTTGCCCGAAATGCTGTTGGAAGGGTGCTATGTGATGTTAGTTTCTGTTTCTTAACAGAACATGCACTTTTGTCATTTTTGCCATGATTGATGTGTGCATCCTATGAACTTGAGTCCTACATGTGTTTTTCAATATGCCATGCCATCTTTCCAGGGGTGTATGCCATGTATTTTTGTGATCTCTGTGGTGACTAGCACAAGCATGCAAACTAGGTGTCTTGATGTTGCTGATTTCAGCTCTGTTTTGCTGATGTTTTGATGCCATGTTAACTTGATGCTACAGAGAGTTTCATGCTTATTTTGAGATACTTCAGTAAGGATGTTTTGTTATGCTTGTCTTGCTCTATCCATTCATGCCCTTGTTTGCAATTATGGAGTGCCATAGCTTGAGTCAATCGAGCTCTACTTTTGCTATAAAATGTTCCTGGCAGATTGTTTACATGTTATTTAATTTTTCCAAGGTTGTTGTGGTTTATCCTTGCATGCTATGATGTTGTTCTTGCCATGTATAGCTTCTATGCCATGTCTTCTTACTGTGAGTTGCCTTGCCATGCCATGTATTGCTCTGTGGTGAGTGGTTCAAGCTCACCAACATGCCTACTTATCGTTGTTCCTGCCATGTTTAAATCTGTAATATAACTTGCCATGTTTACATGGGTGCCATCATATTTTCTGATCCTTTTTGGCTCATGGTCACTAAAGGACTTTTGTTCTATGCTTTGAGTAGATTCATGCCATGCCTTTGTTTGCCATTATAAGTTCCTGTAACATGTTGTTTGATAGCTCTAAATAGTGCAACCTGATGTTATTTCTGCCAATGCCTGAAACTGTTATTAATTGCAATCTTGCCATGTGTTTTTGAGCATGTTCTTGTTGTTTCTGGAGATAGCTCAGTGTTCATGTTTTGTAATTCTTTACCTGTACATCATGCCCATGCCTTTTGTTATTATATTGTGGTGCTGTAGCTTATTGTTTTGATGCTTGCAATATGCCTAGTTGCTGTTTTGGGCAGATTGTTGCTATAACTTGTATAGGGTGTATGTGTTGAACCGTTGCTCCGTTTTGAGTGTGCTCTATATGAAACTTGCTTGTTTTTGCATGTAGTTTCATATTATGATGTTGCATACATGTTTTGAGGTGTTTGCTTGATGTTTGTATGCATTTTGCATCAATGCCATGTTTATCTTGTTTTGCTCATATCTTCTAAGCCGTAGCTCCGAATCTAATGAACTTTATATGTAACTTGACTAGGATTTCGTGTAGATCTTCATGGTGCCTCTTAACTTGCTGTTTAACAACTTGAACATAAGGTTTATTCAGATCTGGACCAATTTCGAAATTTGCATATGAGGACTTACCGGAATTGTTATATGTTGTTTCCGGCCTCATTTAAACTTGCTTTGATGTGTTGCTCTTGTTTGCATCATCTCTTGCCATGAGTAGTTTCATGTAGTGTTGTCATGCATCATGCTTGTTGTGCATCATGTCTTGTTCATGTGTGGTGTGTTTACTATGTTGTGTGCTTCTTCTTGTTAGTTCCTGTTTCGTTGCGATCGTGAGGATCCGCTCGCTCACGCTTGGTTCGCTTCATCCGCTCGTCTTCTTCATGGACTCGTTCTTCTTCCTTGCGGATTTCAGGCAAGATGACCGCTACCCTGGATCTCACTACTATCATTGCTATGCTAGTTGCTTCGTTCTTTCGCTATGCTGCGATACCTATCACTTGCTGCTCAAGCCATCCCAAATTGCCATGTCAGCCTCTAACCTTTTGCACCCTTCCTAGCAAACCATTGTTTGGCTATGTTACCGCTTTGCTCAGCCCCTCTTATAGCGTTGTTAGTTGCAGGTGAAGATGAAGTTTGTTCCTTGTTGGAACATGGAGATGTTGTTCCTTGTTGGAACATGTTTACTTGTTGGGATATCACAATATATCTTATTTAATTAATGCATCTATATACTTGGTAAAGGGTGGAAGGCTCGGCCTTATGCCTGGTGTTTTGTTCCACTCTTGCCGCCCTAGTTTCCGCCATATCGGTGTTATGTTCCCGGATTTTGCGTCCCTAACGCGGTCGGGTGATTTATGGGACCCCTTGACATTCGCTTTGAATAAGACTTTTCCAAGAAGGCCCAACATTGGTTTTACCATTTGCCTCACCTATGCCCTTTTCCCTTGGGTTTCGGAGCCCGAGGGTCATCTTTATTTTAGCCCCCGGCCGGTGTTCTTCGAAAGTGTTGGTCCGAACCGAGCAGATCTGGGGCCACCACGGGCAACTCGAGGGCTGGTTTTACTCGTAGGCTGACTTATCCGTGTGCCCCGAGACCGAGATACGTGCGACTTCTATCAGGATTTGTCGGCACATCCGGGCGGCTTTGCTGGTCTTGTTTTATTCTTTGTCGAATGTCTTGTAGCCGGATTCCGAGACTGATCGGGTCTTCCCGGGAGAAGGAATATCCTTCGTTGATCGCGAGAGCTTATCATGGGGTTGTTGGGACACCCTGCAGGGTTTGAACTTTCAAAGCCGTGCCCGTGGTTATGTGGCAGATGGGAATTTGTTAATGTCCGTTGTAGAAAACCCGAAGTTGATCTTAATTAAAATACACCAACCGTGTGCGAATCGTGAGTGTCTCTTTTCGGGTTGATCGAGAGGAGAACACGGTTTCGGATTATGTTTGACGAAGTAGGAGTTCAGGATCACTTCTTGATCATTACTAGTTGACGACTGCCTTTGTTTCTCTTCTCGCTCTCATTTGCGTATGTTAGCCACCATATATGCTTAGTCGCTGCTGCAACCTCACCACTTTACCCCTTCCTTTCCCATTAAGCTTTGCTAGTCTTGATACCCATGGTAATGGGATTGCTGAGTCCTCGTGGCTCACAGATTACTACACCACCAGTTGCAGGTGCAGGTTTCGCGATGATCATGACGCGAGAGCGATGTCTGCTTGTGTTGGAGTTCTTCTGCTTCTTCTACGATCAGGGGATAGGTTCCAGGTCGGCAGCCTGGGCTAGCAGGGTGGATGTCGTTTGAGTTTCTGTTTATGTTTCATCCGTAGTCGGATGTTGATCTTGTTTATGATGTTGATGTATTCTTGTGGCTTTTGTGCCTTATGTATGTATCCCTATGTATTATGTAATGTTGATGTAATGATATCCACCTTGCAAAAGCGTTTCAATATGCGGGTCTATCCTTTGGTGGGACCTTTGAGTTCCTTTTGGATAGGGTCGCATATTGGGCGTGACAAGTTGGTATCAGAGCCTCGACCGACCCTAGGAGCCCCCCTTGATTGATCGTGTAGTTTGTCCGCAGTTGAGTCTAGAATAAAACTATTTTCAGAGTCTAGTTATATCGGAGAGTAGGAATTCTTTTTACTCCTCAGCCCCTTCGTCGCTCTGGTAAGGAATCGTGACGTAGGTGTTTTGAACTACTTCTCTTCCCTTCAAATTTTTTCTTTAGGATCACGCAGTTGGTTTTCCGATCGTTGGTTCTCATCTCTTTTCATCCGGTGCATTTCTTGTCAAGTTGACTCGACCATCTTCATCTTTGCAAGTTCAATCCTCAGTTGTCTTCTTTTCCCACCCGCCCTCCCTTCTTCTTTTTCGAACCGGAGTCCGTAATCGAGTATCCATCCTACTCGTGCGAAGTTTTGCTTTCTTTCCTCAATGTTTTCAACCGGTGTTTTCTCTTCAAGATATTCGAAGGTTTCCCCTTCCAAGTTGTCTTTGTTTTCCCGCCCTCCCACCCTTTTTCTTCCCGGAGTTCGAGTTTCTTCCGACCATCAATTTCATTCGTGTGGAGTCTTCCCTCAATTATTTCAACCGGTGAATTCTCGTCTCGTTTGACATTCTTCATCTCTTTTTCTTTTCCGGCGGATTCAATTCAAGTTTTTCGTTGTCGATCATATTCTTTTCCTCGAAGTGTTCTCTTTGCTCGTTCGCTTCTCGCCAGCTTATCATTCCGGAGTTCGGAAGACATCTCAGGAGATCCTTCTGTGTTCCATTTAATTCGAGGTTGTCACCTCATTCAAATATTTCAATTGTTCCGGTGCTTCAGCTATCTATTCAACATCCCTTTCCAACGGTGTTTTCTTTTAGTGGGCCCTAACCCACAGGTCTTTTCCCAGGATCTTACCTGACTCTTTTAATTTCCCTGGAGTTATTCTCAATTCTTTTCGGAGTTTGACGTAAGAATGAGTTTCATCAGTCAGATGCCTTTTCAAGATCGATTTCAAATCATTTCATTGTTGACTCAACGTCTTTGTTTTTCATTCTTCCGGAGTATCTCATTAATTTTGGTGGTATTTCTCGTCATCATTTGAAGACCGTCGTAGATTTTTTTTCTCTTAAATCTTGTCCGTTCTCCCGGAGTTTCATGGTGCTAGCTCAATGTTATCCTATCCATTTGGTTCCAGTTGTGCAATTCTTTTCATCCATTCGGAGTACTTCAGGTGTTCCTGTCGCTCTCGATCATCCGGAGGCCATCTTTTCGGAATATCTCTCCATTCTAAGTTTTTTTCAAATTCGTTCTCCAATTATTCCATATTCGTGCCCCTTCGTTCGTCTCAATATTCTTCCGGTGCTTCGCTCAAGTATTCTTCTATCAGATCATGATCTCTTCATTCTCTTGTATCTAAATCCCCTCTAGTTTATTTGTTCTTCTAATTCTGCCCGGTGATTATTTCTTTTTCATCAGGCATTTCGAATTCTTACGGTGTTCGTGCAAGATTCTTTTCTTTGATGATCTTATTAATCCATTCGTTCTTTTCAATCCTACCGGTGGTTCATGAAGACCTTCTCAAGTTTGCGATATGTCACTTCTCAATCCATTTTCAAGAAGAATAAGTAGTTTGCAAAATCCATTGTTTGTCATCAATTTAATTTGATGAAGGATAAGCATACAATAAATCTTATTCTTATTTCATCCAAGTGTTTAATCTTTTTCTTCGGAGTTTGTTCTTGAGGAATAAATTCTACTTCCAAGTGTTTTTCATCTTTTCTTTTCCGGAGTTCAAATTCCCTTGGCCACTTCGTCGGAACCTCCATCTAAATCATCGCAACGCTCATCTTATTCTTTCTTCCTTCATTCTATCTCATCATCCTTTTGTTACCGGAGTTCTTCACGGTGGTTCTTCATGATTTAATTCATTCTTCAAGAGTTCATCAAGACTTTGTTGGAGAAATCCAAGTATCTTTTCTTCTCTTCTCGAAGTGCAATTAAGCCTCCGTATTCTTTTGAAGTGGAGTTTTGCATTTCTTCGTTCTCTTCAGCTATTTCATCTTTCCTGCTTGTGGTCGGCGATCAGCTCATAATTTTGAGACGTTTTCCATAAGTCCACAACAAGATTATTCTTTCATTGTTGATTTTCTCAACAACTCCGTTCAATCCTTCCTTCTAAGTTCTTTTCATTCAATTCTTTCAATTCTTCCGGAGGCATTGCGTTGTTTATCTCGCCAAGTGTCATTCCATCTTCTGAAGTTCATGTTCTATTCTTTCCTTGTTCAACCGGTATGCTTTCTAAATCCTTTCAGCCTTATTCGTTTCTTTTCTCATTCTAACCACTCCGGTTAGAACGAGTTGTTTCATAGTCTATCTGATTCCGTGAGTTTTTGATTCTCGTCATTCTCATCGGTCCTCTCGTCTTCTCGTCTGCTCTCGATTTTTTACTTCTTCTCTTGAGCTTTTGTTTCACCTCATCCTTTTTCTCTTCCGTCTCGATCCTAAGACCTCGGGACGAGATCTCTTGTTAGTGGAGGAGTGTTGTAACGCCCCGGATTCGATGCGCCAGGTGTCTGCCAGTTATTCGCTGTCTTTGCTATGTCATCATATGCATTTCATATCATGTCATCATGTGCATCGCATTTGCAGACGTGTTCGTCTCATGCATCCGAGCATTTTCCCCGTTGTCCGTTTTGCCATCCGGCACTCCTATGTCTCCCGGCGCTCCCTTTTACCTCTTTTCGTGTGTGGGTATTAAACGGTCTCGAATGGACCGAGGTTTGTCAAGCGGCCTTGGTATAGCACCGTAGACCGCTGTCAAGTTTCGTGTCATTTGAGGTCGTTTGGTACTCCAACGGTTAACCGGTAACCGCAAAAGCCTCTTTTGTATTGCAGCCCAACACCCTTCCAAAGTGGCCCAAACCCACCAAACTCCCTCCATGCTCTCGGTCGCTCGATCACGATCGCGTGGCGAAAACCGCACCTCATTTGGACTCTCCTAGCTCCTCTACCTATAAATACATCTTCCCTCCAAATTCGCGGATGAATTCGCCCCTAACCATAGCCCTTCTTCCTCCGCGCGCCGGACACGTCCGCCCGGCGCCGGACGCGTCCAGCCGCCACCTCACCCCGGCCAATGGGGCGCTGCCACCTCACCTCAGCCGCCTCCCGCCTCCAATCCGCCGCCGCCATGTGTCCCAGCGCCACCCACCGCCGCCAGCGCCTGAGGGAGCCCAGATCGGGCCCGCCTGGGCAGATCGGGCCCGCCGCCGCTCGCCCGCCGTGCGCCGCCGCAGCCTCGCCGCCCGCCTCGCCTGGCGCCGCCCGCGCCGGCGAGCTCACCGAGCTCAGCCTGCCGCCGCGCCTCCCGGCCGGCGCCGCCGCCCGCCCGCTCCGCCGCCGCCTCGCTGCCCGCCGGCGGCTACCTCGCTGGCGCGGCAGCGGCCCTCGACCACCCACTGCGCTCGCGGCGCCCGTGCGCCGCCCGTTCGTCAAGGCCCGCCAAGCCGCCGCCGCCGCCGGCATCACTGCTGCGACCCTCGCTCCCGGCGCCCCTCCGTCGCCCCCTCGTCGCCGGATCCGCCTCCCCGGCCCTCTCCCCGTCCTTCTCCGGCCTCCCTCGCCCCTCCGGCCGACGAGCTCCGGCGAGATCCGGCGCTGCATCAAGATCCGTGCGGTTGACTTCTTCCCCCCCTTCCAAATCCACTAAGTCCCCGTTTCTGCTAACATTTTGTTGCATGTTCATTGCATCATAACTCTGTCATCGTTGCTCCGTTTTGCGCGTGTAATATGTCAAAATGTTCGTCTCGATGAGTAGATCATTTCGTCTCATTGCACCATTTTCATTTGAGATAATCTTGTTGCCCAAAATGCTGTTGGAAGGGTGCTATGTGATGTTAGTTTCTGTTTCTTAACAGAACATGCACTTTTGTCATTTTTGCCATGATTGATGTGTGCATCCTATGAACTTGAGTCCTACATGTGTTTTTCAATATGCCATGCCATCTTTCCAGGGGTGTATGCCATGTATTTTTGTGATCTCTGTGGTGACTAGCACAAGCATGCAAACTAGGTGTCTTGATGTTGCTGATTTCAGCTCTGTTTTGCTGATGTTTTGATGCCATGTTAACTTGATGCTACAGAGAGTTTCATGCTTATTTTGAGATACTTCAGTAAGGATGTTTTGTTATGCTTGTCTTGATCTATCCATCCATGCCCTTGTTTGCAATTATGGAGTGCCATAGCTTGAGTCAATCGAGCTCTACTTTTGCTATAAAATGTTCCTGGCAGATTGTTTACATGTTATTCAATTTTGCCAAGGTTGTTGTGGTTGATCCTTGCATGCTATGATGTTGTTCTTGCCATGTATAGCTTCTATGCCATGTCTTATTACTGTGAGTTGCCTTGCCATGCCATGTATTGATCTGTGGTGAGTGGTTCAAGCTCACCAACATGCCTACTTATCGTTGTTCCTGCCATGTTTAAATCTGTAATATAACTTGCCATGTTTACATGGGTGCCATCATATTTTCTGATCCTTTTTGGCTCATGGTCACTAAAGGACTTTTGTTCTATGATTTGAGTAGATTCATGCCATGCCTTTTTTTGCCATTATAAGTTCCTGTAACATGTTGTTTGATAGCTCTAAACAGTGCAACCTGATGTTATTTCTGCCAATGCCTGAAACTGTTATTAATTGCAATCTTGCCATGTGTTTTTAAGCATGTTCTAGTTGTTTCTGGAGATAGCTCAGTGTTCATGTTTTGTAATTCTTTACCTGTACATCATGCCCATGCCTTTTGTTATTATATTGTGGTGTTGTAGCTTATTGTTTTGATGCTTGCAATATGCCTAGTTGCTGTTTTGGGCAGATTGTTGCTATAACTTGTATAGGGTGTATGTGTTGAACCGTTGCTCCGTTTTGAGTGTGCTCTATATGAAACTTGCTTGTTTTTGCATGTAGTTTCATATTATCATGTTGCATACATGTTTTGAGGTGTTTGCTTGATGTTTGTATGCATTTTGCATCAATGCCATGTTTATCTTGTTTTGCTCATATCTTCTAAGCCGTAGCTCCGAATCTAATGAACTTTATATGTAACTTGACTAGGATTTCGTGTAGATCATCATGGTGCCTCTTAACTTGCTGTTTAACAACTTGAACATAAGGTTTATTCAGATCTGGACCAATTTCTGCATATGAGGACTTACCGGAATTGTTATATGTTGTTTCCGGCCTCATTTAAACTTGCTTTGATGTGTTGCTATTGTTTGCATCATCTCTTGCCATGAGTAGTTTCATGTAGTGTTGTCATGCATCATGCTTGTTGTGCATCATGTCTTGTTCATGTGTGGTGTGTTTACTATGTTGTGTGCTTCTTCTTGTTAGTTCCTGTTTGCTATGCGATCGTGAGGATTCGTTCGCTCACGCTTGGTTCTGCTTCATCCGCTCGTCTTCTTCATGGACTCGTTCTTCTTCCTTGCGGGATTTGAGGCAAGATGACCGCTACCCTGGATCTCACTACTATCATTGCTATGCTAGTTGCTTCGTTCTTCGCTATGCTGCGATACCTATCACTTGTTGCTCAAGCCATCCCAAATTGCCATGTCGCCTCTAACCTTTTGCACCCTTCCTAGCAAACCATTGTTTGGCTATGTTACCGCTTTGCTCAGCCCCTCTTATAGCGTTGTTAGTTGCAGGTGAAGATGAAGTTTGTTCCTTGTTGGAACATGGAGATGTTGTTCCTTGTTGGAACATGTTTACTTGTTGGGATATCACAATATATCTTATTTAATTAATGCATCTATATACTTGGTAAAGGGTGGAAGGCTCGGCCTTATGCCTGGTGTTTTGTTCCACTCTTGCCGCCTAGTTTCCTTCATATCGGTGTTATGTTCCCGGATTTTGCGTCCCTAACGCGGTCGGGTGATTTATGGGACCCCTTGACAGTTCGCTTTGAATAAGACTTTTCCAAAGAAGGCCCAACATTGGTTTTACCATTTGCCTCACCTATGCCCTTTTTTCCTTGGGTTTCGGAGCCCGAGGGTCATCTTTATTTTAGCCCCCGGCCAGTGCTTCTTCGAGTGTTGGTCCGAACCGAAGCAGATGCGGGGCCACCACGGGCAACTCGAGGGCTGGTTTTACTCGTAGGCTGACTTATCCGGTGTGCCTCGAGACCGAGATACGTGCGACTCCTATCAGGATTTGTCGGCACATCCGGGCGGCTTTGCTGGTCTTGTTTTATTGTTGTCGAAATGTCTTGTAGCCGGATTCCGAGACTGATCGGGTCTTCCGGGAGAAGGAATATCCTTCGTTGATCGCGAGAGCTTATCATGGGCTGTTGGGACACCCTGCAGGGTTTGAACTTTCGAAAGCCGTGCCAGCGGTTATGTGGCAGATGGGAATTTGTTAATGTCGGTTGTAGAAAACCCGAAGTTGATCTTAATTAAAATACACCAACCGTAAAGCGTAATCGTGAGTGTCTCTTTTCGGGTTGATCGAGAGGAGAACACGGTTTTCGGATTATGTTTGACGAAGTAGGAGTTCAGGATCACTTCTTGATCATTACTAGTTGGCGACCGTTCCTTTGTTTCTCTTCTCGCCTCATTTGCGTATGTTAGCCACCATATATGCTTAGTCGCTGCTGCAACCTCACCACTTTACCCCTTCCTTTCCCATTAAGCTTTGCTAGTCTTGATACCCATGGTAATGGGATTGTTGAGTCCTCGTGGCTCACAGATTACTACACCACCATTGCAGGTGCAGGTTTGCGATGATCATGACGCGAGAGCGATGTTTGCTTGTGTTGGAGTTCTTCTCGCTTCTTCTTCGATCGGGGATAGGTTCCAGTCGGCAGCCCGGGCTAGCGTGGTGGATGTCGTTTGAGTTTTGTTTATGTTTCATCCGTAGTCGGATGTTGATCTTGTTTATGATGTTGATGTATTCTTGTGGCATTTGTGCCTTATGTATGTATCCCTATGTATTATGTAATGTTGATGTAATGATATCCACCTTGTAAAGCGTTTCAATATGCGGGTCTATCCTTGGTGGGACCTTGAGTTCCTTTTGGATAGGGTCGCATATTGGGCGTGACAATAGGTCTACCCCCCGGGGGTACAACGGTAATCCAGCTGGGTGTGGGTCCAAGCCGTCAGTCTCTAAGTCGCCGTCTTCTCCGCCGACTCCTGGGGCCCGCCGACTAGTGGGCCCCGCTGGCGGCCCAGTTAAGGGCCGACAGCCCTTGTCCATTGCTGGCGGGTCTTGCCTGCTGCAGATTATTGTAGCGGTAGCTTCGATGGCGCTGGCTTGATCATGGGGTTATGGCAGCAGTGCCACCGCCTGGCGGCGATCATCGCTGCCATTCCTCGCCTTATCTCAGTTAATGGCGCGTGGATCATGGGAGGAGAGCGGCCGACTTTGAGGCCGACTCCATCGGGTCCGTCTTTGGGGTGCTCTCGCCGTCTTTGGTACTCCCGCCGACAGGCAGGTCCCGCCGTCTTCGGGTCATACATACAGGCCAACATGGGTACAGGAATCTGCCCACGGTGCTGATGTCAGGGCCGGCATGGCAACAGTGCTGCGCCGAACGGAGATCTCCATCGGTACGGCACCATGTAGCCATACCTGCCCTATATGGACTGGGCAGGGATGGGCCACGAGGCGGCTTCACCCCATAGTCGCCCTGGCGTGAGGTGGTGAAGGTCGCGGGCCGACTCCTTGTAGCCGGCCTCGCTGGAGGTCGCTGGCTTGGAGTCGGCTTGTCCTGAAGGCGGCCTCTGGGACTCGGCCCAGAGGGGTAGTCGGCGACTCTGTTGCCGACTATCTGAAGGCGGCTCTTTGTCTTGGGGTCTTGAGGGGCGCAGTCTGCCCCGATGTTTTGAAAGGTTCAGGGGCTCGGGTCTGCCTACCCGTAGTCCATTACTCCGACAGTAGTCCCCGAAGCTGGGGAGGCGCCGAGGGCAGCCCGTCGAGGAGCCTCGACAGCTTCATCCCTTTGATGGAAGAATCTGGACTCGGCCCGCCGTCTCCATCTGGAGTCGGCTTTGCAGGGGGCCGTCTTGCTCTTCAAAGGTTTCGAAGGTCGCAGCGGGATCCGGGCGGCGTGCCTGATAAGCTTCCCAACAGCCACCCGTCATGGGCCCGCCACGCGATGCCACGCTGGCGGGGCGATCTGTCGACCGCAGCGTGATAAGACACAGCCCGTCGGCGGGCCCGCCACTACCATGCCCGGCGCGCAGCGGATCCGCTGCGATCGTGCGGCGGTTGGACTTCACGCCGTTATGCGCTGCAAAGAACGTCGTGGGTTAAATTAATGGGGCGTGAGGGTGGGCGCGATTAATCCCGCCCGCCCCTCGGCCCGCAGCATAGGCGCCTATAAGTAGGCGGGGGGAGGGAGGGGGCGGTGATGCACGCGCACTCTCTCATCCCCGCTCCCTGCCTTGTCTTCTTCCTTGCTCGTCCGCGCCGAGCCTCGTTTCTTCCTCGCCGCGGAGATGGGCTCCTCATCAGCCGTCGCGCCCCCACCGCGCGCCCGCGTGTGGGGCAACTCCATCATCGGCGACGACATAATCGAAGTTCTTCGTCGACGCCGCGCGCATCCCCGGCAGCCACCTAGTGCGAGCCAGCGCCCGGAGGGCGAAATCACGCCGGCGCCGGAGGAGGGCGAGCGGGTGATCTTCCGCTCGCACCTCACTCGCGGGCTGGGGCTGCTGGCGAGCGGCTTCTTCCGCGCGTTCTTGGAGTTCTTCGGGCTCCAGCCGCACCACCTCACCCCCAACACGGTGGTGCTGCTGGCCGCCTTCACGTCCTTATGCGAGGTTTCCTCGGAGTTCTCCCCACCATCGAGCTGTGGGGGGAGTTCTTTCAAGCGAAGCTCGGGACCCACGTCGCTCGCGTGCCGGCTCTGTGCGGCACGTTCATCACCAAGAGGAGGCTGGTGCCCGAGAATCCTTTCCCTGCCATCCCCTTCATCAAGTCGGTGAAGATGTGGTGGCGCCAGACTCTCGTTAAGAACGTCGCCCCGACGGCGGCTGGTCAACTGCCGCCCTCGTGGGCGGCGGCTGGCTGACCCACCAGCTGGTCCCTCTGAGGCCGGACGCTGACTCCGCGAGCAACGCCGCCGTCACTGTGGCTCCAGCGTAATGATACTGATCGGAGGGCCTGACTGGGCAGACTAGCTGGCGCGCCGTGGCGCGCCGAGTTCTCCCTCTTGAGGCCGCCCTCATCGATCTGCGGATGAGCGCCGCCGGGACCCCAGCGGCTGTGCTCAAGGACATGCCCCACGCGGAGGTGGTGGACACGGTGAACTTCTTGGCGAACTGCGACCTTACGGAGGAATGGCGTTTGGCAAGGAGCCATACTGCAGCGCCAATCCCCACCGATGGTAAGTCGTCTCTTGCTTCTTTGTTTCCTTCCTTAGCGGATCCGGCTCTTACTCCTTGGTCCTTTCTCGACTCGAATCCTCTCATGCCGCCCTCGACCCGGCGCGCGAAACGGCTCGCGACTTCGTCCCGACTGGCGGAGAGTGACGCCGGCGACCCGACTTGGGCGTGGCGGCGATGGAGGCCGATGTCAAGGAGGGGAGGGCGGCGATCAGCCCTCGGCCACTTTGCGACCTGCCTTTGATGATGAAATCGCCCCCGCCGCCGCCAGAGGGCGGCCATCCAGCGCGAGCTCCTCCGCCCGACTTGGGGGGCCGAGGCGGCGCTGAAGAACGCTGGCCAGGCCGAGTCAGCCAGGCGCCAGGCCAAGAGAATTAAGGAGCGGCGCGCGACCAAGCCGAAGAAGCGGTCGCCAAGGCTAACCGCTTCGCAAGGAGTGAAAAACCACCGCTGGTCTCCGTGTAAGTATCTTTTATTACGTCTTGTTTTCTTTCGGGTCCGTCTTGCTCAAGTCTTCTCATGTCCTTTTTCTCATCGTGGCTCCCTCACTTTGGAGAGTGTCGCCGCCTCCGTCATGGGGTCGGCGGAGGCGTCCGCCGGCGATCGCGGGTTGACCCTGCGGCCGCCCCCGGGAGGCAACAGAGCGGAATGCGCAGGAGAAGCGCGACGAGGAGGCGGCCGCCCGTCGAGAGAAGGCGGCGGCCGAGAAGGCGGTCGAAGTCGTAGCAGCAGCAAGAAGGCAAGCCGAGGAGGCCGCGCGCCTTCAATCGGCGCTGCTTGTCACTCCGCTGAGCTCGGCGCCGCCACCACCGGAGTCCACGGGGCAGTCAGAGGGAATCGGTGGTGAGCTCCCCGTCGTAGGGAGGGAAGGCGGGGAGGTCTCTTCGCCGAGCGCGGCCGCGCCACCTCTGCCGCCTCCGCCGCAGTCTGAGGTCGCGCGAGGCAAACAGCCGGCGGACCCACCGGTGCCGCCGACCAAGCGATGAAGCCGTGGCGCAGCTGCTTCTTCAAGTCGCCTCGCCATGTGGCGCCGCTTTTGAGAAAGCGGATTGGCGCCGCGCCCCTTGAGAACCGCGCCCGCCAGCTCGGCCATCCCGACGCTGAAGCGACAAGCGCCCGCGCCCAGGTGGGTGCGAGAAGGCGGCACGGGCCTGCTGAACACGACGCTCCTGGACGTCCAAGCGAAGCTGCGGGCCGAAGGCACCGCCCTCCAGAACCTTTCCAAGGTGCACCTGGCGTCGCGATCCGCCGTGCGGGTATGTTTTATTTCTGAATTTTCTTTTGATCTTCTACGTGGGCGCGTAACTTGCACCCACTGGGGTGTAGTCCCGAGTTTGAATTGACTGCTGCAGCGGCTTACTTCAAGTCTTTATCGTATCGGAATCCTTGTTATAGGAATATCACAACCTCAAGGCTACCGCCTTCAACCGCAATGTTGAAGAGCTGAAAAAGCAGGCTGCTGACCTGGCGAGGAGCCGAGGTGAGTTTTCTTCTTGGGCGCGGCGCTTGCGCACCACAGGCTGTAGTCCCGAGATTCGGGCCGATTGCTGCCGCAGTCAGGCGGATCTTCTGGTGACCTTCTTAAGCGCCGACCGGCGTCCTTCTTTTTTTATTCTTGAGAATCCAACGCCCGCTCTGCGGGAGGCAGCTGGTATGCGGCGAGACCGCCTTGCGCCAAAGAGAGAGGTGCGGCAAGCTCGCGCCGCGAGCACGACCTGCTGGCACGCAGTTGGCGGAGCGAAGGAGCTGCTCAAGGCGGCACGGGCGAAGCGGAGAAGAAAGAGCGCCCTCTGGCGGAATTTGAGAGCGGCGCTCCGCTGGGTCGAGCAGAGAGCGCGGTGACCTCCGGCTTCCATGAAATCGAAGATATAAATCGATGGTAAGTTTGCTTTTACTTTCCCTTTTGGGTTGCCGACTATGGGTTAAGCGGCTCCTGTTTTTCTAACTTGCTTTTTCTTCTTTTGCAGACTTCTTCCTGGTCACACGCAGGTGGCCAATCAGGCCATCGAGGCCGAACGCCTTGGCGGAGGGCGGGTGGCGCCAGATCGCAGCCAACACCCCGGACCCTTGGCGAGCAGCTCCGAGCATTGAGGCTCGTCTGCAGCGGCACATCGGATGCTGCGCCGTCTTGGCGTGTCGGGCCCAGCGATTGCTGCCCTGTGGCGGACATGCCGATTCTGCAGACTCCCAGCGGACCACCGACCGGCTGGAGGTGGCTGGGCGTCTTGAGGCTTGGAAGGCTCGCGGCTCGGGCTGGAGCTTCGCCAAGCCCGGAGTTCGTCAAGCGTGGTATCCGTGGCTCGACTGGACCCGGTGGCCGCGTTCGGTGGCCAGGCGAAGCTGCGAGCGGGCGCCCTCGTCAGCGTCTGTGGCGATCGCCGACTATACGGACACCGTGTCTTCGTCCCGAGCGGGCTGAAGATGATGGGGAGCGCGCCGGAGTGGTTCAGATGAACCGGACTCACGGCGAGACTCGGCGGAGTGATCGACTCCGGCACCGAGGATGAAGACGAGGCGGAGGGCGGAGAGCGGCATGGGCGTCGGAAGGCGGAGCGGGCGGCCAGACCTCGGCCGACCCGCGCCTCCAAAGAACGAGCCGCGCCCATCTGAGGCCAGCCGCGCTGCGAGAGCGACCAAACCGAGACTGCCCAGCCAGCCGCCCGGCGCTGACGCCGCGCCGCCTACGGCCTTCCAACCCCATCCGCTGCTTCTTAGGCCGCTGCCTTGGCTTTGTTTTATCTGCTTGTTAATATTTCGAAAGAACTTTGTTAATTCGCACAATTCCACCCGCGGGGTGTATTCTGAACCTCTGTTCGAAGATCCGTCCAAGGGCCTAAGTTTGTGTAAATATTATTCTGATTTCATGTTTCCTTGCTTAGTGCTCTTGTGGCTTTTCCCTTGCCGCCTTCCCTTAGATGCCGCCTTGCCCGTCGGGCAGCCGCTCTGCGGATTGCCGTCTAGGTCAAGTGCTCGGCTACTTTGAGAAGGCAAGTACTTGGCCATTTTAGAGTCGTTTAAGCAAGTTGGGTAGAAAACGGCAAGCCGGCCTCTTAAGAGTCGGTTTCACGAAAGGGGCTGGGCGCCGATTTAAACTATGTTTATGCTTTGGGTCCTTAGCCATTTTTTCGTGTGGGCGCCCGCTCTACCTTACTCCTGCCCACCAAACGATCGCTCTGCGAGCTGCGGTTTCTGACAGGAGACGGCTTGGGCACCGCATGCTACTTGTCTGACTTCAGGAAGCACTTCATAGCTCAAAGGCGGCGAGTCCCCGGGCTGACTAGTCGAGCCCGGTGCCAAACAGCATAATCAAAAGGGTAACATACTCAAAGGCATAATTCTTATCATACAGATAACAAAAGAGGGCAGTCCCAGAGCTCGTCTCGGGCCGAGAAGTCTTAGTATTTCAAACACAAAAGGGTAGCGTGGTACATCTGCATCAACTGTAAAATCTTTGAGGAATTAGCATTCCATAGCCGCTCCGTCTCTTTGCGGAGTCGTCCCTCTTGCGTGCTCGAGGCTTCGGCGTCGATCGAGTAGTAAGTCGTTCCCAGCACTTTCTTGATGATGAGCGGTCCTTCCCAAAGGCGCCCGACAGCTTGGCTGGCGGCTGTTCGCTGGATCAGCCGAGCACAAGGTCGCCTTCTAGGAAGGATCTTGGCTTGACCTTCTTGTTGTAGTGCGGCGCAGCTCTCATTGGTAGATGCTGGACGGCTGAGTGCCAAGACCCTCCTCTTCCTGCAGTCGGCGCCGTCTTGGCGTGCTTCTTTACGCTTCCTCCTCGGTGTACATGGTGACTCGCGGGGAGTTGAACTCTATATCCGTTGGGATGACGGCTTCGCACCGTAAGCGAGGAAGAAGGGTGTGAAGCCGATTGACTTGTTTGAGTCGTCTGCAGACTCCGAGGGCGGCTGGCAACTCCTCAAGCGGCAGCCGGCGAACGCTCCAGTGGTTCGACCAGACGAGGCTTGATGCCAGACAAGATGAGGCCGTTCGCTCACTCCACCTGGTCGTTTGACTGCGGATGGGCAACGGACGCTAAGTCCAGTCGGATGCCCTGCGTCGCGCAGAAACGGGCCAGGGCGCCCTTGGCGAAATTTGTGCCGTTATCAGTGATGATGCTGTGTGGTATGCCGTACCGAGTCGTGATGTCGGCGATAAAAGTCACTGCCGTAGGACCGTTCAACTTCTTGATGGGTTTTGCTTCTATCCACTTGGTGAACTTGTCCACCGCGACAAGTAGGTGAGTTAGGCCACCTCGTGCCGTCTTGAATGGTCCCACCATGTCCAGGCCCCAGACAGCAAAGGGCCAGGCGATGGGGATAGTCTTGAGTGCTGAAGCCGGCTGAAGCGGCTTGGAGCGGAACACCTGGCACCCCCAGCATTTTTGAACTAATTCCTTGGCTTCTTCTAGGGCAGCCGGCTAGAAGAAACCGAGTCGGAAGGCTTTGGCGACGAGTGCTCTGGAGGCTGCATGATGGCCGCACTCGCCCTGATGGATGTCTTCGAGGATTGCTTGGCCTTGCTCTGATTCGACGCAGCGCTGGTAGACACCGGTGACGCTGCGCCTGACCAGCTCTCTATTGATTATAGTATAGGCTGCCGCTCGGCGTTGCACTTGCCGAGCCAAGGTTTCATCAGTTGGTAGCTCTCCGCTTACCAAAAACTTCAAGATGGGCTGGGCCCATGAGGGTGCTGCTATTTCTTCGACTGCGATCTTTGCCACTTGGACGAAGGCGGTGGGCTGGGAGGCGGCGGGTGGAGTCTGCGGCAGGCTGCTGCGTTGAAGAATCCCAGGCGATTAAGCGCGATCCCGGGCAATCTTGGAGTCTTTGCAAAAGGTCGCCATGATCCCGGGCGGGTTCAAGTCCCGGGCCGGCTTATTGTCGCGTTCTTGAGGCGCGTTTGAGGATTCTTGTGCCGTCTGCCGAGGCTCGAGTCGGATCTGCCTTCTTCGAGGACCCGGCACAAAATGAGTCGATTCTGGTGACGGTTTGACGGATGGCTTGAGAAGGCGGCGAAGGAAGCGGACGCCGGATGGTATTACTGTCGGGTGGAACCGATTCTTGCAGGGCATCTGCTTGGTCGTTATCGTTCCTTGGTACATGGAGGAATTCGCATCCCTCAAAATATCCACTCAGGCTGCTGTGTAAAGCGGTAGCTTCGCCATATTTGCATCCTTGGCGTCGATCGCGGATGGCTGTTGGACCTGAAGTCAGATCGCCATAGCGAGGATCCGGCGAATGCCGAAGTTCTTTGGCAAGCCGAACCCGTGGATGGCGCCTCGTATTCGGCGACGTTGTTGGGCGGCGAAATGGATCAGCAGCGTACTTGAGCTTAATCGCCTTTAGGGAAGTGAGGACCACGGCTCCCAAGCGGTGCGCATCTTGGAGCCATCAAAGTGCATCCGCCAATGGGTGGAGTCGGTATTGGCGGCGAATCTGAGTCTCGGCCCAATCGGCGAGGAAGTCGGCGATGCTTGTGACTTGATGGCGGTGCGGGGCTGGTAAAAGATGGTGTAGGGGCCAACTCTATGGCCCATTTGGCCACTCGACACTGAAGCATCTCGGCTTCCGATGATCTCTGCTAGTGGGGCCGTGCAAACCACGGTGATTGAATGCTCTTGAAAGTAAGGCTTCAACTTCTTGGCGGCAAAGTGCACGCCGTAACACATCTTACGGTAGTGGGGTAGTTCTGCTTGAGGTCGACGATTACCTCGCTCGGGTAATATCTTGGTCTCGGATAGGTGGCGCCTTGCCTTCCTCCTTGCGTTCAACCACAATAACTTCTGTTGACTACCTATTTGGTGGCGGCAATATCAGGAGCATGGGCTCCTTTGAGTCGGGGCCGCCAAAGCCTTTGGGGAGTAGTCGCATCCTTTTCAAGCGGAGAAAAGCTTCGTCCGCCTTGGGTTCCATTCAAGAAGGTGGTCTTCTTCATAAGCTGGTGCATGAGGAAGGGCTTTCTCACCCAGCCGGTGATGAATCGACCGATAGACGCCAAGCAGCCGGTGAACTTCTGCACATCCAGCAGTCGGCGGGGCACTTCCATTCTCTCAATCACCTTGATCTTCACGGGGTTGCACTCTATGCCGCGTTCGGATACCAGGAAACCAAGGAGCTGGCCGGCTGGTACTCCGAAGACGCATTTCTCTGGGTTGAGCTTGATCTGGAATCGGCGCAGGTTTTCAAAGGTCTCTTTGAGGTCTTCCAACAGCGTTCCTCGCTTCTCCGTCTTCACCACCACGTCGTCCACGTAAACGTGGGCGTTCCTGCCAAGCTGCTTGAGGAGGCACTTCTGCATGCAACGCTGAAAGGTGGCGCCGGCGTTCCTCAAGCCGAACGTCATGGTCAGGTAGCAGAAGGCTCCAAATGGCGTGATGAAGGCGGTCTTCAATCTGTCTGCCGGGTTCAGCTTGATCTGATGATATCCTGAATATGCATCTAAGAAGCTCAACAGCTCGCATCCGGCTATGGAGTCTATCACCTGATCAATTCGGGTAGAGCGAGCAGGTCCTTGGGGCGAGCTTTGTTGAGGCTTGTGTAGTCAATACACATCCGCCATTGCTTGTTCTTCTTTAGTACCGGGACCGGGTTCGCCAACCATTCGGAAAAAAACTTCCATGATGAAACCGGCTGCAAGGGCAGGGCTATCTCTTCTCCAACAACTCTTCTTTTCTCTTCGACAAAGCGGCGCAAGGGCTGCCCGACGGCTTCACATCAGGTCGGACATGTAACTTGTGCTCGGCGAAATCCGTCGGTACACTGGCATGTCTTTGGGGACCATGCGAAGATGTCCCGATTCTCACGGAGGAAATCGACGAGCTCGCCTTCCTATTTGTCTGCCGAGGTTCGCACCTATGACAGCATATTTCTCTGGGTGCTCCGGGTCCAAGGGTATCTTCTTGGTCTCTTTGGCGGCTTGAGCGAGCCCTCAACCGACTCCTTGGGGTCGGACGATATCTCCGGCTGCTTGCCGGCCATCGCCACGACCCGATCCAGGAGCCGCTTCTCAGCTGCGATCACCAGGGACTCGGCTAGCCGGCTGCTTTCAGCTGCACATGCGGACGACTTTCTGTAGTCGCCGGCAATGGTCAGAATCCCCTTGGAACTCGGCATCTTCATCTTGAGGTAGGCGTAGTGGGGGACCGCCATGAACTTGGCCAAAGCAGGTCGGCCAAGCAAGGCATGGTAGGGGCTCTCGAGGTCCACCACTTCGAACCAGACTGGCTCTCGGCGAAAGTGATCCTTGTCCCCAAAGAGGACGTCTATCAGAATCTTGCCAATCGGTGAGCGGGAAAGGCGTGTACAATTCCGTGAAACACAGTCCGACTATGCTGAAGCTGCCTCTGCTTGATTCCTAGCTTCTCCATCGTATCCTTGTACAGGATGTTGATGCTGCTGCCTCCGTCTATCGATTACTCGCGATAAGCGGCGGCCCGCTATCCGTGGCAAGGTGGCTCCCAAGACCAGGCGTAGGGAGCCCGGATAAGCATCACTTCGGGTGATCGGCGACGACTCGGTGATGGGCTTCTCGGACTAGTGCATGAATTCTGGGCGCTTGATGCTACGGCATTCACCTCTTGTTGCTGCTGCCGCTCGCGCGGCGATCATCAACACTGTTGGTAAACATGACATAGGCGCCGTGCTCTTCCGGTAATCGTCTTGTATTGCGCCCGACTGGCGGACAGCCGGCTGCGGGGCGGTGGTGGTGGGCGGCCCAAAGAAGGCGGAGGAGGGCAAGGCCGTCTCCTTGGCGATCTGGTGAGCGATGGCACTCCGGTGGTGTGATTTGGCGGCCGGCGCTGTGGAACTTGCGGTCCGTCGAGTAGTTCTTTCGTAAGAGAAGGCGGCAACCAGTTGGACTTACCGCCTTTACGCCGCTTGGCGAGGAGGCTGCCCCTCCGCTGCTGGTCTTATTGCCGCCACCGCCGTTGTTGGAAGCGGCTGCGGGCCCTGCGCTTGTGATCATTCTGCTGTTGCATGCGGCTGGCGTCGCTAGCCGGAGTTCTGGGAGCATGAGGAGCTACCTTGCCAGTCGCGACTTCGATCTCCGTCTTCATGGAGGAGTCGGCAGTGGCGTATTTGTCTGCTATGACTAGCAGCTCGTCGAGGGTCTCCGGCTCGTCGCAAAGGAGCTTGTGCTTGAGGAGGGTGCCTTCTCTGCACCCGGCGGTGAAGTACTCGATTGCCTGCACCTCGTGCACTCCTTCGCAGGAGTTCCGGAGCTCGCCCCAGCGCGTGAGGTAGTCACGAGTTGACTCGTTGGGGCCTTGTACGCACAAGGACAACTGACGAGGCTTGGGAGGTCGCTTGTATGTGCTCGTGAAGTTGCGGATGAAGGCCTCGGTGAAGTCGACCCAGCCGTTGATGCTGCGGGGCCTCAAGCTGTTCAACCATGTCGGGCTGTGCCTCGGGCATGAGGGGAACATACTTTACTGACAAGCGCTTGTTGCCGTTAAGCTATCCGACGGCCGTGGAGTAGTCCACCAGCCAGTCCTCGGCTTCACGGGCGGTGTATTTGGGTGTGTCTCGGGAGTGTGAATCCTCGGGGGAAGGGCTCGTCGCGGATGCGCGGTCCGAAACAGGGTGGGCCCAACTCATCTTCTTCTTCTAGCGCCAGGGATCGGTGGAGTCGCTCGATCCGGTGGCGGGCGTCGTTCTCTCCAACTCCCTCTCGGCGGCCAAGGCGGTCGCCGAGAGTCGGATGCTCGACGGGTGGCGGGGAGACTCGCCTTTCTCTGCGGGGAGGAGGAGGCTGATAGTCGTCCCGCCGCTCCACCGCCCTGGGGCGGCCGTCTTCGTCGCGTTCGATGGAGATGTGAGTCCGGCTATGGCTGACAGCCGGATCCTGGTTCTTTCTTCCTTGGGACGCCGCCGATCGGCGTCCGAGATGTCGCGCGCTTGATCTCGGCGAGGAGGCAAGTCGTCGTGTTGTCGCCGTGGGCGCCTCCGTCGCGGCAGCCGTCTTCTTGCGGCGGCGCCGTCGAGAGCTGCTGGACTCGCTCGTCATCGGCGGCGCTCCTCGCCCTCGAAGTTATCCAGCTAGTCCGCCGCCGCCTGGGCTGCGCGAATGTTCTCCGCTGGCGTGGCGTACACAGGGTGACCGGCCCCAAACAGACTGGCGAGGGCCGCGCCGCGCTGCCAGACCGCGCCTAGGTGGCTAGGCCCAGTCGGAGCCGGCGAGCCGCCCACAGCGCGATCCATCTCGCGCTGATAGGCTTCCGACAAGCGTCTCATGCTTGCTAGCTTATGTGCGCCCACGAGGAGCTGAAGGCGGCGCGCCTCCATCGTTTCGGCGTCGGCGTCCTCCGGAATGGAGGCGGTCAAGTCTTGCAGAACAGCGTCGAGAGGGTCACGAGCCCCCATTGGAGGGCTCGCCGTGACTAATGACGAGTACTTCTGTGATGGTGCTCCCGCCGCTCTCCGCGCGAGGGAGAGGCTCGTCGTAGACCACCATGTTGGTGGGGAACGCATCGAGCGACGCGGTGTCGGAATCGACCAGCATCGGGTCGGTGGAGCCTACGGACTCCAGGTCGGCGGCAGGCTCGCCGTCGACGTGGAGCTGCTCGAGGAGGCCCGCGAGGAGGCTTTCGGAGCCGTCCGTGACTGCGTCGGACGCAGGCTCGTCGTAGAGGCAAACCACGCCGACAAGTTCGGCGAGGCAACTCGCTGCGCAGGCAACCTCAGCGCCATGCAGCGCGTCGGTGCAAACTCCATCTGGCGTGTTGGGCTGGCTGCGCCGCCAGGGAGGAAGAGGGTTCCGTCGAGCAGGTCTCGAGACGGCGGTGCACCAGGCCCCAGTGGGCGCCAAATGTCGGGGTTGGGTGCAACATATGCCAAAGTATGGCTTATCATGGAGGGGAGTAGAACGTCGTGGTGCACAGAAGCAGGATGAGGCGAACATGCACGCCGCGAATCTTACCCAGCTTCGGGGCTCTCCGAGGAGATAACACCCTTGCTGCTGCTGTGGGGTCTCCGCATGATCACTATGGAAAAGTGGGTGCAGAGGCTCCTTGAGCTGTTCGAGGGTGAGGAAGCGAATGGGCACGGCTTGCTCTTCTCTCCTCTATGTGTGTGTCTAAAACTACTAGCTTCCAACCCTTTGCATGGGTGCCCAGGGGGTTTATATAGGTCTACCCCGAAGGGTACAACGGTAATTGGGTGTGGGTCCAAGCCGTCGATCTCTAAGTCACCGTCTTCTCCGCCGACTTCGGGGCCCGCCGACTAGTGGGCCCTGGCGTGCTCAAACATGGGGCCGACAGCCCTTGTCCCTTGTGGCGGGGTCTTGCCGACTGCAGACATCGTAGTCGTGCTTCGATGACGCTGGCTTGATCATGGGGTTATGGCAAAGTGCCGCCGCTTTGGCGGCGATCACTATTGCCATTCCCGTCTTGTCAGTTAATGGCGCGTGGATCCGCGGAGGAGCCGGCCGACTCCGGAGGCCGACTCCATCGGGTCCGTCTTTGGGTGCTCTCGCCGTCTTGGTACTCCCCGACGGCAGGTCCCGCCGTCTTGGTCGACAGCGAGCCAGCGTGGGTGCAGGAATCTGCCCACGGTGCGATGTCGAGGCCAGCATGGCAGCGATGCTGCGCGCCAAGCGGAGATCTCCGTCGATGCGGGCGCCTGTAGCCATACCTGCCCTTTATGGATGGCGGGGATGGGCAGCGGCGCTTCACCCCATAGTCGCTCTGGCGTGAGGTGGTGAAGGTCGCGGGCCGACTCCTTGTAGCCGGCCTCACTGGAGGTCGCTGGCTTGGAGTCGGCTTGTCTCGAAGACGGCCTCGGGACTCGCCGGAGGGGTAGTCAGCGACTCTGTTGCCGACTATCTGGCGGCTCTTTGTCTTGGGGTCTTGAGGCGCGATCTGCCCGATGTTTTGAAAGGTTCGAGGGGCTCGGGTGCGCCTACCGTAGTCCATTACTCCGACGATGAAGCGTGGGTGAAGGCGCGTCGGCCCGCGAGGAAGACAGGGAGACGCGCCTCGGCCTCAGCCGTGGGGCCGAGGCCAAGGGTGACATCTTCAAGGGCGCGGACCAGGAAGGGAAGCAGCTTGGCGGGGCCGTCCTCGGTGCCGGCCAGCGGGCTTTCCAGGCCGCTGTCGTAAAGCGACCTCAGCAAGGTGCGAGCCTTCACCTCCAGCTTCGCGAAGGCCACGCGGTCCTCGGCCAGGACCCGCGCCTTGCCGTCCAGCTCGATCCTCTTCGCCTCCAACTCCTGCTCCAGTGCACCTAAGCGGCCATGGCGCTGATCAAGCTTGGCATCCCGGTCCTTGGCGGCCGCCTCACGAGCCTTCATGTCTTCCTCCTCTTGGCGGACGCGGGCCTCCTTGGCAAGCTGGTCGCGCAGGCCCTGTAGCTCGCTCTCCAGCGCCGTGCAACGACCTCGGACATCGGCTACCTCCCCCAAGGCGGCGTCACGAGCGGCCTTCGCCTCAAGGACGGCCTGCTTCTCCTCGTCGCAAGCCGTCGCGGCCTGAACCAACGCTGCTCGAATTGAAGCATCAGGGCGAACCCAGCATGAGGCCAGCTCGGGCTTCCGGCCTGCGCGGTCGGCACCCGAAGATCTTTCATGATCGGTCCAGTTCAGCGACCACGATCCAGGACAGTAGAAGGAGTCGGAGAAACAGCAGTTGGTGGAGTAGGAGGAGAGGACGGCAGCGTAATCACAACACCATGAGCCGGGACATTCCGCGCCCCGACGACTGCGGCACTGGCATCAGGCAAGGATACCTCGGGAGTCGCTCGGGCCATGGGGGCTGAGCTCGCCCCAGCTAGCCCCGCCGGGCCTCGCGAGGATGACCGGGCAGGAGAGGCCCGCGTCTTGCCGTCCCCTTCTTCCGCGGATGGAGGTGCTGTCCCAGGCGAAGCCTCAGGAGCCCCCTTCAGCTTTTTCGCTGCAGGCGTCGACCTAGCCAAGGAATACAGATATCAAGCCTCAACGACGAAGCAAGAAGCAAAACGAGAATCAAGCACTTACTGGTCATCGCTCGCGGGCTCGAGCAACCTCCGGCCGAACTTGAAGCCCAAGAGCCGGCTGCTAGGATCAACCTCAAGAAGCTCGGGAGCAGGAGGCGCGTCTGCAGATCGCCTCGGAACCGGGGCAGACCCATGGGGAACCAGCTCCATCCTGTCCTTCTTCGGGATCAGGGGCGAGCTCTCGCCACCTCGCTCATCGCCATCCTCATCATCGTCCGGCAAGAGGCGGAGAGCGCGGGACCTGCACCGAGGGAGGGGTGCTCTCGACTCCACGTCGATCGCCTCAGAGTCGGACCCCTCTCCCCGCTCATTTTCTTCCTCCTCTTCGCTGGAGTCGCCGGAGGACACGTTCACCGTCCCCAACGGTCATAAACATGCATTATGTGTGAGTAACATTGGACACTAGCATGAGTAGAATATGGACACCATGAACATAAATATCATAGAGGCTATGTTGGTTTTGATTCAATTACATGCATGAACATGTGCCAAGTCAAGCCACTCGAACATTCAGAGGAGGATACTATATCATCACACTACATCAGAATCATTTTAACGCAATGTTGATACCCAAGATAAATCATTATCCACTCCTAGCTACTTATGCATGGCATGAGAAACTATAATATTTAATTGTCATTGCAAACATGTTTAATCATAATGGGTTGAATCATGGATCCTAGGTTAAACATATTTACACAAATAGAACAAGTCGAGTTCATACCCATTTCTCTCTGCCATGGCCAGTTCATCGAATATCGTCATTATTGCCTTTCACTTGTACGACCGAACGATATGAAAATAATAATAGTGCAAGAGTGCCGTGGACTAAGCTGGAATATGCAAACATTTTATTCAACAGGAGAAGACAAGGTCAAATTGGCTCTTTATTAGATCAACAATTATTCATATGAGAGCCACTCAACATTTTCATCGTGGTCTTCTCCTCGGTAAGACTCGAATAAAAAGAAAAGAAATTCAGAGAAACACACTGAAATATTTTTGGAGTTTTTGGTTTTCTTGAACAAGCAAATAAAGGGAAAGAAAAAATGAGAAAAACTATTTACACGGGAAAGCTCCCAACAAACAAAAGAAGAACAAGGAAATCTCTTTGCGGTTTTCTTTTTAGTGCTACTACTAAACATGCATAGAAAGTAAACTAACTACAACTATTTTTTTGGTTTTTCTAAGATTTTTCAAACACACAAGAAGAAAGCGAGATAATAAAATTAAGCATGGATAATACAATGTAAAAGTGTGAACACCGACTAATGGAATAAGTGATCATGAATGTAATGTCGGTGAGAAACACGTACTCCCCCAAGCTTAGGCTTTTGGCCTAACTTGGTAAACAGTCAGTAGCCTGGATGGTAGTTGGGGTACTGAGGAGCGGGCATCCACTCATCCCACTGCTGAGGCTCCTCCTCTGCCTCTGCAGCAGCCTGAGCGTTCCGGTAGGCGATGATGTCCGCAGGCATAATCCTATATCCTCCCCTGGCATAGAATCAAACAAAGCAGGAGCGGGCAATGGAATAATATCACAAGTTTCAATGCTAAAAACCAGGTTATAAGGAATAGGAATGCCAGGAGAATTGTTATCAATGAAATGGTGGTGATCCATGGCTGTGCGGTCTAGGTAAACCTTGGTCAGGGTGTAGTCTTGAGGGCGCATCTCAACATTAAAGTGAGCTGCCAAACGAGTAGCAAAAATCCCACCATGTATTTTACCCTTGGACTTATTAATGTGGAGACGATGAACCACAATAGCTCCCAAGCTATATATGTTGTCGCCCTCTAGTGTACGACGTAAAACAGCAAGGTCTGGTGAACTGAGTGCACCCACCTTCTCTCTAGCAAGCAAGCATTTTGCAATGAAAAGAGCAAAGTAATGAACAGAAGGAAAATGCAAGCCAGCAGAAGTGATAGCTGACACCCCTCTCTCATCTCCCACTGTCAAGGTGCGATAAAACGCCTCAAACTATGCTGGCCCAGGCTCAGCTAAACTCCCATCAGAAGGGATCATGCATATGTTACAAAATTCAGTAAGTGGTATCTGACGGGTTTCAACATATAAATTAAATTGCACCTCAGGGGGATTATTCCTAGGAAAGAAAGTAAAACTTTGAAAAAAGATGTTTGTGAGGATTTGATGTTGTTCACACTCATCTGCGATGAAGTCCGTGAGGCCGGCATTAGCAGCATATTGCGTGAACTCCTGAAGGATTCCAGCCTCTTCCATGAACTGGGTATGCGGCCATTCGCACGGCCGTACCTCCGCCAACCTCCGAGGATGGAGATCACTGTTAGATGACTCCCCAATAACACCCTTGGAGTTCTTCTTAGAAGCAAACTTCCTAAAGATATTCATCCTTTTCCTATGAACAAAATTCTGAAATGTTTAGTCCATAAATTTTTCCAACAAAACTTCACAAAACTGATAGCAACTACTCATAGGGATACATAGAGGCCATAGCAAGCCTTCAAACTACTTAGAACTCTAAGAATTGAACATGCAAGCTCAACTGCAGCAGCACCAAGAGGAGCTAATTAGTCAAAATATAAACCACTAAAACAAAAACTAATTGGACAAACGGTGGAGTAACACACCAAGCAACAATCCCCTGAAAGAGTTTTGGAAACGGAGCTTCGAGCAAAGGGAGCCAAAATCCGCGGGTTTGAGAGCAAGAACACGGGAGAGAGAGCAATGGAGATTTTTTTCTAGAGGTAAGTGATGATGTGGTGTGAAGAGATAACTCAGGGGGCCCACGTGGGGACCACAACCCACCAGGGCGCGCCTGGGGGTCCTGGCGCGCCCAGGTGGGTTGTGCCCACCTCCCTCTGATATTATTTGCACCAGAAATTCTTAAATATTAAGGAAAAAATTGTATTAACTTTTTAGAGCATTCTAAGAACTTTTATTTTTGGGTCATTTTTTTATTGCACGGGAAATTCAGAAAATAGATAAAACATGGCATTTTATTTTATTTAACTAACAAAAACAGAAAAACAAAAGATAGGGACAAAAGGTAGTTCTTACTAAATTCATCAACTTCATACCTCTCAAAAATGATTCATCAATAAGGTTGATCAAGTCTTATTAACAACCACTTTCAATTAGCATGAAACCGAAGAACTTTCATAAATCACTAAGTTACCTCAACAGGGATATGAATGTCCCCAACAATAAGCATTTCATATTTATGTTTGAAAGTAGGTAGAGGTATTTGAAAACTTCCAATAGTGATTGTCGGAGATTTTTCAATAACATTAATGCCATTCACTTGGAATTGTTTCTTCGGAAAGTGTACCGTATGCTCATTACCGTTAATATGAAAAGTGACCTTGCTTTTATTGCAATCAACAACAGCCCCTGCAGTATTCAAGAAGGGTCTACCAAGGATAATCGACATGTTGTCATCCTCGGGCATCTCAAGTATAACAAAGTCAGTCAAAATAGTAACATTAGCAACAACAACGGGCACATCCTCAAAGATATCGATAGGTATGGCAGTTGATTTATCAGCCATTTGCAAAGATATTTCAGTAGGTGTGAGTTTATTCAAGTCAAGTCTTTTATATAAAGAGAAAGGCATAACACTAACACGAGCTCCTAAATCACACAAAGCAGTTTTCACATAATTTCTTTTGATGGAGCAAGGTATAGTTGGTATTCCCGGATCTCCAAGTTTTTTAGGTACTCCATGTTTAAAAGTATAATTAGAAAGCATAGTGGAGATTTCAGCTTCCGGTATTTTTCTCTTATTGGTGATGATGTATTTCATGTACTTTGCATAAGGAGGCATTTTCAAGATATCAGTCAAGCGAGTACGCAAAAAGACCGGCCTCGGCATTTCAGCAAAGCGTTCAAATTCTTCATCATCTTTCTTTTTAGTTGACTTGGGTGGAAAAGGCATAGGTTTTTGAACCCACGGTTCTCTTTCTTTGCCGCGTTTTCTAGCCACAAAGTCTCTTTTATCATATCTTTTATTCTTAGGTTGTGGGTTATCAAGATCAACAGGTGGTTCTATCTCAACATCATTATCTGGTTCTTTTTCATTGTTTGGTTGAGCATCTTCATGAAGCTCATCATTATATTTTTCATTATCATAAGGTGAGTGTTCATTACCAGACTGAGTTTCAGCATCTGAGATAGAAGTTTCATTATCATTATCAGGAGATTTTTCTATATCAGGTTCACTAGAAGCATGCAAAGTCCTATCACTTTTCTTCTTCTTTTTCTTTCTAGAAGGACTAGGTGCATCAGTGTTAACTCTTTGTGAATCATGTTCAATTCTTTTTGGGTGTCCCTCAGGATAAAGTGGTTCCTGAGTCATTTTACCTCCTCTAGTTGCAACTCTAACAGCAAAGTCATGTATATTATTATTCATTTCATCAAGCAATTCTCTTTGAGATTTAGCAACTTGTTCTAACTGATTTTGAACCATAGAAGCATGCTTTCCAACACCTCTAACATCATTTGAGATTCTAAATAACAAGTCACTCAAGCGAGCAATCATATCAGAATTGTATTTCAATTGTTTCATAACATTTGCATTGAAGTAATGTAGTTTTCAAACTCATAAATGCATTGGCTAGGATGCATATTGTGAGGATTGTCATTATAATTGAACTTCATTAGAGAATTTACCTCTACCACTTTAGGCAGTGATGGTGTATTAAGCCCATGTATTTCTTCAATAGGAGGTAAAATTTTAACATCCTCAGCTTTAATACCCTTTTCCTTCATATATTTCTTTGCCTCTTGCATATCTTCAGGACTGAGATATAATATACCCCTCTTCTTCAGAATGGGTTCAGGCGGTGGTTCAGGAAGAGTCCAATCATCCTAATTCTTCAATATGTTATTCAATAATTCTTCAGCTTGCCCAACAGTTCGTTCCCAGAAAACACAACCAGCACAACTATCTAGGAAGTCCCTAGAAGTAACGGTTAGTCCAATATAGAAGATATCAAGTATTTCATTTTTCTTGAGAGGATGATCAAGCAAATCATTAAGTAATTGGCAAAGCCTCCCCCGAGCTTGTGGGAGACTCTCTTCTTTAGTTTGCACAAATTTAAATATTTCCTGTAAAGCAGCTTGTTTCTTATGAGCAGGGAATATTTTTTAGAGAAGTAATAAATCATATCCTGGGGACTACGCACACAACCAGGAGCAAGAGTATTGTACCAAGCTTTACCATCACCCTTTAATGAGAAAGGAAATAATTTAAGAATAAAGTAATAGCGAGTTTTCTCATCATGAGTAAAAAGGGTGGCTATGTCATTCAACTTAGTAAGATGTGCCACAACAGTTTCAGTTTCATAACCATGGAAAGGATCAGATTCAACCAAAGTAATTAACTCTAGGTCGACAGAGAATTCATAATCCTTATCATCAATAAAGATAGATGAAGTAGCAAACTTAGGATCATATTTCATTCTAGCATTCAGAGATTTTTCTTTATGCTGGCATAATAATTTCTCGACATCATCTCTATCCTTACAAGCAAGAATATCTCTAGTTGTCCCCTCATTCATAACACAACCTTCCGGTACCTTAGGCAATTCATATCTAGGAAGGCTAGTTCTAGCAGGTGTTTCTGGAGTTTCAGTTTCAAGCTCATCATCAGATTCAACAACATCATGTTGTATTACTCTAGCAATTTGTTCATCAAGAAATTCACCAAGTGGCACATCATCATTATCAAGCAAGGTACTAGCATCATCAGAAGCATCATTCATAGTAGAAGTAGCATCATCGATAACTTGCGACATATCGGAATTGATAGCATGTGGTGGTGTTGCAAGTTTACTTATAACAGAAGGTGAATCTAAAGCAAAACTGGATGGCAGTTCCTTACCTCCCCTCGTCTTTGAGGGAAATATCTTAGTCTTAGCATCCTTCAGATTCTTCATAGTGATAAATTGATAATAATCCCAAGTGACTCAACAAATATAGCTATGCTCCCCGGCAACGGCACTAGAAAAAGGTCTTGATAACCCACAAGTATAGGGGATCGCAACAGTTTTCGAGGGTAGAGTACTCAACCCAAATTTATAGATTCGACACAAGGGGAGCCAAAGAATATTTCAAGGTATTTGCAGCTGAGTTTTCAATTCAACAACACCTGGAGATTAATTATCTGCAGAAAAAGTGATTAGTAGCAAAGTAGTATGATAGTTTTGAAAATAGTGGCAGCAGTAACGGTAACAGTAACAGTGATAGCAGTAATTTTGTAGCAAGTGTAACAGTGATGATAACAATAGTAACTTAGCAAGAACAATATGAGACAAATTCGTAGGCATTGGATCGGTGACTTGTTGGATGATATTCATCATGAGACAGTTATAACCTAGGGCGATACGGCACTAGCTCCAGTTCGTCAATATAATGTAGGCATGCATTCCGTAAATATTCATACATGCTTATGGAAAGAACTTGCATGACATCTTTTGTCCTACCCTCCCGTGGCAGTGGGGTCCTATTGGAAACTAAGGGATATTAAGGCCTCCTTTTAATAGAGAACCGGAACAAAGCATTAACACATAGTGAATACATGAACTCCTCAAACTACGGTCATCACCGGAAGTGGTCCCGACTATTGTCACTCTGGGGTTGCCGGCATGACATGTAGTAGGTGACTATAACTTGCAAGATCGGATATAGAACATGGATATAATTGTGATAACATAAACGGTTCAGATCTGAGTTCATGGCACCCGGGCCCAAAGTGACAAGCATTAAGCATGTCAAAGTCATAGCAACATCAATCTTAGAACATAGTGGATACTAGGGATGAAGCCCTAACAAAACTAACTCGATTACATTATGAATCTCATCCAACTCCTCACCGACTAGCGAGCCTATGAAGGAATTATTCACTCTCGATGGGGAGCATCATGGAATTGGCGATGGAGAAGGGTTGGTGATGATGAAGAACGAAGACCCCCCCTCTCCGGAGCCCCAAATGGACTCCAGATCTGGCCTCCCGATGAAGAACAGGAGGTGACGGTGGCTCCGTCTCATGGATCGCGATAATTCCTTCTCCCTGATTTTTCTGGAAAAATATGATTATATAGCGTCGGTTTCAGGGTCTGCGGGGCCACCAGGTGGGGACAACCCACCTGGGCGCGCCAGGAGGGTCGCCGTAGTGGGTTGTGCCCACCTAGGTGCCCCCCTTCGGTGGATCTTGGCTCCAGAAATTCTTATTTATTGTATAAAAAATCCTCGCAAAGTTTCGTTCCATTCCGAGAACTTCTATTCCTGCATAAAAACAACACCATGGTAGTTCTGCTGAAAACAGCGTCAGTCCGGGGTTAGTTTCATTCAAATCATGCAAATTAGAGTCCAGAACAAGAGGAAAAGCGTTAGGAAAAGTAGATACATTGGAGACGTATCACCCGCGGCTGGTGGGCGGTCGCTAGTGCCCTGGAAGTTGGCGACGAAACGCTCTCGCATCTTGTCCCAGGAGGAGATCGATCCCGCGGGGAGGTTCGGGAGCCACGAGAGCGCGCCGTCTTTGAGGGCCATGGGAAATTAGTTCGCCATAACCTTCTTGTCGCCGTTGTCCGCCTCGATGCTCAGCTCATAGAGCTGCAGGAACTCGGCAGGGTCGGGGGTGCCGTCGTAGCATGGAGGCAGGTTGGGCTTGAACTTTCCTGGCCAGACGATGCAGCGCAGCTCCGGAGTGAACGCGCGGCATCCCGCTATGGTCACGGGAGTCTACCGTAGAGGTAGAGCCTGATCTTGGCGCTCGCGTGCCACCGCTGTAGGCGGCGCGCGGTCTTGACGTGGCAATGCTGGGAGCGCACGAGCATCTTCTTGCGGCCACTTCACCACCTGGCAGCTTGCCTCGTTGCGCGCGGGCGCCCTACGCTGCGGATCGCGCCGAGGAGCCTCCCATCTTGGCTCGATGATGGCGTCTTATCGAGGAGGTGGAGGAGGCGCACCGTGCGCCACATCACCTACGCCAGGCGGCGGGTGAGGCAGCGAGCGGGGTGGCGTGGGAGACTCCGACGGCGCTGACGAGCTCGGCGATGCGGTCCAGCCAGTCCTCGTAGAGGTCGTCGATGGGGCGCGCAGGAGCTCGCACGCCATGAGCAATGCAGCCTGCGCATTCGCCGACCCGTGATGAGCATGAGACGACGAAGCGGCCGCCGGGGTCAGCGAAGGAGTGGCGGTGCGCCCATCCCGCCGCACGGAGGGCTGCATCGACGAAGCCTGCTACTCGTGGGCCACGGGGCCGGTGGAAGCATTGGCCGCGGGCGACGGGGAGCGGTGGGGAGCACCATCGCCTAAGGGCGCCATATGGGCGACGCGGGCGGCAAGGGAGGCCCGATGCTCAGCACGAACTCGACGAGCATCTGCCATGGGGACGGCGAAACAGTGGCGAATCGATTGGAGGAAGAGAGGCTCCGACGCACCCCTACCTGGTGCGCCAAATGTCAAATTTGGGCTCCACAGACCCTTGATAGATTCGAACTCTAGGGTGTGTGCGAAGAACTCAACCTCCGCAATGCTTACTCGCCAACCTCACGGCCTATCTCGATGAACAGGAAGGAAAAGGGACAAGGCAGTTTACCCAGGTTCGGGCCACCACTACTGCAGGATGCTGCTAACACGACACTAGCTTCAATTTAACAATATCATTATCAACATCTTTCTTCTTTTGCATATCACACAAATCAATGAAGCTATTTAGATGATTAGTGGCATCTTCACTAGGAAGGCCGGCGAATTGATCTTTCATGACAAGATTCAACAAAGCAGTATTGATCTCACAAGATTCAGTATTGGTAACAGGAGCAATCGGGGTGCTAAGGAAATCATTGTTGTTGGTATTGGTAAAGTCACATAATTTGGTATTATCTTGAGCCATCGTGACAAGCAAGCAATCCAACACACGAGCAAACAAAAAGCAAGCGAGAAAAAGGCAAACGGAAAAGAGAGGGCGAATAAAACGTCAAGGGTGAAGTGGGGGAGAGGAAAACGAGAGGCAAATGGCAAATAATGTAATGCGAGAGATAAGGGATTGTGATGGGTACTTGGTATGTTGACTTTTGTGTAGACCTCCCCGGCAACGGCGCTAGAAATTCTTCTTGCTACCTCTTGAGCATTGCGTTGGATTTCCTTGAAGAGGAAAGGATGATCCAGCAAAGTAGCGTAAGTATTTCCCTCAGTTTTTGAGAACCAAGGTATCAATCCAGTAGGAGGCTACGTGCGAGTCCCTCGTACCTACACAAAGCAAATAACTCCTCGCAACCAACGCGAATAGGGGTTGTCAATCCCTTCACGGTCACTTACGAGAGTGAGATCTGATAGAGATGATAGGTAATATTTTTGGTATTTTTGTGATAAAGATGCAAGGTAAAAATAAAAGCAAAGTAAAAAAGCAAAGGCAATAATAAAGTGATGGAAGATTAATATGATGAAGATAGACCCGGGGGCCATAGATTTCACTAGTGGCTTCTCTCAAGAGCTTAAGTATTTTACGGTGGGTGAACAAATAACTGTTGAGCAATTGACATAATTGAGCGTAGTTATGAGAATATCTACGTATGATCATGTATATAGGCATCACGTCCGAGACAAGTAGATCGACTCCTGCCTGCATCTACTACTATTACTCCACTCATCGACCGCTATCCAGCATGCATCTAGAGTATTAAGTTCAAGAAAACAGAGTAACGCCTTAAGCAAGATGACATGATGTAGAGGGATAAATTCATGCAATATGATAAAAAAACCCATCTTGTTATCCTCGATGGCAACAATACAATACGTGCCTTGCTACCCCCATCCTTTGGGAAAGGACACGCAAGATTGAACCCAAAGCTAAGCACTTCTCCCATTGCAAGAAAAACCAATCTAGTAGGCCAAACCAAACTGATAATTCGAAGAGACTTGCAAAGATAACCAATCATACATAAAAGAATTCAGAGAAGATTCAAATATTGTTCATAGATAATCTTGATCATAAACCCACAATTCATCGGTCTCAATAAACACACCGCAAAAAGAAGATTACATCTAATAGATCTCCATGAGAGAGGGGGAGAACATTGTATTGAGATCCAAAAAGAGAGAAGAAGCCATCTAGCTACTAACTATGGACCCGAAGGTCTGAAGTAAACTACTCACACTTCATCGGAGAGGCTATGGTGATGATGTAGAAGCCCTCCGGAATGGAAGCCCCCTCCAGCAAAGCTCCGGAACAGGCCCCAAGATGGAATCTCATGGGTACAGAAGGTTGCAGCGGTGGAATTAGGTTTTTGGCTCCGTATCTGATCGTTTGGGGGTACGTAGGTATATATAGGTGGAAGAAGTACGTCGGTGGAGCAAGGTGGGGCCCACGAGGGTGGAGGGCACGCCTGGGGGGGGAGGGCGCGCCCCCTACCTCGTGCCCACCTCCTTTCTTTCTTGACGAAGGGTCCAAGTCTCCTGGATCATATTCGGTGAGAAAATCACGTTCCCGAAGGTTTCTTTCCGTTTGGACTCTGTTTGATATTCCGTTTGATATTCCGTTTCTTCGAAACTCTAAAATAGGCAAAAAAAAACAACAATTCTGGGTTGGGCCTCCGGTTAATAGGTTAGTCCCAAAAATAATATAAAAGTGGAAAATAAAGCCCAATATAGTCCAAAACAGTAGATAATATAGCATGGAGCAATCAAAAATTATAGATACGTTGGAGACGTATCACATGCTGGATAGCGGTCAATGTGTGGAGTAATAGTAGTAGATGCAGAATCGTTTCGGTCTACTTGTCACGGACGTGATGCCTATATACATGATCATACCTAGATATTCTCATAACTATGCTCAATTCTATCAATTGCTCGATAATAATTAGTTTACCCACCGTAATACTTATGCTCTTGAGAGAAGCCACTAGTGAAACCTATGGCCCCGGGTCTATTTTCCATCATATTAATCTTCCAACACTTAGTTATTTTTATTGCCTTTTATTTTACTTTGCATCTTTATTTCTCTTTATCATAAAAATACCAAAAATATTATCTTATCATATCTATCGATCTTACTCTCGTAAGTGACCGTTGAGGGATTGACAACCCCTTTATCGCGTTGGTTGCGAGGTTCTTATTTGTTTGTGTAGGTGTGAGGGACTCGTGCGTGATCTCCTACTGGATTGATACCTTGGTTCTAAAAAACTGAGGGAAATACTTACGCTACTTTACTACATCACCCTTTCCTCTTCAAGGGAAAACCAAAGAGGTAGCACGCTCCACCACATACCCGGTACCCGCGAATGCATCAATCGTGCACCTAGGGTTTTAGGGTTTATTTGTTAACGTTGCCTTTACATAACACTCGTGTGTGCGAGACAGCGAGAGACCGACTACGTGCATGCGCCTCTTCTCTTCGTATATGTACTCCACCATTTGTCTGGTGTCCAAAAAATTATAGTAACTACTAGCAATGTGCCAATGCGTTGCCACACGATTAGAGTAGATTAATACATATTCACCGATTTGATAGAAAATAAGTCTAGTTTTGAAATACGTATATCACTAAAACTATGTTATGTTTCACTCAAAATATATTCCTTTGGCGGTTTTGATGAGATAAGGGAGGAATGTTGTTGGTTTCAAGATTCAGGAAGTGGTATATGTCTAATTTCTACTCTTACTAGTAAGATGCCCGTGCGTTGGACGGAACATCAAGATCTTGTGGGAGAAAAGGATGAACGAGGGAAGGCCTTATCTGCAAATGTGGACAGGAGTACGGGTAAATTGCCATAGTTTCCTTCCTATCCGTCAAATATAAATCGGACGACCTATATTGCAGGATGGCAGGCCCACCATCATCACCAACTATGTTTTTTATCCCTACTCTTATAAAAAGCATAGTCGGTGATGGTCGTGTGCCTGCCATCCTGCAATATAGGCCGTCCAATCTATATCTGACGGATAGGAAGGAAACTATGGCAATTTTGCAAAAAGATACCCACACCCCTCTCCACACTTGCAAATAAGGCCTTCCCTTGTTCATCCTTTTCTCCCACAAGATAAACTACTCATACTAATGCATCTTGATGTTCCGTGCAACACATGGGCATCTTGCTAGTTGTTGCCAAAAGCCCATGTGTGTGAGCGAGAGAGGGAGAGAGGAGGAGGACGGAGTGCATGTGTGACAAAGACACACAAAGTGTGTGTGCAAGAGGTATCAGCTTAAAATGAGGCGATAGTGTGTGTGTGCACGATCGGGAGGGCGTATCTCAAGAAGGGAAGAAAGTTCTACATAGATACAAGGAGCGGGAGAGAGACATGTATGCGATAGTGGAAGCATGAGTGTGCGGGTGTATAAACCTATCTAGAGGCTAGTCGATAAATGTTTGTGAGAGAAATACGGGTCGGGGTGCGAAAGCTAGAGTTTTGTGTGTGTGTGAGAGAGATGGTAGTCGGGAAGGGGAGTGGAAGAAGGAGTTGTGTGTGTGAGAGAGAGAGAGGGGGGGAGTTTGTCTGATCAGTAAATAAATGAATAATGTCAAATGCAGGATGGAGATTTAAAAGGAGACCGCAACAAATGTTGTGTCTACAGGAGAGAGAGAGAGAGAGAGAGTAATTTTAGTGGTATGATTCATATCTAGAGACATATAGGGTGTGTGAGAGAATCCCATAGAGAGAAAGACAAAGTGAAAGACGAATGGAGACTGTGTGTGTGGCGGTGAAAAAGAAAGCTTAGGTACCTAGTGATACGAGAGAACGGTAGAGACGTGGGAGATAATGAAAACCGTGTAATGTATAATGATAGGGAGAGTTTGACACTTCTCAAGGGAGACGTCGAGAGACCATGTTTGCGAGGATAGGAGAAACATGAAGTGAGCGTGCGGGTGAGCTGGAGAAAAGAGAGTGATAGCTACATGAAGGAGCATGCATGCGAGAGAGATGGGCGTGAAAGGAGTGAACATAAAAGGGATTCAAATATGTGAATTCGAGATGATGATACATGTAATCCATACTCGAACCAAAATTGATTTATCAAACATGCATACTCATATGAATTCATGCGCATCTATGTTATTTAATATGTAGATATTACTGATCCATACATTTTAGTAGAACATAATTTGGTTTAATTTTTTGAATTCAACCTTATGATTTTGAGATCATTGTATTTGTAAGTCATATCTATCTATTATATACTTAAAACAAGAGTCAAACAAGCCATTACGTTCGTCCACACAGATTAAATTATCTTGACCGCTAATTTTAGATATTAAGGGTTGAGATTTAAAGATGTAAACGTTACATACAAATATTGTTAGGTAGAAACAAGTCAACGCGTCACGTATAAAAATATGTCCCCACCGAAGCCAAACGTGATGGATAGGAGAAGTAATGGAAACAAATCAGATTCACAAGGAAAGGATGTTAAAAAAAGATTTACACGGAAAGGAAAGCTAAGCGGGAAGGAAGGAGTAGATAAAACAGACTCCAACTTGTTTCTAGCGCACGCTCCTAAAATAACTTACTCTAGCGTATGTGCATAGAAAATCTATTATGAGTTGGACATGGCCAAATATAAATATTCTCTGATTCACCGTGCATGCGTATCTAGGGTTCTCTCTTCGAAACCAACAAGCCAGGCCCATGACCTCATCATGCTCCGTGCAATCCCGCCGGTGCACCGACATGGAGGCTGCTTCCTGTTAGTCTGCATTGCGACAGCGATGAGGACGGAGGCGGCAGAGTTGACGACCAATGGCTGCCATGCAAGTGGTAATCTACGGTTAAGAACAGCGTAAGAGGCAGTCTACTATTAAGAACAGCGTACGAGCCGTCGCCCGACGGCTGGCATGCAAGTGGTAGTTTGCAATTCAGAACAGCGTAACAACTATCAAAGACGTACTATGTGATTGTGCACTTAGCCAGCATGAGGAGGAGTATGAATAGCTGCTGGCTGGATCGATGTTTATGACCGTAGAAGCTAGCCTATAGACCGGCGGCGACGGCGGCGGAAGAGGCGACAACCGATGGCAGCGGCAGAGGCGCATGTCATGAGACAAGAGTGGAATGGGTGGTAGAGTGGTCGCTGACTCCTGTTGTGGCGGCGCAGAGAAATCGACTCAAGGAGCTTGGCGGGATCACAAGACAAACAAACACGTATGCATGTATCTTCATGTGAACAGGTGTGCTGATTGATCTCTCATGCTAACTGATTCTTCATGGGTAGCAGCTAACATACCACCTTGACTACATATATGTCATTTATGCATGTGTTTATGAGACATGATTTTTATGGGTATTAGCATTTATGTTAATTCTGTGGATAGCATATGCATGATGCATATGTGTGAGATCACTTCTATGTGAAATAACCAAATATTTCTTACATAGATAGATGACCAAAGTGTTGGCATTTTTTTATAATTTGTTTGATTACGAATCAATGATTGTGTTCTGTTTGGATACAATTCGGACTGTAACGGCTATGATTTCATATAAAAAAAGGTCTACAAATGAATTTCCTTCTGTTTTGCTTTTATATGATATTTTCTAGCATATTTTATTTTCTATGGGCTGCCCAAATTGTAATTTTTTATATATATGGTCGACCATATAATTAGCCTACTTTCCGCTAAATCTTTCAATCATTGACATGAGGGAAAACAATTGGCAAATAAAACAATAACAAGCAAGATCTCGCATGGTGTCTTTTTGGTACTAAATCTTGCGCATATATATATATGCTCACTTCCAAAAACTATTTGTTCTCCTGATGGGCTAGAAGGAAAAGATGTCTAAGGTGTTTATGCATAAAAGTTGAGATCTCTAATTATGGGAGGCTAACCCACGTTAGTGCTGCAAAACTGGCCACATCGATCTAAAAGTCTTCATGATCTAAATTTAATGGGTGCAGATTGTTGGATTCGATCGATGTGCTTAATGATTTAGACAAATGATGCGCCTATGTAAATAAAATTTAGAGTTGGACATCACATGCATAACCTGAAACCTTTAGGGTCCTTCATTATTACAATAATCATTTTGTCATTTTATTTTGCAGCACGACAACGGCATAGCTACCTCTACTCCGACTGGATTTATATATCAAGTATAATCTCATTTTTAGACCAATAAAAGATTATTTGCCTATTCATTATTATTGAAAACAGTCCGTGCATATAAAAGGAAATATTTGGTGGAGTTGTACAATTAATCCCTGGTGTGCCATGTACTGTAAATAAAATTCATTCTGTTTCAAACAAGATGATGATCATTTGAGCTACTAATACATAAACATTGTAGCACGTACACGAGGAACTCAACACAAGAAAGACTGCACAAAAGGAGGAACTCCCCAATCATGAGCAAACTGTGGTAGGTTTCCAATTCAATACCTTTTTGATTGACAAACTCATATGACATGTACTTCTTTTAAATAACTGTGCCATCTAATATTTTAAATGCTTACATCATCAGGTCAACATTGAATCAGACTGACCGTTGCACAATCACTTAAAATAGTCCAGAGTATATCTAACAAAAATAATTATTACAGAAGGGCTTCCGCATGCCATGGGGCTGCACACTGGCGAGGCGGCGATGTTGCCGCGAGCATGGCAGCCGGCAGCCTCGCGGCTACACGACTTGGTAGTGCGTTCTTGACACAGGCAGGATCTATTGTAGCATCTCCTACAGGTAAGATATTCAGTAGCATGTGTGGCAGCCAAAGTATGTCCAAACAAAGAGACGCAAAAGAGAGAGTTCTGTGGCATAGGGGCTTGAGATCGCTGCTAGCAAATTCAGTACTTCAGTGTGTATTGTTCTACTCCACGCAAGTGAGTTTGATTACCAATTTTAGATGTACGTGGCAGTCAATCGTCTTTTGAAAGACATACATTCTAGAAACACTATACTTATTTCTTATACTAGAATTATGTCTCCAATATAAGTGATGAAAGCAGCTAATACAATTTGAGGAAAATAAAATAAGCATGCAAGAGGATACGTGCCAGGATAAAAATAGATAAAACCGGCCAAGATTTGTGAACTTTTCATCATCACAGCCTATCTATATAATACATACATATGTATTATAAAATTTTTCAGTGAGTACACACAAAATTATATACTAGACAGTCCTGTTAGATATTACATTTTTGTTGAGTTGTTTTTTTGTAAAATGGATTAAAGACAGACAACACATTATATAGCTCGGAATAACATGAGCTTACCACAATGATATGTTTTATGTTCTTGGATACGAAGTCTGTTGCTAACAACTCATGACACGTGATGAAACAAATTTAAATGAGATCACTAATATTTCCACATTATATAAATATTGGCTACAATTTTTTTGACTAATGAGTTTTTATGTATATTGTGCATTCTCAATATATTTATGTAATTTTTCAAGTCTATATAACATCTTATTGCAACATCTCAATGCTAATTTAGATTTAAAACACATAGAAAATCTAGCCGCGCAAATGCGCGGGTCACACCGCTAGTTATACATATAAAGGAGCAGAATTCTTTGTTGTGCTTTTGAAAGTATATATAGAAAAATGATGTATATAGAATTTTATTCCAATCGAAAATGGATCCCGCCCGAAAAAAATAGAATACAAACGGGATTCGAATTGAGTTGGCAAGGTAAACGTGCACTCTGCAAAATTTGAACGAAGGGGGGAAAGTCGCAGTAACCGCCCGAAACCAAAATCTACGAGATGAAAATTACTACTGCCTATCCCTGCCACGCAAAGCCTATCTGCTCGATTTCTATAGGTTTCGATAGGGGTAGGTTTGTAATTTCACTCAAACGTGACATAACCGCCTCTCACCCGGATTCATACACGATGGGTGCCAAAACACAGTGTGTCCTCGGCCGAAATCAACTCCCTCCCCGATTCATACATGATGGGCGCCATAAACAAACTCTCGTCGGCAAATATTCGGTGTATGCGATATTACCGTCCTATCCCCAACCGACTAATATTGCTATGATGTAGGAAATTTGAAACGGGTGCTAAGTTTGTAAATTTCCTCGCATTTGAGACAAGCGCGCCCTGAAGACTTGGTTCCCCTTCCTCTCCACCTCCATTTCCCCATTCGTACTCCGTGGGCGCCAAAACACCCTCTCCACCTCAGCCTCCTCCGTCCTCCACCCCATCCACCGCCGTCCTCCTCCACCATGCCGGAGCTGATACCCCGACGCCGCCGTCCATTACAAGAGATCGGCCTCTCTCATCCACGGCTTCGGACCGGGATTCTTGCATCCCGTCCTCTCGCTTCATCCCCGCCGTCGTCCACCTTGCCAGCGCCGCTCCTACGACCGTCTCATCCACCGCGCCCCGCCTCCACCGTGTACCCTCCTAGATCTACTTCCACGCCGCTGACAGCCATCGCTACTGCAGCACCGTCAAATTCTCAGCAGATGCATACACGGCGCCGCACTAGAGGCGGTACTCTTTTGTATCTGCTCAACTTATTTATCGCAGCAAGAAAATAGATCGCCATTGCTTTACTCTGATTTCTTGTCCATCACTTACTTGCTAGTTGAAAGCAAACATTGGTTGCGAAGTTGCCTTTGTCCGGTTTGCACCATCAGATCCGCCATGGCACGCTCAACACTATACTCCCAATGCTTATGGTTCCCCCTTTAATATTCCACACTAGTTAAATCACAGTAGACTAAATTTCAAAATTGGGTCAGTCAATTTTTTAGAGCTCGCCGGAGTTCGCCGGTGCGAATGAAGGGGCTCGGGTGGGGATGGTGGTTGTGGGGAGGGGGGGTGGGGCCTCGCCCAACAAAGAAAACTCAGACGCGGGTGGGGGCGGGGTGGGAGTGGGGGTGGCGGAGGAACACAGGCGGTGGGTGCCGGTGGTCCGGCCGGTGGCCCGTGCGGTGTTCTGTATGGGAAGAATCAGAGACGAGGAAGAAGAAGGGTTAGGAGACGTAGGATCTTCATCCAACCGCCTAAAATGGTCGACTGACCCAAATGACAAAAGTCACGCGGCTTGCATGCACACATGCCTTTATATTCAGTACCATCATCGTACCTGCTTAGCACTCCTCTTGAATCCATCAAGCTAAACAATGTGCCACTCATAATTCCAAACTTGTTGCTCAAGTACAAATCTGATATGATGCTGATATTACTAAAACAAATAACATTTAATTGGTCAGCTAATGTTCCTACTTTACTTCCAAAAAGCACGTGCACCACATATAGATAGACAGCAGGGAGTTGCTTTCTTAATGCGCTCTGGTTCATCATGTGTGGGCACCGCGTAACGAACATTTATTATCCAAAATCTGCTTGATCTTCTTTAGCATGTTCCTCTTCTGTTCTTTTTTAATAAGTACTCTCTCCGTTCCTAAATACAAGTCTTTGTATAGATTCCACCATGGACTACATATGGAGCAAAATGAGTGAATCTACACTCTAAAATGTATCTGGATACATCTGTATGTGATCCATAGTGGAAATCTCTACCAAGACTTATATTTTGGAACGGAGGGAGTATGATAGTAGTACAATATGTTCCTTGTAGTGAAGATGAGCAGGGACATTTGCAGCGTAGAGGTCTATACGGTCGGTTGTGATGGACACTTTGAACTCTTCGGGCCTCTTTGATTCGTAGGATTTTGTAAACATGGTAATAGGATTTGTAGTGGCCTGCCCACTTGAATCCTATAAGAATAGCAAGGAAATGCGGGGAGTTGTGTCGCCTTTGAGAGTTACACTGATATTAACAGTACCGCACCTTCAGTTGAAGAGAGCTGGTATCCGAAGCCTTTCTAGCCGTACTGGCAATACTAGCACATATATTCCAGCAAGTTCCACTTTGCTAATTTTACTCTGATGCTTATGGTTTTCCCGTTATATCTACACTATGATCCGTGTAGCTGCTTTGTGTCGCACTAGCAGCAGTCCACTCTTGAAGCTAAACACCGCAATGACTTACAAAATTGGCACCAAGGCATTGAGTACCATTCTGGATGCAATGAAACTCATACGCTCCCCACCTGTTGATTCTTGTTCAGAATATGATCCTAATGACTATTCTAACCTCGAGGAGTCAAAGGCAGATGGCCTGTCCTGTTCACCCATCAAGGTGTCTGTTCTAGTTTGGCAAGGTTTTATTGATAGCGCGTATCTTGCATATGTTGTCTTGCATTTCTTCTACTTTGTTGCACCGCCATCTGCTTAGTTTACTCATCATATATGTCGAGATGCCATGCCCATCCATTATCAATACATATTCCATCTGTCATCATACCATGTTTTTCCAATCAAATGATGTTCTTGTGCATCAGACATCAAAAAGGAAGAGGGTGATTGCCGAACCTGAAGGAGCACCAGCAAAGTCCTTGAAAAACATGGTGGTGCAGGAGAAATCAGACAACACCCCACTTATATTGGTTGTACAACCAGTGACACAAAACGTAGGACCGACTCCAGCAGACTGTACCCATACTTCACTGGCCACACCAGTAGCCCCACCACACAGGACCAGCACTCCAGCAAAAGGTATACCGATTTCAGTTGCCATAGCACCAGCCGTACCACAAAAAATCCCACTCCAGCAAAAAGTACAGCAAGTCCACCGGCCGAAGACCTATCCCAACTGCAGAGACGGCCAATTCCTGCAGATTGGAAACCCATTCCAGTTATTCCCAGTTTAAAAGACAATGCTTTCAATGTTGTTAGGGACTACGTGCATATATTCCCATCATGGGAAGATTATAGTGAAGACAAACACCATTTTCACATCTTCCTGTCCAACTTACGTGTAAGTGGTATTAGTCATGGTTATTATTTTCCTGTTTTCTGCTTATTGAACACATCAATGATTTACATTTCATTGTTGTAAGTGGGCGAGGGTCAATCTGGATAGTCATGATGAGCAAAGCTTGCTTGTGCTTTTCAAGGAAGCATTGCAGCAGTATCGGTGTTACCTGAGGAAATCACACTTTGATGGCAAGTCTATAAACGAATTTCTGGTGAAGTCACTTGTGCTAAATTTAGAAGACATTGAATGGAAAAACCTTGTTATGCACTGGCCTCGTTTCCAGGATGAGGTACTGTCTATGAAATCACATGACAATTTGAACTTCTACTTTTTTGCATGTGCCTTACGGATCTTTTTTGAAGGAAATCTGCTCGAAGAATTCCGGTTTGAAAAGAACGACAGGGTATGGCAAATATGATGCCCGCTGCTTTGCTCTTGTTAGTACCTATTGTCATGTATCACTGTACTTGCATACATACCTGGTTCATTATGTGACAGCAGTATGCATGATAGCTTGCTTATCAATTTTTCGCTCCAAATTATCTGATCTATATAAATGGTTACATTAGTGTAGAATATATCAATGCCAATGAATTTTTTTAGCTCTGCATTGTTCTTGTAAGTACTTGATGTCCTTTATCAGTGTACTTATATTGACAGGTAGTTGTTCATGTACCATCACTCTGCAGCTTATTTTCCTTTGCCCTCCATTTTCTACACATCGATCTATATTTACTCTTACCATAAGGTTGGATAACACCGATGGTATTAAGAAGTTTAGCTGTGCATTGCTCTTGGCTGTACCTTTTGCCTGTATCCATTGTACTTACATTTATAGCTACTTGGTTATGTAGCATCACTCTTCATCTTATCTTAAATATTCTCCATTTTTTCTTATATTATCACATCTATATTTACTCTTAACAAAATGTAGAATAAAGGCAATGCTTATGAAGAAGATTCGATGGTAAACTTCTTGAATTGCCCCCCCATCAGCATGGAAACGGGCTTTATAGAGCCTGTCTTCACCAATAAGGTAAGTTTGTCCTTCTCAAGCCTTCAAACTTTGTTGTGTATATTTGGTTAGGCATGACTGCAACAGCTGTTTATTTTTGGTGTTTGCATCAAATTACATGTTTAAAGTTTATTATGTAGTTCATAAACAAAAGTTTGTCCTTCTCAATTTAAGTTTTCAGTTGTACAACCAAGTTCCTTCTTCATACCATGTAAATTAAACTATACAGAGCAAGTGATCTTCTTTTGCACTGCATGTATGCTTCTGTTCTTGATCCGTAATCCAGTGGTGTGGTCAACCTACCTACTACAACACAATGTCATATTCTGCAATGTCTTAACTATGAACAATGTCATATCATTCTACTATTATTTAAACTATCTTTTTATTTGCCAATCTGAAATGGGATAAATTGACAGCACACTAACCATTGATACTTATGAGTTCTTGATCTGTAATCGAGTGGTGTCGTGAAGCTGCCAACTCCTTCACAATGTCATTTCCTGCCATGTCTTGACCTGAACAATACCATATTGTGTTAATGCAATTTTAAATTGTGTCACTTTATTCCTCAGTAATAAATGTGATGAATTATCAGCACTGATACTTTTACGTGCAAAACCTGTCATCTGTCTGCTTGTTTATCTTTCAGAGTGAGGAGGATATAAGTGTTAAACAAGCATAGTCTCATCACTTGTTCACTGCTTATGCTGCAGACTCCCAATAGGCTAACCTTTCTTGAACTCTATTGAAGTGTTGTTGGTTTTGTATATTATTTTGTCGGTGTGTTTAGTTGCACTGGTGGGGATCTTTGATGCCCAGTGTATTTAATCTGCTGTCTGCTTGTGCTTTATTACCATAGTGGCGAACTTCGATGCCCAGTGGATGTAATATGCCGTAATTTCTTTATTGTATAGTCTAGGTTTTTTTCTTATTCACGATGCAGCAGTTATTTTACAGTACATAATTAGGTCGTCATGCAATCACGATGTATGATCCGCATCATGGGCCCCGTCATCTTAGTCCATTAAAAGGCCTAAATGTAAACTGGCCCACTAGTAGATTCGGGCCTTTAATAGGTCGAGTAAACCGCCAGCCCTCTTTTCGCAAGAAAACTCAATGGGCTTTTAGGAGGCTGAGAAGTAGGTTGGGCCTGAAACGTGCCGAACAGCTCACGGGCTGGCAGCAGCCCAAAATGGACCCCGGCCCATGATTGTGCCAATCAAATCACGGGCTTTTAACATGCCAAAATTGTCTCGGTCCTTGTCTGGCCCAATCAGATTATCGGCTGCGAGCAGGCCAAATGCAAACTGGGCCGTAGTTAGGCCCAACTATATGACGGGCTTTTAACAGGCCGAAATTAATATAGGGCCGAAATGTTAAACGGGCCCTTAACAGGCCGAAACTAATATCAGGTCGAATTACTAAATGGGTCTTTAGCAAGTGGGCCCAAAAGCATAGCGTCCAGTTGACGGGCCGAATCTGATATGGGCCATAATTTAGCCCAACGCCTCTTAAAGGGCCGGACCTGATCTGGGCCGTAATTTGGCCCAGAACATGGTAGGCTTTTAACGGGCCGGATCTCATATGGGCCATTGTTAGGTCGTGGCACGCCATTAATGGACCGGATCAAATATGGGCCGACATTTGGCCCAAAACATGGCAGCCAGTTAATGGGCTGGCCTACTAGGGTCCACAAAATCTTATGGGCCTACAGCTGGGCCGGCCCATTAATGTCGGTGAAATCTCGTGGGCCTTTAGCTGGGCCAGCCCATTATGGTCCACAAAAATCTTGTGGGCCTTCACCTGGGCCGGCCCATTATGGCCTGGAAAAATCTTATGGGCCTTTACCTCGGCCAGCCCATTATGGCCTGCAAAATCTTGTGGGCCTTTAGCTGGGCCAGCCCATTATGGTCCGCAAAATCTCGTGGGCCTTTAGCTGGGCCGGCCCATTATGGTCCGCAAAATCTTGCGGGCCTTTAGTTGGGCCGGCCCATTTAAATTTTATGGGCCACTTTTGGGCCGGTCCACGTGTCAACATATCATAGGCGCATCTCGCCCATTGGATGAGTGACACATGTGCCAACGCGGAGCTGACACGTGTTTCCTCCAGGCAATGATGATTTTACACGTGGAAAATCCCCATTGGTCCGGGTTGTTAACGGGTTATCAGATCCAAAACCGGACCCGATAGCTTAACGGTGTTCCATTACGGTGGATGCCACATGTCGGTCACCCTTGATGAAAGCACTTCTGTGACGTGCGATTTATCATCATGAAATGGACACTTCCATGATGATAATTTTGGTAATGTCATGGAACACTTCTACGACAGCACAGGTATGACTATCTTGATTCTGTCATAAATCGTCATGGATGTACATGCATGACAAAAAACACGACCTACTGTGACAAACACGTATCATCACGGAAGTGTATTTTTTTGTAGTGTAAGTACAAGTGAGGAATCTAACTAGTTATGAAGCATAAGTGAATATCCTTTGCATTATATATGATGCAGACTGAGACAGATCCAGATTTGGAAGTATAGAAACCACTTTTGGTGGAAGTGGATGGATTTGACGATTCAAAAAGACAGTAAAAAGTGAGATTTAATTACTGCTGGCGAATTGCTAGACGAGGCAGAGAAAGAAGCCGAGCAGTTCAATCTCCCCCACCCTAACTTGGCGGCGGAAGACACCTATGGCGGCGGCGGAGAGGACGAGGTCCGCGGCCGGCGTGAGGACGGTGTCGGAGAAGTCACGGCAGCTAAGCGCTTCGTCTCTGGCGTCGACGCGAGCTAGCAGAGGCGCTAGGGTTTGAGCGAGGTTGCAAGGTGGAAGAAGAGTTAATGACCGCGCAAGGTGAGTATTTATAAGGTGGAGGGTTTCACAACGCAATTATATATATACACCATATATGGCAAGTTCGAAGACATAGCTATAAGTGAATGTTGTAGAGGACAGAACACCAGCGGACGTGTTTTGGGCGTTGGTGTTTACCGTGGTGTTCGTAGGCCTCATTTTACGTCCTGTTTGTTGTTCTAGATGTGAGAATTATCGGTATGTTAGAGTTTTTGGAGATTAATTTCATCTGTAATTTCTGATTACAAGTTTTGGTGTTCTTGGTCGTTTTCCACGCCCGCCATTCAAATGTGTTCTTCTTTTTATGTTGTTTTACTTTCAAATTGGCGTTGCAGGGAGAGATATGAGGATTTTATGAAAAGATTTACGTTGTCAATTTTTCTTATTTGAGTTGTTTCTACCCCGGATTCCCATGTTATTTTGTCGTTGGCGGAGGTGGTGTATGGCGGCTGACTGTAGCCTGCGATTTCTTGTAATCTGGTCAAATTGTGTAATTAAGTTGTGTGTTTTCCATTGTTGTTTGAATTGCTGCCATATGTGTAGTTGGACTGCTCCGTGTAAAAGTTGTCTTACTGTGCGTTGACATCGGTGTAAGTATTTTCTACTGGCTGCCTACCGATACCTATGCACTTTGAGTATAAAGCCCGAGCCCTCTGTCACTTTCATTTTACCAGCTGCAACCAAAGAAAAGCGAGATGGATCATGAGCTGGGAGAGGTCACAGAGGAGGAGGGGGACGCCGTTGATGTGAGGGCTGCAGTAGCAGAGCAGAGGAGGAGGAGGCGCAGGCGTAGGCAGATGGCACGACGTGCTGCCGAGGAGGAACTGGAGGCAGAGTTCAACAGATGCCTTTGCGCGCGAGGTGATGGATACTTGCAACTCCAATTAATTTGAGCTTCTTTTGCCAGAGGGCAGGGGAAGGAACCATATTCAGATCATCCGTTGGGCTAGGGCGAGAGCAGCTACGGCTCCACATCCATCCACCAGGGCCAAATGGCATCGTTTCTTTGATCGTTATGACTGAAGTAGTGAATATTATGTTTGTAAGATTTGTGTTGTGAGGGAGCAGATGTTTTGAATGACTAAATGAATTCAATTGTTTACCTCTGAATGTGTTGTTTTATCTGCATATGTTTGTCATGTGCACTTTTGAACTGCTTGTTTATCTGAAGTTGAACTGATTTGCGGTGAAATGTTGCATGGCTTGTATAATAACTATTTCCTACCAGCTGGCTGCCCACCTGCCTATTTATTATTTGTATAATCTGCGAGTCTCCATGGCTATAAATTCTATCCATCTATGTGTGGTGTGTGGCTCAGTCTGCCCCTCCTTTTTCTTCCTTCTTCCAGAATCAGATCTAGGTTCCTCCCTCTTCTCTCTGTTGTTTTCTTCCATGTTCCTGTGTGTTCCATGGTGGATTGTCCATGCGGATGCCTGGCAAAGATGGCGCACATAGTGATTTAATCGTGTGTACGAATCTGGTTTGAGCTCACCTGCACTCAACGCCGTGGCAACTTTCTTGTTCATTGTACATCAACCATGGGTTTCGTGCACCCTATGTTTGTCGCCTGACGGTTGGGGACTTGAAGGAATCATGGGTATGTGTTTCTATTTGTTTTGTTTTCAACTTTTTTGTAGGTCTCTTTTTGAATCCCATGGACCGAATCTATAGTTTAGTTTTATCAATATTTTGTCTATATTTTTTATTTGGTTTTGTCAGAATTTAATAGTAGGGATTTTTGTGTGTATTTGTTCATTACTTAACATTATTTTATCCATTTTTGTATAATCCTTGATCTGTTTTTTGTCAGATGTTTTTACTGTAGGTGTATTGATATGTATATTTCTTCAGTTTTGTCAGTTCGTATGACTAGTTAGTTTGTGTTATTGTTTTGGTTCAGATTTTTTCTTTTCAGTTTGTTATGCAAACCGTTCCTAGATCTGTGTAAAATTCAGTTATGTCAGGTGCTCACATTGTTTTGTACTCCCATGCCCATTTGCAGAAAATGTCACCCAGGATCAGGATTGTTGCTCCTAGTTCCAGGATACTGAAGATGGAGACTTCAGACAAAAACGGGTATCAGTTGATGGAAGTTTCCTACCACATCGACTTTGATGGTTGCATCAACCTAACTACTGGGTGGAAGGAGTTTGTGGCAGAGTCTGGATATGAGGATGGTGATGTGGTTATGTTTATGTTCTCCAGGGAAGATGACTCTCTGACGTTCAGAATTTATGTGATGTAGGTTTAAATGTGGCAAATGACGCGGTTGTGAGATTTGTGTGTGTTTGATTATGTTGCAGTATTTTTTCTTTAAAACATTTGCATGTGAGATGGTTGAATTCTATGGTATTATCAGATGGTTTGGAACAATTTATGTAATGATTTTCCTATTGTTTTGCTCAAGTATAACTTGTTTTATTTATATATTCTTTATATTTGTACTGGAACTTTTTATAGTTGAACTGATGGGCATCCTTTGTTTTGACTGGGATATTTTCATGCACATAGCTCGCATACGGAACTATACGCTGATGATGTTTGTAGAACCCTTTTGGGTTTTGAGTTTGCTGAACTTACATGCTGTTAATGATAGTACTGAACTATTTTAGGTTGTCAATTACCAATCAAATTTGTTTGTTGTATAGCATTTTTTCTTACTTTTTTACATGAATTTTAGAGCACATTTTTTCTTTTTTACAGTTGAATAATGATAGTTCTATTATTTTTAAAAATAAAAGAATTTAATCTTTGCTGCACAAGATTATTTTTTTACTTGAACCTTATGACTTGTAGTAGTTGAACTTTTTATAAATTTGTTTCTGAAATTTTTATTTACAATCTTCTACGTTTAATTTTCCAATTTTTTTTTATTTTTCAGTTCTTACAATTAACATGTGTTTGAACCTTTTACATTATTTGTTTTGAACTGATTTCTTGTGAGGTTTTTTTAAATTATCTGCATTTTGTTTTTTTATTTTGTTGTGTGTGATCGGTTGGAATTTTGTAATGGGGCGAACTGCTTTGTTGGGCCATCCGCCTGAGTCGTTATTTTCGGCCCAGATAGCTCGTCCGCGCGGTTGTGCAGCGCGGCGTGCACGTGCGCTATGGGTTTAGTCCCACCTCGCTAGTCGAGGGGGCTCTAGACCTGTTTATAAGCGCAGCTGAGGCTCACCGGTCGAACTCATCTGAATACTTACATGAGCGCTTATACACAGTGCTCGCACTCTCTCATGACCTGTGGGCCCTCGACGGCAGGCCCTGCGTTGTGCGGATTACTAGGGATTCACCCATGGGCTCGAGTTCAAGTATCTAGCATCGTCAGGGCCTGCGCCGGTCCTTGGGTGGTCAATTTTTTCTTTTTTTGTTTGTTTGAATCTAGTACTTGACTCCACCAGTAACTTGGACTGATACTTTTTTTGTTTTTTTAAATCTATTACTTGCCCCCATTATCTATCTTTAGGGGTGTGTGGGTGCGTGTGGGGGGAAACAGAATAACCGCATTGCGCTGTCAACGAGCGATTGCCAGCAGAAGGCGAGGTCGAGCCGGGGTGGGGGGGTCGGGACCCCCATCCCCCATCCCGGCGAGGCCAAGCCAGGAACGAGCCATAGTAGGCGATGATGCGGCGTGCCGCGGCGTCACATGCAGAGGCGAGTCCGTAACATGACTTGCCCCCGCACCGCACCGCACCGCACCGAAGGTCATAGTTGTACTGACACATCTTCCTTGTATGGACTTGCCCCCATTATCTATCTTTAGGGGTGTCTGGGTGCGTGTGGGGGGAAACAGAATAACCGCACTGCGCCTGTCAAACGAGCGCACTGCTGCGTTAGCGCGAGGCTGCCGGGGGTCGGACCCCCTCACCCATCTCCGGCGAGGCCGAGCCAGAACGAAGCCGAGCAGCGATGACGCTGGCGTGCCGCTGCATCGCATGCGAGGCGAAAAGCGTCTTATGACTTGCCCCGCATCACACCGCACCGCACCACACCGAGGGGCATAGTTGTACTGACACATCTTCCTTGTATGGACTTGCCCCCATTATCTATCTTTAGGGGTGTGTGGGTGCATGTGTGTGTGTGGGGGGGAACAGAATAACCGCACTGCGCCTGTCAAACGAGTGCACTGCCGCGTTAGCGCAAGGCCGAGCCGGGGAGGGGTCGATCCCCTCCCCATCTCGGGCGAGGCCGAGCCAGAACGAGCCGAGTAGGCGATTTACGCCGGCGTTCCGCGACGTCATGCAGAGGCGAGTCCGTAACATGACTTGCCCCCGCACCGCACCGAGGGGCATAGTTGTACTGACACATATTCCTTGTATGGACTTACCCCCATTATCTATCTTTAGGGGTGTGTGGGTGCGTGTGAGGGAGGGGGGACAGATTAACCGCACTGCGCCTGTCAAACGAGTGCACTGCCGCGTTAGCGCGAGGCCGAGCTGTCGGTGTACAAAAAGAGGGGTACACTTTTTGTACCCCTATAACTGTGCACGGGCAGTCTGAGCCGCGGGCACCACCGCACTGAGCAAGGCAAGGGAGGTGAGCCAAGGTAAGGCCGAAGCTCGAAAGGAGCAGAACGACGCCAAGACCAAGACCACAAAGTGCAAAGGGGACGAAGCGGACTCCCCCGGCAAGATCCTTGCTGGAGGCGGTTTTAGCAAACCCGCAAGACCCTTGCCGTGGGCCGCCCCACACCCACGGAGAGAATCACCCTTGAGTCCACCGCCTCATGGAGCAAGGATTAGGGAGACATCCCGTGGTGGTATGCAGATCTTTGTGAAGACATTCAAGATCGATACACACTATAGAAGATGACGACCCTTGGCGGGATCCCAGCCAAGGAGGACCACAAGGCCCCGCAAGAGCCTTGTCGGGATGGCAGCAGCGCCACGGCAAGACCCTTGCCGGGCCCCTAAGAAGACCCTTGTCGGGCTACGGTGAGGCCCTCACCAAGAGCACCCGTAGGGCCACCATCAGGCCCATGCCAATCCAAACCTCCACCACCGTTCGCATGCAGCTACCGACCCAACCAGTTGGGCAGGCACTGCGTGGCGGCAGCGGATCTTCGTGGAGACCCACCATTGCGCCACCTCACCTGCCTGCCCGCCTACATGGCACTGCTGGCACCGCTGGCCTGGCGCGTGTCAACTCGAAAGGGAGCGGCGACGGACGAGACAGGTCTCTCCCCCGTCCTCGATAAAGCAAGGACACCTAGGCAAGACGCATTAAAGGCACCTTGTGATGTAATGCGAGGGATAAACTTCGATCATCAGATTCTTTCCACCTCCTGTGTGCCACTGTGGCAACCCCTTTCCTATAAAAGGAGGCCCAAGGCTACCAGGAGGAGGATTCGCTTTTGAGCTCCTCACGCCCATTGCTAGTTCAAGAACACAGATAAACAAACCACCAAAGCAGGAGTAGGGTTTTACGCATCATCGCGCCCGAAACTCGATAAAGAAACCGCGTGCTATCTGTTTGATCTGCTCTTCTCACGACCCCGCGCCCCGCAACCGTAGTAGGGATTCTTGTGATCCCATAGGTGTCGTCCTCGCACCGACATCTTTGGCGCGCCAGGTAGGGGGCGCAGTTGTGAGAATCGGCTCTAACAGTTAGTTTGACGCTTCTTCATCGTCATGGTGCCCAAGAAGAAGATGACGGTGGCGGTTGGCCCGTCGGAAGCCGGACATCCCGTCCCGACGCCGGCTAGCAGCGGACCGGTGGCGGAAAGGACCCGGGGCGCTGTTCGCGAACACCAACGTCGTCCCAGCAGCCGGAATTTGGGAGGCGGCGATGTTCGTGCACCTGGTAACGGGCCGCACGCCGCCAAATCCAAAGACGGAGCCAGGCCCTCCGCGGGTGGCGCGGGGCCTTCCAAGATCGCTGCCACCCCGCCCGAAGGCGACGCGAGGGCTTCCAAGACTCCCACGCCGGCGCCAACGGCGCGCTCCTCTCAAGCGGCGTGCCATGAACGGCGTAATCACGCCGAGGACCCCGGGCGTCGCCGCGGAATGAGCCCCGAGCGCCACTCCCGGAATTTAGAAGGCCTGCCCGCCGCCGAGGCGCTGGTGAAGATGGCATGCGGCATGCCGATCGCGGATAGAGCTCCTTCGACATGGTCAAGTCGGCTGCCGCGATCCCGCAGGTTTCGCCGCCACCAACGCTAGCGAAGCCCGCGCGCTGCGGCGCAGCTTGTTCTCAATTTTCCTCCCACTATGGGGAAACTCGACGAATGGAGAGCCACTATTCGAAGCCTTGTTGCGGTGGCCAACAAAGACGAACCGGGTCTGGTGGAGCCCCCGGGACGACGATCCGACGGAGTCCCACGCACCAGTGGCAGGAGAGCCGGCTGCGCCACGACCACGGTGCACTTGCCTCCTCCTCGCCCGGTACCGTGCACGCCAGCCTATCGCGATGTTACGGGCGACGAAATCTCCGTAGCATCATCCGACCCGCGGGCCCATGGTGACCAGCGCCAAGTTCTTCGGGAACGAGAACATGAAGACGCTTGAACCACTATCGAGCGCCGGCGCGGAGCGCGCCACCAATCGGGACAAAGTAGCAGGGCTGCTGTGAGCCACCCGGCACCGGGAAGCCCTGGAGGCCTACCTTACGAGGTAGGATGTCCGACTTTTACCCGTGAGCTGCGGCAGTTCTAGTGGCCCACTCACCGCACCTTCAATCCCGACGTGGGCGAAAAGTACAGCGGCAAGACCCACCCGTCCGAGTTCCTCAGCATCTACACCATTGCGATGCAAGCTGCCGGAGCCCGCGACGATAAGGTGCTTGCGAATTACTTTCTGTTGGCTCTTAAACCCAATGCCATGTCATGGTTGATGCACTTGCCGGTGGACTCTATTTCCTCCTGGTCGGATTTGTGCCATGAGTTCGTGGGCGCCTTTACTGGAGGCCACCAAGCCCATGGCCAAGCAAGCGACCTGCACGTCATTCCCCAGAAGGGAGGCGAGAGTCTCCGCAAGTATATAGAGAGGTTCAGCCAGATACAGTACAATATCCCTGATGTTCACCCTGCCGCCATCATCGGCGCGGTCCATCAGAACGTGCGTAACCGCAAGATGCGCGAAGAGCTGGCAATGAACAAGGTGAAAGATGTAGCAGAACTCTATGTTCTTGCTGACAGATGTGCCCGGGCTGAAGAGGGAAGGAAGTACCCCGGCGAAGATGCCGGCGTGGAAACCGACTCCTCAGATGAGCATATTGCCGCCCCGGCGAAGAAAGGCCGGCGCCGCAACAGGAAGCGCAAAGGAAAAGCCGTGCTTGCCGTCGAGGGATCTCGATGACGCCTGCTCCACCAAGAAGACCAAGGCGACGACCCCGCAAGGAAGTTGTCGGTGTGTCGCCGCCGGCCTTGGCGGCTGCCGAGAAGCCAGAAACTCCGACAAGCGACATCGCAAGATCCATCGCACCAAAGGCCATGCTCTCCAGACTGCCGACAGGTTGAGCTCTCGCTGAGAAGCTGTGGGGCTGAGTATGAGAGGCGGACAAGGAGAAGGGCCCAGACGGTGCCGAGGGGTCCGCAAAGCATGACAGCAAAGGGCCGTCGCGGCAAGGATAAGCAACAGAGAGGCCCGCCCGGGCCGTGATGTAAAGCCGTAAGACGACGATCACGAAGAGGACGATTTAATCCGCGACCAAGAGTTTCGAAGTTACAAAGGCTATGTGCATCGACGGCGGCGCCGCTGCATACTTCTCACCGCCGCTTAAATAGTGGGCGCGAGATTACAGCGGCAGAGCCGTCGCTTGATGCCCAAAGGCCACTAAAGTGGTCCAGCACACCTATCATTTTGACATCGAGGATCACCCCGATCGCACTATCGCGTCGGTGCTTGCCATTGTTGGTTTCACCAACAATACGCAACCTCCAGTGTGACGAAGATGCTAGTCGATGGCGGGCCGGTCTGAACTTGATCTCGCCGCCGTGATCGAGAAACCGCAGATTCTCGACGGAGACCTCAAGAGACGGGCACGCTTGTGGGTCAACCCGGAAGAAGCCAACCCAAGGGAAAGGTCATGCTGCCCGTGACTTTGGAAGCGACCTGAACTACAAGACGGAGAGGATCGTGTTTGATGTTGCCAAGATCCCTTGCCCTAACGGGATCCTTGGCCGCCCAAATAGCCAAGTTCATGGCGGCGCCACACCACGCCTACAACACCTCAAGATGCCAGACCTGTGACGATCATCACCATCCCTCCGACAAGAAAGATGCGCTGATTTGCGCGACCAACTATACCAAAGAAGGGGCTGCAGCAGCTGCCGCCACTAGGGCACTTGCTCCCGCCACCGGGACCCCGGAGGGAAGAAGAAGAAGACCGGTGAGACCTCGGACACCCACTCCGCAAGCGCACCTCTTCGAGTGTAGCGCCCGCCGAGGACGTGCCAAAGAGCTCCACCGCGGAAACAAGAAGCCCAGGGCCATACCGCCAGAACCAAGAAGGTTTCACACGAGGACGCACGGGAGGAGCTTTTACCGAAGCTCCACCCTTGAAGACAAATAGGAAGACGCGCTCGTCACCTTCCTGCGAGCGAATGTCGATGTGTTTGCATGGCAAGCTTCCGACATCCCCGGTGTTCCCAGGGAGGTGATTGAGCACGACCTTGCTGTCTGCCCTCATGCGCGGCCCGTCAAGCAGAAGGTCAGAAAGCAAGCTTTGGAACGACAAGATTTCATCACAGAAGAGATCCGAAAACTGGAAGCAGCGGGTTTGGTAAGAGGAGTGCTCCATCCAATGTGGTTGGCCAATCCGGTCGTGGTGCGCAAGGCAAATGGGAAGTGGAGGCTGTGTATTGATTACACAGATATCAATAAGGCTTGCCCTAAAGACCCCTTCCCATTGCCGCGCATCGACCAGATTGTTGACTCCACGGCTGGGTGTGATCTTTTGTCATTCCTCGACGCCTACTCCGGTTACCACCAGATCTTCATGACAAGAGAAGACGAAGAGAAAACAACATTCATCACCCCATGTGGTATGTATTCTTTTATGCGGATGCCTTTCGGGTTGAAGAGTGCTGGTTCGACGTTTGCAAGGGCGGTCCAGATTGGTTTTGAACCCCAGCTCCATAGAAATATGGAAGCCTATATGGATGACATAGTGGTCAAAACCAAGGATAGGGCAACCCTCATACCATATTTGCAAGAAACATTTGCAAACCGGTGCAAGATCAATCTCAAGCTGAACCCTGAGAAGTGCGTCTTTGGCGTCCCGTCCGGCAAGCTTCTCGGGTTCTTGGTGTCACAACGTGGGATAGAGGCCAATCCGGACAAAATCAAAGCTATAGAGCAGATTGAAGCACCCAGGCGAATCAAGGATGTGCGCGGCTTGCTGGTTGCGCCGCCGCCATGGGCAGGTTCATTTCAAGTTCGCTAAGACGCCCTTCCCTTTTTCAAGATCCTGAAAAAGGCGGGCCCGATGGAGTGGACGCCAGAAGCCGAAGCAGCATTGCAAGGTTTGAAGAAGTACCTCTCCTCCGCGCCAATACTAGTTGCGCCTAAGCCACAGGAACCGTTGCTACTATACCTGGCGGCAACAGACCAGGTGGTCAGCGCCGCACTAGTGGCGCAGAGAGAGGTTGACGACGAGGCAATGGCAGCGGCGGAGCCCAACACCACCAATGCAGAGACGACACAACCAGTTGAAGTGCCGCCGAAGAAGAAAGTGATGCAGCACCTGGTCTACTTTGTTAGTTCCCTCCTGCAGGGGGCTAGATCAAGGTACTCCGGTGTGCAAAAACTGCTCTTCGGCCTTCTTATGGCCTCGAGGAAGCTGCGTCACTACTTCCAAGCACACGAGATCACTGCCGTCACTCGCTTCCCTCTGCAACTGATATTGCACAATCCGGATGCAACGGGAAGAATTGTGGAATGGGCACTGGAGTTGTCCAGCTTTGGCCTCAAGTTTGAGAGTACTTGACGATTGAGCCGAGTCCTAGCGGAGTTCATTGCAGAATGGACCGCAACGCTCGACGAAGAAGCCAAAGAGACCGCTCTCCCGGCAAGGAGGCAAGTTGTGATTGGATCATGTACTTTGATGGAGCTTTCTCCTTCACGGCGCCGGGCTGGCGATCGCTTGTCGCGCCCACCGGAGAGCACCTCAAGTACGTGATCCGGATGCACTTCCCCAGGGAGATGTCAACAAACAATACGGCAGAGTACGAAGGGCTGCTTGCCGGTCTTAGGATCACGGCGGACCTCGGAATCAAGAAACTCATCGTCAGGGGAGACTCGCAGCTTGTCGTCAAGCAAGTCAACAAGGATTACCAGAGCCCGTTGATGAAGGCCTCGCCGATGAAGTGAGAAAGTGGAAGAGCGTTTTGACGGTATATAGCTGAACACGTTCCCGAGCGGAGAACGATATCGCTGATTACTCGTCAAACACGCTGCCTCAAGCTACCCGTGGAACCGGTACCTTTGTGCTTCAGCTAACTCAGCCATCCGCTGATCCATCAACAGAGCAGAATAAGAGGAGGAAATCAGGGCGGCAAGTACTTTCCCGCCGAAGCCCCCGGAGCCGCCGGCAAGGATGTTGCCGGGATACCGAGCCCGCCACGGACGATTGGCTCTGGCAGGCGCCAAGCTCTTGCCGCCGAGACAACCGCCCTATAGCGGAGGAAATGCCTTTAGTCTCGCCGCCGAGCCCTGTGCTCCAGCCAGGCACAAAGATACCGTCCGATTCTCCAACAGGGAACTTCCCGAGGAGCAGGAAGAAGCGGAAAAGTAACCCATCGCTTACCATGTACCAGTTAAATCGATGACGCCCCGCATGTAAAGAGGCCGAACGGTGTGAAATTGAAGTGTATCCCTCGAGAGGAAGGACTGGAGCTGTTAGCGAGAGATACACGGAGGCATATGTGGATCCCACATTGGGTCAAGGGCCCTTGCCGCAAGGCATTTGGCAAGGCTTCTTCCGCCCACCGCCTCCGTGATGCGATTTACACTAGTCACTGTGTGCAGTGCGTCTGGCCCATTCAAAGAAGCTTCATCAGCCAGCTCAAGCCCTTCAAACCATTCCTCTCTCCCGCCCTTCTCGGTCTGGGGCTCGACATATCGGGCCCTTTCCCCGTCGTTGTCGGGGCTTTGAGTACTTATACGCCGTAATCGACAAGTTCACAAAGTGGCCAGAGGTGGAGGGAGGAGGAAGGTCACAGCTCACCACCGTCAAGTTCTTCAGGACTAGTGTGCCATTTTGGTATACCCAACAGGTTATCACCGATAATGGCACACAGTCACAAGCCGCGCCTTCATGCAATATACTCAAGACCTCGGCAAGAAAGTCTGCTTTCCGCTGCTCACCCGCAAGCAATGGTCAAGCCGAGAGGGCAAATGCTGAAGCATCGCGAGGCTTAAGGACCAAGACCTTTGACAGGCTGCACAAGAGTGGAAGGCGCTGGATTGATGAGTTGCCGGCGGTTCTTTGGTCGATCAGACGACGCCAAATCAAGCCACCGCCGACACCTTTTGCCTCGTATACGGGAAGAAGCAGTTCTCCCCATCGAACTCATATACGGGTCACCTCGAGTGCTCGCTATGACGAGCTTGAGCAAGAGCAATCTGCGGCAAGATGACGCAGTGCTCCTTGAGGAAGATCGCTTCGGTGGCTGTGAGAGCAGCACGCTATCGCAAGCCTTGCGCCGCTACCATAGCCGCAAGGTTCATGCCCGAAGCCTTGAGGAAGGCGACCTTGTCCTTGGCGCGCTCAATCGCCAAGAATTCCAACAAGTTGACGCCAAATCGGGAAGGCCCTTATCGGGTATACGAGTCACCAGAACGACGCAGTCCGCTGAGACCGAAGATGCCATTCCGTGAGTAACTCCTGGAACATTGAGCATCTTCGCAAGTTTTACCTGTGAGGCGCGGCTTGCCCCGCGAGCCACCTTTTGTACAAGCATTGCCGATGATGCATGTAACCCTTTGTACAGAGCCAGCGCAGACTCGAGCATAATAAATGAAGGCCTGGCGCCCTAAGTTATAGCATTCATGCTAGGTCGAGTCTCGCCCTTGGTTAGGGTTGATAGTGCTTAGCGCGACTAACCCCTAGCTTAGAGGTCGAGTGTGCATCTCTTTGCCGCTCTTTTGTCTTCTTTGGTTCGCAGGACTCACAGATATCCTTGCCGGATCACTTGAGGACGAAAAGAAAAGAGGGACAGATCAAGATCTAGACCCCGGCAAGCCAAGATTGCGGGGCATGAAAGTAAAGATTCACCCACGGCAAACCAGAGTTGCCGGGGGCTACAGCTTCAGATAAGTTCTGCATCCCTTATCATGCATTCCCTTATGGACTAAGGTATGTGAAACCTCATTTTTTTCCCAAAGCTACCATGCTCCCCTTAAACTCTAGGCCCTAGGGCTCGTTCCTGGGGCCAGGTTTGGTCGTAGTCGCGACAGCAAAAGGATGAAACGAGGAGCCTGAACCCACCTCATCCCTGCCTCCGCTAAAAGCATGAGAAAGGTCGAGCGAAGTGGGAAGACGGTAGGGCCTGTTGCTGGGCAAGGAAATGTTTATCTTAGGGATGTCAAGGATTTACTCCTTGTCGTGGGTTCTACCCGCAAACAAATGACCCGGAAAGCATCCCTTTTTCATTAAAAACATTCCACTCAAGAGGCCCGGAGCTCATGAACACCAATCGACGAGGTGAAGAAGAAGGCGGACTTCGTCCGGTCCCCCGCAGCGTGCTCTCCGGCGGCTCCACGGTCCCGGAGCTCTTAGCCACCCCCTTGCCCTTGGCGGATTTGGGCGCCATGGCGGCCGAGAAGTCTAGAGGATTGAGGAAGAGGGGTGGCGAAGCAGCAACGGCGGGCGACGGCGAAAGCTTAGGAGGGAAGGAAGAGAGGAAATGGCGGCTCTGAGATTGGAAAAGGTACGAGAGAAGAGGAGAAAGTGAGCAGCGCGCCCACGGTTATTCCTTCTTATGGGGGAAAACGCGGGCCGCCTCCTTTCACATTAACTGCGACATGACGCATGCGCGCAGAGCTCAGCCCCACGCATGCCGCCCATGTCACGCACGCTTCCCCACGCCAAGCCACGCGCGGGAGGCATGGGAAGCGCAGCGCGCGAAGAGACTTACCGCCGTAAAAACCACCCCGCCTGCCCGCGCACCTTTTTTGGGCCTAGCCCAACGACGCGATTGCACTTACGTGTGGCCCAGGCTCGGGGGCTCCTGTCGGTGTACAAAAAGAGGGGTACACTTTTGTACCCCTATAACTAATGCACGGCAGTCTAAGCCGCTGGCACCACCAAGACCGAGCAAGGCAAGGGAGGTGAGCCAAGGTAAGGCCGAAGCTCGAAGGAGCAGAACGACGCCAAGACCAAGACCACAAAGTGCAAAGGGACGAGCGGACTCCCGGCAAGATCCTTGCCGGGGCGGTTTTAGCAAACCCGCAAGACCCTTGTCGTGGCCGCCGCCCCACACCTATGGAGCGAATCACGCTTGAGTCCACTGCCCCATGGGGCAAGGATTCGAGACATCCCGTGGTGGTATGCAGATCTTTGTGAAGACATTCAAGATCGATACACACTATAGAAGATGACGACCCTTGGCGGGATCCCAGCCAAGGAGGACCACAAGGCCCCCGGCAAGAGCCTTGCCGGGGATGGCAGCAGGCGCCACGGCAAGACCCTTGCCGGGACCCCGGCAAGACCCTTGCCGGGGCTATGGCGAGGCCCTCGCCAAGAGCACCCGTAGGGCCACCATCAGGCCCACGCCAATCCAAACCTCCACCACCGTTCGCATGCAGCTGCCAACCCAACTAGTTGGGCAGGCACCTGCGTGGCGGCAGGCGGATCTTCGTGGAGACCCACCATTGCGCCACCTCAGCTGCCTGCCTGCCTACATGGCACCGCGGGCACCGCTGGCCAGGGCGCGTGTCAACACGAAAAGGAGCGGCGACGGACGAGACAGGTCTCTCCCCTGTCCCCGATAAAGCAAGGACACCTAGGCAAGACGCATTAAAGGCGCCTTGTCATGTAATGCGAGGGATAAACTCTCATCACTGTACCCTTTCCACCTCCTATGTGCCACTGTGGCAACCCCTTTCCCTATAAAAGGAGGCCCAAGGCGACCAGGAGGAGGATTCGGCTTTTTGGAGCTCCTCCGCCCCATTGCTAGTTCAAGAACATAGATAAACAAACCACTAAAGCAGGAGTAGGGTTTTACGCATCATCGCGGCCCGAACCTGGATAAAGAAACTGTGTGCTATCTGTTTGATCCGCTCTTCTCACGACCCCGCGCCCCGCAACCGTAGTAGGGATTCTTGTGATCCCATAGGTGTCGTCCTCGCACCGACACGAGCCGGGGGGGAGTGGGGTTGGGACCCCCTCCCCCATCCCGGCGAGGCCGAGCTAGGAACGAGCCGTAGCTGGCGACGACGCGGCGTGCCGCGGCGTTGCATGTGGAGGCGAGTCTGTAACATGACTTGCCCCCGCACCGCCCCGCACCGAGGGTTATGCGGAGGCGAGTCCGTAACATGACTTGCCCCCATTATCTTATCTTCTTTTAGGGGAAAAACCAGCACCTTATGAATTATTATTTCATTTGTACTTTTTTGATAATTTTTATTGTACTGTTGTGAGTTATTATTTGTACTTCAGCCGTTTGTTTTCTCCCTCTATATTAATTTTTTTATTGTATTTAATTTTTGCTATTATCTTTGGCAACTACCCAGAGATAGTGGGCTTTGCCACGATTGTGGGCTTTAGCCGTCGGTTTTCTCTCACTCACCTTTTAACCTCCTCTCTCCCCCGTTCCGCTCTGCTCCCCTCCCCAAATCGATTCCTTCTTCGTTCCCCTCTTCGTCTCTTCTCACAGAGAAGTTGCTTCTCCTGTTTCACCGCGGGAGCGTCGGCGGCCGGGTTGAACCCCAGGGGTGGAGGTCTGGGTGCTCTGTTTGCTCCTTTTGCTCTGCCGTCGACTTCCCTTGCGTCCTCTTATGTACAGATTTTCCTTCTATTTCTAAGCTATTGCTCTCTTGCTGTCTCAGGCTGGATTCGCTAGGGTTCCTTTGCTCTTGAACGAGCGGTTGGCGACAGTGATACTGGATTCCGTGGTGGATTTTGTGTTTGCTGGTAAGGTTTTTGCTTTGTATGGCGTGTTTCGTTCCTGAAATAGGTCAGAGCCCTAATTTTTGTTCATGTGTCTTGCAGATCTTGTTGGGCATGTTTTAGGTCTGTAGATCTCAATGGGTACATCATCCAGTCCGGACAAGTTGAATGCAGGTGATTTTCCCTGTAATTTGGATGATGTTTTAACAGATCTGGTTTTTAGGTTGTATAGGTGTTGTCGTATCGACTTTATAATTTCTATATATTTTGATAGCTGTTAATTTTTCCCTGGAATGTGTGGTGTGTATAGTTTTGGCGGTTGATGTGACCTACAGACAGGTTGTAGTACTGATCACCATCTGTAGTTTGAACTGCTGTCCTGGCATTTGAAATACGGTGTCGTAGTCAGTGAAGAACTATTATGATGTTGAAAGGGTTGTCATTCTGAAGTTTGTTGTGCCAGTGGTGGGTTGATATTGTTCATTGGGTGCACTTCTGGTGTTCATATAGTTGAACTGATTGCTTGTTCGTGTACTTTTTTGCTAATTATGATGTTGTTGCAGATGTTGGAGTGCCGGTGCCTCCTGATTCTAACAAATCATAACGCTTTCAAGATCTTGTGAATGTTATTTTTGAGACACCAAATCCTCTAGAAGAACTTGCAAATGTTGCTGGTGTTTCCCTTATATTTTCTTTTTTTATCAGCCTTGAATACATAAATATGATTAGCTACATCAGTTGTTCCTTCTCTTTGTGTCTGATGCTATGTGCTTTATTTATCTTGTCTCTGCAATGTTAATTTTGTTTAATCTTATATGTGCGTGCTTATGTTATTGGTTTATGCAGTTAATGACAGCCATGGTGCTCCTGAGGACATTTCTGATGTTGTCAAAGATATTAATGATGGAATGTATTCTCTTAACGTTGATGATGGTGATGGCAGCTTGCAGTCGTCTGTTACTCAGTCACAGAGTGTTGATGGCACTGAGCCTGTTACTCAGGCTGAGGATGTTCCTATGCAGTTACCGCTTGAGGATTAAAGGATAAGAAAGAAGAAGTGTGATTTCCAGAGGAGAAAGGAGTTGGACCGGCGTCAAAAGGCTGCTTGTGTGCAACGAAGTGATGGGGATGTTGCTCAAGCTCCTGAAGGTGTAGGTGATGAAGGTGGTGACATGGCCTTTTCAACTGTTCATGGTGGATCTCATGGAAGTGACATGCCTGTGAAGACAAACCTGATGCAAACTCGTTTGACGCAAGTGTTTACTCGTGATGCAGTTAAGGAGAAGAAAGCTGTTTTGAACAGGAAGATGTCAAATCGAAATGCTGATGGCACACAGAGGCGTAGCCCACGTGTGAAAGCTGGTTCCCAACCTGGTAATAGCAAAGCTGATGGGGATAGTGTTGTTGTGAAGATTGGTCCAAGCACACTTGGTGGCTCCCCTATTCGTCGGAGTTCATGAGTTTTGACAAATAAGAAGCCTTCTTCGTCTCCTCTTCCAGAGCGCTCTTTGTTGAAAGAAAATAAGAAGCGTAAAGTTCCTCCTACAAAGGTGAACAAAGGTGTGAAGAAGCGTGCTCGTGTCGAAGCTAAAGATGTTGTATCTGAAGAAGATGATATTGAAGTAGATTCTGAAGATGAATTTGCAGTGGTACGTGTTTTGTACTGTATGTGACTAACTAGTTGTACTTGCAATGATTTAATTGTGTCTGGGCTGGTATGCTAGCCAGGCGAGGCTGGTCATTGTTTTCATCAATTGAGGGTTGTACTGATGTTGTTTTAAGAGTTGAACTTGTGCAATCTTTTCTTTTTTCTACTTGCCGTCGTATGCTTGTTTTGTTTTCTATATCCATTTATTTAAGTTGTGGCTTCTTTATTTTCATTTACAGCCTGTTAGCATTATGAGTCCGATCAAGCCGGTGGGAGGCAATGCCGGAAAAGTTGCTTTGGATGAAGGTGACCAACGGCGATTGAACTTAACTGTGCAATGTTCATTGGGAGAGGTTGAAGCTTGTGCTAAATTGCTTGAGAGTCGGCATGTGTCTAGGATTCATGCAGCTGGTTTTGGTTCTATCTTCAAGTGGAAGGTGAAGTCTAACATTTCCCGCCCTCTAATGGGAGCTTTGTACCTGAGGATAGATCCTGATACAATGACTCTTGACATGGGTGAGGCTAATAAGAAGCTTCGCATCACTAGCTATGGTATACAACAATTATTTGGGTTCCCTCGTGGTGGTCGTTCTGCACAAAGGCCGTCAGAGGATGGATATGACAACACTCTGATGAACTTAAGATCGGAGCTTGACATTAGCAGGAACAAAGATATCAAGACAAAGGATTTGAGGGATAAGCTCAAGGTGCTTGTCAAGGATCCTAGCAAAGATGGCCTTGATCTGAAAGTGTTCTTCATTATTGTGTTTATGAAGGTTGTGTTGCCTGGTGCCGCCCCGCGTGTTTCCAGAGAGGCAGCAATGTTTGAGAATCTCATCATTGAGGACATGGCTAATATGGATTATTGCCAGCTGATGGTTGATGAGCTTAGAAGGGCTGTTTTCAGGTACCAAGATGGTGTTACCCTTGGGAAGGCAATCACAAGCTGTGCTATAGGGCCTGTACTAATGTACCGTGACTGCCTTATCCGTGGCAAGACTGTGGAGCCTGACATGCGAGTCCCCCGCATATGTTTCATGGAACCTGTCAAGCTTTCCGATCTGGTTGATGCAGATTTGATAAAAAAAAGGCAATGCAGATCCAAAGACTTGGGTGTTTGGGAAGCTTCTGGTGAGTTTTATTTCTTTCGTGTCTTGCAGACCTTTTTTTTTTAGGTATAGCTATTTTTGCTGGAGTGAACATGTGTCTTGCAGAGTTACCTGTTTAGATTTTTTCATTTCTTAAGCTTTGTGAGGTTTAGGTACGATTTTTAATACTGTTGTTTCATGTGTGGTTGAACTGAATATCTTTGTTCAACTGTCCTATCGGTAAATACTAACAAATTGGCACTGACAGTTAAAGGCTATTGATTTAAATCTGTTAATATCATGTTTTATTTTTCCCTGTGTGTTGCATTGATTAATTAACTCTTTTCCCCTTGTTTGTAGTGGAAAACTCAAGAGGGGGTTGTTTTTTTTCGAGTGTATAAACGACCAGTCCTGGAGATGTCGTCGTCTCAGGTTCCCAAGTTTTCATCTCTACACGATGAGTTGAGAGATGGCCGTGGTGTTGAGGGTGCTGGTTATGTTCCCCCTGGCCCTAGTAATGCTAGTACTTCACAGAGGCAGGGTTTTGGTATTGATGTTTTTGTTTCTGTGTTGGATCGCGTTGAGCATATTTTTAGAAATGTGTGTTCTGAGCTGGAAAAGGTCCCAACGACAGTTGAGCGTCTGAGTTGTATCAATGGTATCCTTCCTAAAGGTCATCAATTTAACGCTGAGGAAGCAGTGGACTCTATTGAGATGGAGAGAATTTTAATTGGTGATATGCGTGACGGTGTTGCTGATCTAGTTCAGAGCTCGGTTCATCTGTTGAACAACATGAAGTGTTTCAAAACTATGCAAGACTCTCGCTACAAGCCATATGAAGAAAGTGCAAATATTGTTATCAGTCAGATTGAGCAGGATGAGGCTGCTGCCACCGACAGCAGGGCTGGTGATGGTACCGAGGCTAATGTTTCTGATCACAAAACGAATGATGTTGGCTTGGAGCGCCCTGTTGTTGATGTGAGTCAGTCCTCGGTGTTTGCAATTTTTACTATGTTGTTCTGCTGTCAGTATTGTAGTTGAACTTCCTCATCTTCATCTGTTTATTAATTTTTCTTTCATGCAGATTGAGCAGGATGAGGCTGCTGCCATCAACAGCAGGGCTGATGATGGTACTGAGGCTAATGTTTCTGATCACCATACGAACGATGTCGGCTTGGAGCACCCTGTTGTTGATGTGAGTCAGTCGTCGGTGTTTGTATGTTTTTACTATGTTGTTCTGCTGTCAGTATTGTAGTTGAACATCCTCATCTTCATCTGTTTATTAATTTTTATTTTCATGCAGGAGAACAATCATAATGTTGAGGCTGCTATTGACCGTGGAGTTAGTGATCCATCTACTAATAAGTGCAAGGTTATTTTTATTTTTATTGTGTTTATACATATTTCTTGAATTTTCATGCGCACCAATGTGCCTTGGTTGTTCATTTTTCTATCCCACACCGTTAAGAGTTTGCAGGTGATACCTACCTTTTTTGTTACTGTGTTTAATTTCCTTGTGTTTATTGTTGCTAATAATAGCATTTTTTTTGCTTCATTACATATGAATCAGGGCCCTATTGTTGGCGACGAGCCTTGTTCGACCGTTGGTGATGTACCTTTGAATGTTAGCAGCAGCAAGATCGATAGTTACGCCCCTCGCCATCAGGTCAGATTCGGAAGCTTGAACTACGTCGCGGATGTCCGCGGAGACTTGATCTTCGACGGATTCGAGACCGCGACGATCGCTCCCCCTCGCTCCGATGAACACGACTTAAATCTGTCATCGGGTCACATCCAGGAGATGGTTCCTGCTGCTGCAACGGCCTTAGAGCCGGAGCAGATCGTGCCATCCGAGTCCATAGAGTCCGCGGCGTTGGAGCCGCACACAGACTCAACACCCTGCAATATTTGCATCAACGGAATTCCGGACTCGTCTCCGGCTATAAGTTCCGGACCATGTACGCCTGCGGACACCGAGCTAGATCGGTTATCGATTTTCGAATTCAGCGCCGCAGACATCTTCCAGCACCCGCCTTTGGGTGATGTGCTAAACTCTTTAAAGAATTTGTCCTTGGAGAAGGACTCACAGCCGAACTATGTTCGGTTCGAGCTAGAAGCTGATGATGGGGAATTTTGCTTCCCACCCGCCACCCACTTGATAGCCACTGTCGATGACTTAACCGACATGCTTGACTATGGCTCTGAAGACATCGACGGTATGGACAACGATGCCGACAAGGAGCAAGGCCAAGACCCGCCATTCACTGGACGTTGGACGACCACCTCTTCGTATGATGTGTACATGGTTGACACACCTAAAAAAGCTAGCGACAATGACAAAGAAGATCCAGTTGCGAATAAACCTTCTGAGACACAGTCCAAGCGTCGGCGCCCTAAACGCCGTTCTAAGCCTCGTCGCTCAAAAGATGGCAACACTGGCACCGGAGAAAATAGTACTCCGGGCGACGCCGAAAACAATGAAGACCCTGTTGGAGCTACATCCGAACAGGAGGAACAAGACAACAGGCAAGTTAACCCTGATAAACAGATCATGCCCAATGAGCCGGATGACGACAGTTATCGTCCAGTCACCAAGGACGAGGAGAGCCTCGGCAGCGAGGATTTCATCGTGCCTGAGGCACCCCTCAAGCAGGAGCGCTTCAAGCGCCAGCTAATAGCTAATGCAAGAAGCCTGAAGAAAAAGCAACGGCAGCTCCAAGCCGATCAAGACCTACTCATTGACAGATGGACCGATGTCCTAGCAGCCGAAGAATATGGACTCAAGCGCCCAACCAAGAGTTACCCGAAGCGCAGACTGCTACCTCAGTTTGATGAGGAGGCACCAGATCCCATACCTCCCTCACATAATGCGGAACGACCACCGCGTGGTCGGGACAGTGCAGCGGACCGACCACCCCGCGGTCGGGACAAAACGACAACTCATGCTGAAAAGCAGAACGCCCCATCGCCCCGCAAAAACAGAGACAAAACAGCTCGGGACTATACATATGACCTTCGGCAGGAACTGGACAATAGAGCAGGACACACCAGATCAATCTATGGATTGCGAGCACACTTTCCAACTCGGGATGACGGCTACCAATTCGGACGTGACAAACGTAGTCACTCCCGGGCCGATGACCGCAAACGGACTTCATCGGAGGTGCGCCGTGACGCGGCCCGATATAGAGGCGCCGCACACCCTCTCTGCTTCACAGATGAAGTACTGGATCACGAATTCCCCGAGGGGTTCAAGCCCGTCAATATCGAATCATACGACGGAACAACCGATCCCGCAGTATGGATCGAAGATTTTATTCTCCACATACATATGGCTCGAGGAGATGACCTCCACGCCATCAAATACCTCCCACTAAAATTAAAAGGGCCAGCTAGACATTGGCGCTAAATAGCCTGCCTGAAAATTCCATCGGCAGTTGGGAGGACTTGGAAGAAGATTTTCTTGACAACTTCCAAGGCACTTATGTCCGGCCACCAGACGCCGATGACTTAAGTCATATAGTTCAACAACCTGGAGAATCAGCCAGAAAATTCTAGACTAGGTTCCTAACCAAAAAGAACCAGATCGTTGACTGTTCGGATGCCGAAGCCCTAGCGGCCTTCAAACACTGCATCCACGACGAATGGCTCGCCTGCCACCTCGGCCAAGAAAAGCCGAAATCCATGGCAGCCCTCACGGCACTCATGGCCCGCTTTTGCGCGGGTGAGGATAGTTGGTTGGCTGATAGTACAAACACAGCCAACAAGGCAGGCCCCTCCGAGGCCAAAAACAACACCGGCAAGCTCCGGCGCAATAAACACAAACGTCGAAGTAACGGCGGTAACACTGATGACACGACAGTTCACGCCGGATTCAGCGGCTCCAAGTCCGGCCAGCGGAAGAAGCCCTACAAAAGGAACAATGAGGGACCATCCAGCTTGGACCGCATACTCGATTGTCCGTGCCAAATACATGGCACCCCAGACAAACAAGCCAATCATACCAACAGGGATTGTTGTGTTTTTAAACAGGCTGGCAAGTTAAATGCCGAGAACAAGGAAAAGGGATCACAAAGCGAGGACGAGGACGAAGAGCCCCGGTAGCCTAACACTGGGGGGCAGAAGAAATTTCCCCCTCAAGTCAAAACGGTGAACATGATATACGCTACACACATCCCCAAAAGGGAGCGCAAGCGAGCACTCAGGGACGTCTACGCGCGAGCCAGTCGCCCCGAAATTCAATCCGTGGTCATCATTCCCGATCACCTTCGATCGTCGAGATTATCCAACTAGTATCCGCCATGGCGGTTCGGCCGCACTGGTCCTCGACCCAATCATCGACGGATTTCACCTAACATGAGTCCTAATGGACGGTGGTAGCAGCCTCAACCTGCTCTATCAGGATACAGTGCGTAAAATGGGCATTAATCCCTCATGAATCAAGCCCACAAAGACTACCTTTAAAGGAGTCATACCAGGCGTAGAGGCCCGTTGCATGGGCTCAATCACGCTAGAAGTGGTCTTCGGTTCCCAGAACAACTTCCGAAGCGAAGAGTTAATCTTCGATATCGTCCCCTTCCGCAGCGGCTACCACGCACTGCTCGGACGAACTGCGTTTGCTAGATTCAACGCAGTGCCGCACTATGCTTATCTCAAGCTCAAGATGACCGGCCCACGCGGCATCATAACAGTCAACGAAAACACTAAACGCTCCCTCCAAACAGAGGAGCACACAGCCGCCCTAGCAGCAGAAGTGCATAGCGGCCTTCTCAAGCAGAACCGGAATCCGGCTGCCGAGCCCCTGGACATCACCAAGAGAGTCCAGACCACACTACAACAGGACGGTTTGGCTCGTCAAGATCTCGACTAGCAATTCGGCCTTCGTCCCGGTCCTAATGAGGTAGCCGCATCCGCACCTCGCGTACATAATTACACACTCAAAATCCCATGGGCATGACGGAGGCACAACTAGCTTGTGATCCACAGTTCGGCTACACCGATCCCGGACTCACTAGTATCTTTGCTATTTCCTTTTTTCTCTTTTTTCCCTTTTCAGGTATCTTTTATACAGGCCTCCTCCGATGGCCTGATTACCGGTCCTGTCAAAGGACAAGTACACCAGATTGGCGCAGAGAAAGGGCATACAGGGGAAGCCCTAGAGGACAATTCAATGACTACTCTACCTGTTTTTCAGTACCCAAATGCTGCTCTCCTCTGGTTTTGGCATGTCAAATAGCCGGTTGCTTATCGCATTATTTGTATAAATGCGCTTTGACGCATTAACCCAACTACAATAGAAACAGTTTACGGCCCACATCAAGGGGCCCCAGATACTACCTCTGCTCTTTTTCTGTTTCCCATTGCTATTAATTACTTATATCCTCACACCCGTACACTTTGGTACGTTTCATATTTTCCAGGGGCTTCCTATCGCCCCATAATATGGCAACAAAGTCCGAACACTTCTTATAGATAAGTTCGGCACGCCGAATTTAGCATTATATGCATTGGCTCTGAATCATGTCTTTGGTCAATAGTTGTGTTGCCCGGCTCCTGTGCTTGCTACCCTACGTTCCGCTATATCAGCTAGGGTAGCAAAAGGAGAACTACTGCAATTGTGCCCTGGCCTAGACCAGATGAGCACCTCAGTAGAGAAAGCCAAAAACTGACTGTCATGATGCGGCGAGAGCCGGACAGCTGTTCGGAGGTCACAAATCGTTGGAGATTTTTTCCGCATTTCGTGAAGGATCGGTACTTCCCGATCAGACGCTGATAGCACCCTGATTTGTATACTAGGGGCTGCGCCTATGTTTTATTATAAAACTCCTATGGCTAAGTGAGGGCGTTTAAGCCGCATAGTCTGATTGCCTAGTTCGTTGCGCTAAACAACTCCCTCAAGGACCATATAATTGGATCAAGATTGTTTAGATTCCATCCCGAACACCTCCGTACTACCTACGTGAGGGCAGAAGCCGACGATTGGCCAACCCTCAGATTTAATATAACACGGCCGCACAGGAGGAAACAATCAAAACATAACAAACATTATATTACAAACCGGATTTGTTCTCATCATACAAGGCAAAGAAAAAAATGAATGTCTTCATTCGAAAATAAGGTCCTGCCCGCACTGCCGGCTGCAAGACGAGATCCCTCCAGGACATCCGCAAAATATCGCTCGGGTTTGCGGTGCTCCTTGCCCTACGGCGGCCCACTGGCCACCTCGATGGCCATGCGGGCACCCTCAATGCAGACTGATGGCTTGATGATGTCTAGCCGCAGACACGCCTCCATCACCCGCTTCACGAGGCCAAAATAACTGCTGGTATCGCCTCGGCTGGCCACAGCCGGATTATTAAGTCCTTCATGGCCAGTTCGGCCACCCTGTGCAGCTCGACCAGCTGTTTCAGCTGATCGGTAAAGGGCACCAGATGTTCTGGCACAGCGTATTGCGTCCAGAATAGCTTCTCCATGGGGCTCCCTTCTTTGGCTCGGAAGAACTCCGCCGCATCGGACACGCTGTGTGGTAGATCCGTAAAAGCCCCTGGGCAACTCCGAATCCGGGTTAGTAAAAGGTACTTCCTCTCCGCATACTTGCTTTGCATGTTAAATGCCTTACCCACTGCAATCTTCTTGGCCTCCTGGATCTCCCGGAGAGCGCCCCGGGCCTCATTTCAGGCGGCTCCACACTGGGCGAAGCTTTGGTAAGTTCGGTCTCTCGAACGGACGCTTCGTGCTCCAAAGCCTCACACTTTTTCACCGCATCCTGGAGCTCCTGCTGGATCTCGTCGACCCTCGGCTTGAGCTTCTTACGGGCGGCTTGCTGCTGGACAACCTTCCCCTCGACTTCGGTCAGGGCATTTTTAGGGCCTCGACCTCGGTCGCCGCCCCTACACACATTATGACACTCCGGTCAATACTCACCACTTATTCTTTCCGAATACACAGCAAGTCGTCACTCACCTTGCTTCTTCTGGAGCTTCATCTTCACCTCGCCGAGCTCGTTCTCGGCCCACTCCAACCTCTGCTTCAGTTCAGAGACTTCGGCAGCATGCGAGGTCGCGGCCAATAGCGACGCCTGCTCATTCATATATATCAAGTTAGTCTCCTACAAAGGGTTGATCCCCTGTCCGACATTTCTTTCCGAACACCGGACAGTGTCTCAGGGGCTACTGTCAGCACGGGGTGTTCTTTGCCTACGTGACTTACCTCAAAAACTGTCAACAGATTGTTGCAGGCCTCGTCCAGTCCGCTCTTGGTGGACTGAATTTTCTCGATCACTGCTACCTCTTGAGCACTGCGTTTGTTTTGCCTTGAAGAGGAAAGGGTGATGCAGCAAAGTAGCGTAAGTATTTCCCTCAGTTTTTGAGAACCAAGGTATCAATCCAGTAGGAGGCTACACATGAATCCCTCACACCTACACAAACAAATAAATCCTCACAACCAACACAATAAGGGGATGTCAATCCCTACACGGTCACTTACGAGAGTGAGATCTGATAGATATGATAAGATAATATTTTTGGTATTTTTATGATAAAGATGCAAAGTAAAATAAAAAGCAATGGAAATAGCTAAGTGTTGGAAGATCAATATGATGGAAAATAGACCCGGGGGCCATAGGTTTCACTAGTGGCTTCTCTCGAGAGCATAAGTATTTACGGTGGGTGAACAAATTACTGTTGAGCAATTGACAGAATTGAGCATAGCTATGAGAATGTCTAGGAATGATCATGTATATAGGCATCACGTCCGAGACAAGTAGACCGACTCCTGCCTACATGTACTACTATTACTCCACACATCAACTGCTATCCAGCATGCATCTAGAGAATTAAGTTCGTAATAACAGAGTAACGCTTTAAGCAAGATGACATGATGTAGAGGGATAAACTCATGCAATATGATATAAACCCCATCTTGTTATCCTCGATGGCAACAATACAATACGTGCCTTGCTGCCCCTAATGTCACTAGGAAAGGACACCGAAGAACTTCTCCCATTGCAAGAAAGATCAATCTAGTAGGCCAAACCAAACTGATAATTCGAACAGACTTGCAAAGATAACCAATCATACATAAAAGAATTCAGAAGATTCAAATATTATTCATAGATAAACTTGATCATAAACCCACAATTCATCGGTCTCAATAAACACAGCGCAAAAGAAGATTACATCGAATAGATCTCCACAAGAGAGGGGAAGAACATTGTATTGAGATCCAAAAAGAGAGAGTAAGCCATCTAGCTAATAACTATGGACCCGAAGGTCTGAGGTAAACTACTCACACTTCATCGGAGAGGCTATGGTGTTGATGTAGAAGCCCTCCGTGATCGATGCCCCCTCCGGCGGAGCTCCGGAACAGGCCCCAAGATGGGATCTCACGAGTACAGAAGGTTGCGGCAGTGGAACTAGGTTTTTGGCTCCGTATCTGGTAGTTTGGGGGTATGTAGGTATATATAGGAGGAAGTGATACGTCTCCAACGTATCTATAATTTTTGATTGCTCTATGCTATGTTATCTACTGTTTTGGGCAATATTGGGTTTTATTTTCCACTTTTATATTATTTTTGGGACTAACCTATTAACCGGAGGCCCATCCCAGATTTGCTGTTTTTTTTTGCCTATTTCAGTGTTTCGAAGAAAAGGAATATCAAACGGAGTCGAAACGGAACGAAATCAACTGGAGAAGTTATTTTTGGAAGGAAAGCTACCAGATGGACTTGGACCCCACGTCAGAAGACAAGGGAGCTGCTCACGGGGGTGGCGGGCGCCCCCCTAGGGTGCGCCCCCTGCCTCGTGGGGCCCCCCGAAGCTCCACCGACGTACTTCCTGCACCCATATATACTCACGTACCCTAAAACTTCCAGAACGGAGATTAGATCGGGTGTTCCGCCGCCGCAAGCCTCTATAGCCACCAAAAGTCAATTGGGACCCTGTTCCGGTAGCCTGCCGGAGGGGGGAACCCTCACCGGTGGCCATCTTCATCATCCCGGTGCTCTCCATGACGAGGAGGGAGTAGTTCACCCTCGGGGCTTAGGGTATGTACCAGTAGCTATGTGTTAGATCTCTCTCTCTCTCTCTCTCTCTCTCTCTCTCTCGTGTTCTTGATTTGGCACGATCTTGATGTATCACGAGCTTTGCTATTATAGTTGGATCTTATGTTTCTTCTCCCCCTCTACTCTCTTGTAATGGATTGAGTTTTCCCTTTGAAGTTATCTTATCGAATTGAGTCTTTAAAGATTTGAGAACACTTGATGTATGTCTTGCTGTGCGTATCTGTGGTGACAATGGGATATCACGTGATTCACTTGATGTATGTTTTGGTGATCAACTTGCGGGTTCCGCCCATGAACCTATGCATAGTGGTCGGCACACGTTTTCGTCGTGATTCTCCGGTAGAAACTTTGGGGCACTCTTTGAGGTTCTATGTGTTGGTTGAATAGATGAATCTGAGATTGTGTGATGCATATCGTATAATCATACCCACGGATACTTGAGGTGACATTGGAGTATCTAGGTGACATTAGGGTTTTGGTTGATTTGTGTCTTAAGGTGTTATTCTAGTATGAACTCTAGGGTTGTTTGTGACACTTATAGGAATAGCCCAACGGATTGATTGGAAAGAATAACTTTGAGGTGGTTTCGTACCCTACCATAATCTCTTCGTTTGTTCTCCGCTATTAGTGATTTCAGAGTGACTCTTTGTTGCATGTTGAGGGATAGTTATATGATCCAATTATGTTATTATTGTTGAGAGAACTTGCACTAGTGAAAGTATGAACCCTAGGCCTTGTTTCCTATCATTGCAATACCGTTTGTGCTCACTTTTACCACTTGTTACCTTGCTGTTTTTATATTTTCAGATTACAAAAACCTATATCTACCATCCATATTGCACTTGTATCACCATCGCTTCGCCGAACTAGTGCACCTATACAATTTACCATTGTATTGGGTGTGTTGGGGACACAAGAGACTCTTTGTTATTTGGCAGGGTTGTTTGAGAGAGACCATCTTCATCCTACGCCTCCCACGGATTGATAAACCTTAGGTCGTCCACTTGAGGGAAATTTTCTACTGTCCTACAAACCTCTGCACTTGGAGGCCCAACAACGTCTACAAGGAGAAGGTTGTGTAGTAGACATCAAGCTCTTCTCTGGCGCCGTTGCCGGGGAGGCTAGGTAAGCGGCACTCTCACCCCGTCAACTAAGCTCTTTTCTGGCGCCGTTGCCGGGGAGGTGAGTGCTTGAAGGTATATCTTTAGATCTTGCAATCGAATCTTTTTGTTTCTTGTTTTATCACTAGTTTAGTTTATAAAATAAAACTACCAAAAAATGGAATTGAGTTTGTCTCATACGCTTCATCTTTTTAATATCTTTCGTGAGTATGATGGAAAGGAAAATTGTGCCAAAGTGTTAGAAGAAGAATGCATTAAAATGTTTGTCACTAAATCTTTGAATGATGAGCATGATTGCAATATTGTTGGTATGAATTCCTTTAATATCCATGATGCTAATGATATGCAAAGCCACAAGCTTGGGGAAGCTATGTTTGATGAAGATGATATTTTTTGTCCCCCAAGCTTTGATGAGCAAATTTACTATAATGAAAGCATGCCTCCTATCTATGATGATTATTGTGATGACATGTATGCTTTAAAGAATAATGATAACCATGAAACTTGTCATCTTGATCTTAATTTTCAATCATATGATAGTTATTTTGTTGAGTTTGCTCCCACTACTATTCATGAGAATAAATTTGCTTATGAGGAGAGTAATAAAATTTCTATGCAAGTAGATCATGAAAAGAATGCTTTAGGTGCTGGTTATATTGTTGAATTCATTCATGATGCTACTGAAAATTATTATGAGAGAGGATCATATTGCAATAATATCAAGTCTCCTCTCTATGTGCTTAAAATCTTGAAGTTATGCTTGTTCTACCTTCCTATGCAAGTTGATTCTTGTTCCCATAAGTTGTTTGCTCACAAAATCCCTATGCATAGAAAGTGGGTTAGACTTAAATGTGCTAGTCATATTATTCATGATGCTCTCTTTATGTTTCAATTCTTATCTTTTATGTGAGCATCATTGAAATCATCATGCCTAGCTAGGGGCGTTAAACGATAGCGCTTGTTGGGAGGCAACCCAACTTTATTTTAGTTTCTTGATTTTTGCTTATGTTTAGGAATAAATAATCCATATAGCTTATGTTTAGATGTGGTTTTATGTTTTAATTAGTGTTTGTGCCAAGTAGAGCCTTTGGGAAGACTTGGGTGAAGTCTTTATGATCATGCTGTAAAAAACAGAAACTTTAGCGCTCACAAGATTAGCTAGAACTTTTTACTGGAGAGTTCTATTTAGTTGATTCTTTTTGCAGATGATTACTAGACAAATTCCTCAGGTCCACCAATTTTCTTTAGAATTTTTGGAGTTCCATAAGTTTGCGTTAGTTACAGATTACTACAGACTGTTCTGTTTTTGACAGATTCTGTTTTCATTGTGTTGTTTGCTTATTTTAATGAATCTATGGCTAGTAAAATAGTTTATAAACCATAGAGAAGTTGGAATACAGTATGTTTAACACCAATATAAATAAATAATGAGTTAATTACAGTACCTTGAAGCGGTGTTTTCTTTTCTTTCGCTAACGGAGCTCACGAGATTTTCTGTTAAGTTTTGTGTTGTGAAGTTTTCAAGTTTTGGGTAAGATTCGATGGACTATAGAACAAGGAGTGGCAAGAGCCTAAGCTTGGGGATGCCCATGGCACCCCCAAGATAATCCAAGGACACCAAAAAATCAAAGCTTGGGGATGCCCCGGAAGGCATCCCCTCTTTCGTCTTCGTTCATCGGTAACTTTACTTGGAGCTATATTTTTATTCACCACATGATATGTGTTTTGTTTGGAGCGTCATTTTATTTCTTTAGATTTGCTTGCTGTTTGAATAAAGCACCAAGATCTGAAATTATTAAATGGGAGATTCTTCACATAGTTGCATAATTATTCGACTACTCATTGATCTTCACTTATATCTTTCGGAGTAGTTTGTCATTTTCTCTAGTACTTCACTTATATCTTTTTAGAGCACGGCGGTGATTTTATTTTGAAGAAATAGATGAACTCTCAAGCTTCGCTTATATTATGTTGAGAGTCTTAAATTGCATGGTAATGTTCTTAATCCTAAATATGCTAGGTATTCAAGACTAGTAAAAACTTTCTTATGAGTGTGTTGAATGCTAAGAGAAGTTTGATGCTTGATAATTGTTTTGAGATATGGAGGTAGTGATATTAAAGTTGTGCTAGTTGAGTAGTTGTGAATTTGTGAAATGCTTGTGTTGAAGTTTGCAAGTCCCGTAGCATGCACATATGGTAAACGTTATGTGACAAATTTGAAACATGAGGTGTTATTTGATTGTCCACCTTATGAGTGGCGGTCGGGGACGAGCGATGGTCTTTTCCTACCAATCTATCCCCCTAGGAGCATGCACGTAGTGCTTTGGTTTTTGATGGCTTGTAGTTTTTTGCAATAAGTATGTGAGTTCTTTATGACTAATATTGAGTCCATGGATTATACGCACTCTCACCCTTCCATCATTGCTAGCATCTTCGGTACCGTGCATTGCCCTTTCTCACATTGAGAGTTGGTGCAAACTTCGCTGGTGCATCCAAACCTCGTGATATGATACGCTCTTTCACACATAAACCTCCTTATATCTTCCTTAAAACAGCCACCATACCTACCTATTATGGCATTTCCATAGCCATTCCGAGATATATTGCCATGCAACTTTCCACCATCCAGTTTATCATGACACATTCATCATTGTCATATTTCTTAGCATGATCATGTAGTTGACATAGTATTTGTGGCAAATCCACCATTCATAATTCTTTCATACATGTCACTCTTGGTTCATTGCATATCCCGGTACACCGCCGGAGGCATTCATATAGAGTCATACTTTGTTCTAGTATCGAGTTGTAATTATTGAGTTGTAAATAAATAGAAGTGTGATGATCATCATTCAGTAGAGCATTGTCCCAAAAAAAAGAGAAAGGCCAAAGAAAAAAAAAGAAGGCCCAAAAAAAAGAAAAAAAGAAAATAAATAAAAAGGGGCAATGCTACTATCCTTTTTTTCACACTTGTGCTTCAAAGTAGCACCATAATCTTCATGATAGAGAGTCTCTTGTTTTGTCATTTTCATATACTAGTGGGAATCTTTCATTATAGAATTTGGCTTGTATATTCCAATGATGCACACCCACTTAGTTTCTTTTGTTGAGCTTTCATTCATTTATAGCTCTAGTGCATCCGTTGCATGGCAATCCCTACTCCTTGCATTAACATCAATCGATGGGCATCTCCATAGCCTATTGATTAGCCTCGTCGATGTGAGATCTTCTCCTTTTTTGTCTTCTCCACATAACCCCCATCATCATATTCTATTCCACCCATAGTGCTATGTCCATGGCTCGCGCTCATGTATTGCGTGAAGGTTTATAAGTTTGAGATTACTAGAGTATAAAACAATTGCTTGGCTTTTCATCGGGGTTGTGCATGATGAGAGCATTCTTGTGTGAAGAAAATGGAGCATGACTAAACTATATGATTTTGTAGGGATGAACTTTCTTTGGCCATGTTATTTTGAAAAGACATAATTGCTTAGTTAGTATGCTTGAAGTATTATTATTTTTATGTCAATATGAACTTTTGTCTTGAATCTTTCGGATTTGAATATTCATATCACAAGTAAGAAGAATTACATTGAAATTATGCCAACTAGCATTCCACATCAAAAATTATCTTTTTTATCATTTACCTACTCGAGGACGAGCAGGAATTAAGCTTGGGGATGCTTGATACGTCTCCAACGTACCTATAATTTTTGATTGCTCCATGCTATGTTATCTACTGTTTTGGGCAATATTGGGCTTTATTTTCCACTTTTATATTATTTTTGGGACTAACCTATTAGCCGGAGGCCCAACCAAGATTTGCTGTTTTTTGCCTATTTCAGTGTTTCAAAGAAAAGGAATATGAAACGGAGTCGAAACGGAACGAAATCAACTGGAGAAGTTATTTTTGGAAGGAAAACTACGCTGCCTCGTGGGGCCCCTGAAGCTCCACCGACATACTTCCTACACCCATATATACTCACGTACCCTAAAACTTCCAGAACGGAGATTAGATCAGGATTTCCGCCGTCGCAAGCCTCTGTAGCCACCAAAAGTCAAGCGGGACCCTATTCCGGCACCCTGCCAGAGGGGGGAACCCTCACCGGTGTCCATCTTCATCATCCCTGCGCTCTCCATGACGAGGAGGGAGTAGTTCACCCTCGTGGCTGAGGGTATGTACCAGTAGCTATGTGTTTGATCTCTATTTCTCTCTCGTGTTCTTGATTTGGCACGATCTTGATGTATTGCGAGCTTTGCTATTATAGTTGGATCTTATGTTTCTTCTCCCCCTCTACTCTCTTGTAATGGATTGAGTTTTCCCTTTGAAGTTATCTTATCAGATTGAGTCTTTAAAGATTTGAGAACACTTGATGTATGTCTTGCCGTGCGTATCTTTGGTGAAAATGGGATATCACGTGATTCACTTGATGTATGTTTTGGTGATCAACTTGCGGGTTCCGCCCATGAACCTATGCATAGGGGTTGGCACACGTTTTCGTCGTGATTCTCCGGTAGAAACTTTGGGGCACTCTTTGAGGTTCTATGTGTTGGTTGAATAGATGAATCTGAGATTGTGTGATGCATATCGTATAATCATACCCACGGATACTTGAGGTGACATTGGAGTATCTAGGTGAAATTAGGGTTTTGGTTGATTTGTGTCTTAAGGTGTTATTCTAGTACGAACTCTAGGGCTGTTTGTGACACTTATAGGAATAGCCCAACGGATTGATTGGAAAGAATAACTTTGAGGTGGTTTCGTACCCTACCATAATCTCTTCACTTGTTCTCCGCTATTAGTGTTTTTGGAGTGACTCTTTGTTGCATGTTGAGGGATGGTTATATGATCCAACTAGTTGACCCGTTGCGCCAAATGGCGCAGAGACCTGCTGAAGACATGTTGTCGACGAAAATAGTTTCATGTTGCAAGAACCTTCAACTAAATCATGCTATTTTTTTAAACAATTTTATTACGTTGTTAAATAATAGTCTGGGAAAAGGGAAACTTTGCATAATATGAATATGTTCAGTTTGAAAATATGGGCACTATGATGAGAGAGTAAAGTTGGCATGGTTGTATTTTTTTAGCAAGTTTGAAAACATGGTTATCATGATGAGAAACATGGCCATGCATATTTTTCCTGCAAAAAAAAAGGGAAAAAGATAAGAAACCTAAGAAAAAACATGGTTTAGTTGATTTTGTTACGCCAAATGGCGCAGAGACCTGCTGATTCCATGCTAGCGATGAAAAGAAATCCATGGTTTAGTTGATTTTGTTATGGGCAAGCACATATGACAACAAATTTAATCTCTCTTAGTTGGGAAAACGGGGGCTTATTGTCTACAATAGATGTATATACATATTTAAATTTGATAGCAGAGTTCTATTTGAAACAAAATCAATGTAACAAAACTAACCCCCTTTAAATGTCTATAATTTAATAGCGGCATGATTTTATTGTCTATAATGAGATGTATATACACGTTCTAATTTTGTAGCACAAAGTCCCATCCAAAATCATGCCGCTGAAAATACATGCATCTTTTTTAATCCATGTGCGCATTGTGAAAAACATGTTTTAGCTATGAGCATGCACATTCCGTAACAAATTTAATCCCCTTTAGTAAAAACATATAGGTTTATTGTCTACAATAAGATGTACATGCACAATTTACTTTGGTAGCGTGCAGTCTCATTCAAAACAACGTCGCGTTGAAAATATATGTTTTTTTCAAGAATCTTTTGTTTGAGCAAGTACGCGGGGTAAGAATTTAGACCCTTCTATAAGAGTACATATCTTCTTGCCTAAGAACATATGTATAATTATGCTATTTTAGAAAGAGTAGTGTTTCTATCAGCTTCGTTTCTGTGTGTTTGAAAAAAGAGAGTACTTATGTGCCATATTTCAAAGCAGTCGTATGGCAGCCAGTTCGGCCCAACACTTATTTATCCCTTCTTCCTCGAGAGCTTCGTTCGGTCAGAGACAAAACTGCTAAGTAGTACTTCTATCATCTCAATAATTGAAGAACAATAACATTTCTCTATATCTCGTACAATAATAACATCATTTACAGTATATTTTGTCAAGCAACCAATTAGCAGAAGAACAATAACATTTCTCTCTATCTTGAATTCCACATATGGGATAATTAATATATCGCCTTGTATGGATGGCATCACTCAAAACAATACATATGCCTTCTGTTTATTTGCTTGACAAATGACCATCAGATGATATCAAATAGGAGGAATTGGGGAGCATTTCAAACCAAAACAAAGAATTGATCCTAACTACTAAAGTGCAGCAGCTTTAAAGCCTCTGAATTATTTTGCTCCTACTCCACCAGGAAAGTGCAGGCCTTCAAGAACCAAAAGATTTAAGAGTGGAACTAAAAGAACAGCAACCCAAATCCTCGTAAGCCATGTTGTTTATATCCTTAAACCCAACAAATGATTGTGGAATAATAACCTTGACCTTATTCAACTCCTTAGCTAAATTCCATCTTCTTCCCTTCATCCTTAGATGTGCACACGTCAAGTACACTTCGAATTGAACAATACCATGCATTGCTTTCAGTTTAAGCTGTCCATATAAGTAAAGCAGCAGGTCAGTCACAAGAACCGAATAAAGAGATACTATCCAACTAATATATAAACGATGAATCATTAAGAGATAGTACAATTTATCCTCGCACACACAAAAATAAAAAATCCTAAAATAACTTAGCTACAGATTATGAAGCAAGTAGGCCCTTAGATTCACACAATTTTAACATTATGCACATGTTAAATGGTATACTCATCACTGTACAGAGTACATAAATCGCATCAACTACCAATTTAAACGAAAATAGCCAAAAAAACTCAGTAGGAAAACTAACACAATGCATACCATGATTTACTTGGTATTAGAACAAATCATACAGATTCAATCTTTGCTCAATGAAAACTGAGGAATAACTCTATAACTATCCTAATCTGCAATGATCATTGCATGATATCAATATTCCTCTTTTACAGAACTAAATTTCGACAACCATGTAAGCTCTAAACATTGTTCTTGATTAAAAGGATAAAAGGATAAACAAATGGAACAAGTCTCACTGGGTAATTTGGAACTGGTCATAGATTATGCTAGTATGACCTCTTTTAATAGTCTTTTGTAATCTCATGCTGTACTGACGATTTTTTTATAAACACCGAAACATCACTCCGCATTGAAATCTCTAAACACCAATTCATCTAACTAATCGATCAAGTAGCAGTCCTGCACTGAAACGCCTAAACACCAATTCAGTTATCCATATTATACACATCTCTGCTACTACAAAATCTAAAAAAAAGAAACTGGACTCCCAGAACATCGTCCTGGAACCTTGAACCAAGCAAGGAAAGAAGCAAAGCACTTTGTTTTTATAGATTCTATAAAAAACACTTAAGGATGGTGTAGCTAAGCGGAACAACAAAGATAAATATTTTAAAATGATTGAACAAGCTTCCGGTGTCCAACTCATGTTACCCAAGTGAAGTAAATTTTTAGCGTCCAGGTTGTTCGTTAAGTTAATAATAAATCGAGTATAGCTATATGATAACATTATCACCTCTTATTTCAATTGGTGTGTGTACCTCAGGTCAGATGCGTGCCTTTGATTCCTCTGATAGTTTTTTGTCCTGTTGATTAGAATTAGTCGCAGGCATTGTTAATAACTGAACTGTAGTGGCAGCGAGTTTGCTTGAATGGCCCGGCCTAGTGGCTAGGCTGACTGGTGGTGTAAGTTTAGGAATGAATTCACTTCTTTAACAAAATAGGAAAGGTGTGGTTTATAGCATGAGGAATAAATGCAAGAAATTAAACTTCTTTCCAAGGAACCATTATTTAGGACAAAAATAACTGCAACTAAGAATTATTATTTGTACATAGGTCCCAAAAAATATGAATCTGGTAACAGAAATACCTTGCAATATCTGTAGTGCATACTTGAAATAACAAATTTCTTCCTTAGTCATGCAAGAATGCACAAAGCTCTTTCCCTTGCCGATGAGCAACCTTACTAACGGTCCTACAAATCAAAAGAAAATATTGATTTAAGGAAGAGGAGAAAAAAACAGCAAAAACATTTAGATATTGACATAGGCATAGCTTGCGATGATTACGAAATGAGATACAAATGGGAGCGGCCAACTATTTGTTCTTACACTGAGCAGACCACCTCAACACATCGTCAAGACTACCTTACACCAAGTTAACATGGAGATAAATGCTTATTGGCGGAAAGTGAAATGTCCTGCGAGGAATAGAAACAACAGGCTGATTATGTAAGAAAAGGCCAACATGTCTGTTTAAAAATAGACCAGAGAGTAGACAGATCGTCCATATGCACTCACCATGCCGTTAGAAATGCATAAACGATCTTGCAGACACTCCACAACACCAAAGGCCCAACAGGCACCACAATGACCCTGCCATTGTTAACCAATGCATACTAACTTGAGCATTTGATAAACAAAGCTAGCTCTACACAAATATTAGAGTTCTGGAATACTGTAGCCAGTGCAGTATAAATAAATTGATGAAAGTTAACATGTTAATCATATCTATATTTATAAGAGCATCCAGATCAAACCTGGAATGCCGTCTAACTGGACAAGGTTCAGGTGAATAAGCTGTGAGTAAAGAGATAATATTTAAAAATCAGATGAAAGGCTATAAGATATGAATTAAATGAACTGCTTTATACTTATAGGGGTAACGAGACCTTGGGGATCTTGACAGCGACTGCCTTCTTCTGTAGTTTCCATCCATATGCCTACCACTTTATCAGTAGAGGCAAAAATATATCCTTTGGTTATTTCAGATTTGATATTTACTACCCTACCTAATGCCTAAGTAAAAACAGATGCGTATGTACCTTGATCTTGTTACAAGCGCATTTCTTGTGGGGTTTTCTATTCTCCTCGGCAAAAACTATTGTAATCTCTCGACCACAAATAACTTGATGATTCATTTCTTGGTTAGCATATGCAGCATCCTCAGGGTGGTGGAATTTCACAAACCCAAAACCACGCAATTCCCTGGAAATATATATCAATTTGACCAATGATCAAGAAACTACTTGTTATTCAACAACAAAAAACATTTCCTGGAAAAAATATACCAATTTTACGAATGCAATAAACTACTTGTTATTCAACAACAAAAAACAGCTAAAATAAATTTTATAGCAATAGTTACTGAACCTAGCTTGGGAGCAGGCCACCGCCGTTGGCCACTGTTGTGCCTCTTGGCGGCTGGATCCACCCCTGTTGTGGTTGTCGGCATCGATGGAAAGCAGTGTGGCTTGGAGCGGCATGCCACCGTCGACCATAAAAAGTACTACAGCTTCCGCTAACAGTATCATGCTAGCCAGTAACATATATGCATACATCCTAAATAGTAAATATAAATAATACTTCATATCATATATCATGTAAGAATAAAATTCAGCTGGTAGGCTTCTCACTACTAATTCAGTAGGAGACGGCTACCTCATCTTTTACTATTTGTTTACACCTAAAAGTAATATACGGCTTCTCACTATTAATTCAGGAGATAGGGCGCTCACTGAGAGTTTTTACCAATGTCAACCATATGATTCATACCTCTGTATCGATGGAAAATGCATCATAAACATGATCCTAGTCTTGTTCAGCCACTACAACTTCGAATTCAAGCTGCCGAAGAGTGGGATCTATCACATTTGGGTACAATCAGATTCCCTTGACAGACATACAACTATTTCATTTGTCTTTCCCCGAATTTTTACCTATTCATCTGTGCTTACGTTTAAAGATCGAGTATCCATCTGTTGTAACATCAAGGAAATTGCACATGTATCTTTCTCTCTACTCTTTTCACAAAATTGGTTGCTTCAAACATAAAAGTTGTTGGCAATACATATATAATGATTATATTTTTCCAAATAATTAACTCACATGTCAGCATACATATCTTCGCACTCATTATTTATCCAAGAATTTGGTGGCATGGATCCACTCTGGCAACAAACAGATGCATGGTAGGACAAAAATGCGAAGAGAAAAAACACAGGGCAACACAGACCTTGCCTCCTCCCTGGCCCGGCTCCCTGTCGCGAGCCTCCTTCCCCTCCTGTGCAGCTCCACCCCATCGCAATTGGAGCGTTGCCTCGTGCTCCAACCACCGAATGGCCAGTGAAGCTAGTTGTGCTGAGGGAGAGAGACCATCAATGAAGATTTGAAGAGGAAAAACTAAGAGAATAGATATGGGGAGAGGGATCTCACCATCTCCATCTTCCTCGGCCTCGAGCACCTCCATCTGGTCTCCTTTTTTGACCTTCCCCATCTCGGCCTCTAGCTCGAGCTCTGAACCACCAACGCCAGATTCGACCCAGAAGCAGCAACGGTGGTGGAGGGGAGTAACAGGCAGTGGCGATGACGACCGAGGATGAGGGAGGGGCTGTGGGGAACGAAGCGTGCGCAGCACCCCAGCAGTGGTATGGCGCCACGGACAGCGGCTTCCTCCCGACGGCATGGTTGTAGGACAGAAAGGAGGGAGGCAGAACGGCGGCGGCGGCTAACGGGGAAGGAGGAGGAGGGACGAGTGTGGGATGTGAGGCTAGGGTTTGTCCGGTGGGGGCTGGGGCCTCGGGAGATGGGGGATTGGGTGCGGAGCATGCGGTGCGGATTGGGAAAAAACACCCTGCACGCGAAAGCACGCAACCTAGCCAACCAGCGCGCCGCGTGAGCCCACCCGTCATTGGACAAGGAAAATGACTACGAGGTGAAAATTAGTTTTAACATCTGTGAAGATCGAACGGCTCACACACGCCAGAAAACAGATCGGACGGCCAACGAAGCTTGCAATTGGGGGAGCGTTCTGGAGGTGAGTTGCCCAGCCTCTTTTTTGTTTTAAATTATGCTATTATTGTTGAGAGAACTTGCACTAGTGAAAGTATGAACCCTAGGCCTTGTTTCCTATCATTGCAATACCGTTTGTGCTCACTTTTACCACTTGTTACCTTGCTGTTTTTATATTTTCAGATTACAAAAACCTATATCTACCATCCATATTGCACTTGTATCACCATCGCTTCGCCAAACTAGTGCACCTGTACAATTTACCATTGTATTGGGTGTGTTGGGGACACAAGAGACTCTTTGTTATTTGGCAGGGTTGTTTGAGAGAGACCATCTTCATCCTATGCCTCCCACGGATTGATAAACCTTAGGTCGTCCACTTGAGGGAAATTTGCTACTGTCCTACAAACCTCTGCACTTGGAGGCCCAACAACGTCTACAAGGAGAAGGTTGTGTAGTAGACATCAGGAAGGAGTACGTCGATGGAGCAACGTGGGGCCCACGAGGGTGGAGGGCGCGCCCAGGGGGGTAAGCGCGCCCCCTGCCTCGTGGCTTCCTGGTAGCTTTCTTGATGTAGGGTCCAAGTCCTCTGGATCACGTTCGTTCCGAAAATCACGTTCCCGAAGGTTTCATTCCGTTTGGACTCCGTTTGATATTCTTTTTCTGCGAAACTCTGAAATAGGCAAAAAAACAGCAATTCTGGGCTGGGCCTCCGGTTAATAGGTTAGTCCCAAAAATAACATAAAAGTGTATAATAAAGCCCAATAATGTCCAAAACAGAAGATAATATAGCATGGAGCAATCAAAAATTATAGATACGTTGGAGACGTATCAAGCATCCCCAAGCTTAATTCCTGCTCGTCCTCGAGTAGGTAAATGATAATAACATAATTTTTGATGTGGAATGCTACTTGGAATAATTCCAACGTAATTATTCTTAATTGACGGGCCATTCATAACATTGGCCGAAGTGTTTCCGGCTTGACCTCGATTGTCGCCGAACACTACCGGGGGCTAGTAACTAGCCTCCCAAACTAAATCCTCAATATTTTGCTCTTACATTGGAGTTGAGGTTTCATGATCGTGCTTAGCATGACAACCCAAAGAAAGGAACCGATAGCGGGACTATTTTCTTTGGAAGACATTTCTTCTGTTAAACAGTAGTATAACATATCTCTCTGCGTACCTTTGTTTATAAAACCGTATGGCCAGATTGCCTTGTTTGTCGTAAATATTTACCCTCATAAAGGCTTTATAAAGTAGGACAAACACTCCTCGGCTACTGGCCGAGGAGGTTGAAGCCGATGATCAGTCAACAAAGTTTTGTACAATGCGGATCCGAGCATTAATGACATAAAGTACTTGGATACATAGAGTCATTACACATAATTTGTGATTTTACTATGGATATCAATCCTTAATTCGGCCACCCGTGCCCGCATTAAGGCTCGGGGGCTACTGGGCTTCGGGCTTATTATTTATAAATATTAAAGGGGCACATTGATCCCCTGATCTGGTGTTGCCACCCGACCAGTGTCTCGGGGGCTACTGCATTGCTTGTTCTATGCAGAAAATCTTAAGTGCAATACAATTTCCGAGGAGATTTTGATCCTCAGGTTGGTCGGCCGCACCCAACCTGAGTCTCGAGGTCTGAGCACGCCGCTTTTTGTGTCCCGAAGTATTCTGCCGAGCTAGGACTTGATCCTCAGACCGATTTTGCAAATCAACCTGAGTCTCAGCAGCTACGGGGATCAGCGGTCTTATGTCATCCTTCATGGGCATCTTGGGTTTTAGACCGATACACACCTTGAGGGCTACTGGCCATGTATCTCGGCAGAGAATAAATTGCATCAATCAAAAATATTGACAAAAATCGGCCCACATTTGGGGTGGTGCACCACCTCGGAAGCAGTCCGGCATAAAGCTCGGGCGCTAGTGGCTGGCTCCATAGAGGGCGTTTCCGGCATTAAGCTCGGCTAAACTCCTTCAAACTTCTTTGAACCAAGGTGATTTACGACACCTCGGATACAGTCCGGCGTTGGAGCTTGGATACATAGTCCGGCGTTGGAGCTCGGACACATAGTCCGGCGTTGGAGCTCGAACACATAGTCCGGCGTTGGAGCTCGGATACATAGTCCGGCGTTAGAGCTGGGAAGCAGTCCGGCATTGGTGCTCGGTTGCAAAAGATACCTCGAATGCAGTCCGGCGTTGGAACTCGGACGCAAGAGGACGCTGCCTCCCGGGAACAACTTCAAACCCGAGGTGTGGCATAAAAATAACAAGGCATTGATAAAGGCCGGAAACATAAAGAGGCTCCTCGGATACCCGACGTGTAAACTCGTCGAATGCATTTCGGTGATCCTCAAGATCGAAGATGAGAAGATTTGTTGAAGCAGTTTTCAAGACCGACGACCGAAGATGAAGAACAGTTCGGAAGAATCGAGGAGCGTCCCTAACTTGAAGACCGGTTCAGGGGGCTACTGACGGTGTCCTGGACTAGGGGGTACTCACCACGTCGTCTCCCGATCAGTTGGATTGGGCGAGGACCCCATGGCCGTATACTCATGGGCCAGTCCGGACGGTTGCCGCATACAAGGAAGATTCCACAAGACTTGGCGATCAAGACAAGGACTCCTCCCCATCGCGTGATTCGGCTAGGACTCTTGTTATCCTAGGCCTCTGGTGCATTATATAAACCGAGGCCAGGCTAGTCGATAGAGATATACAATATACAACAATCATACCATAGGCTAGCTTCTAGGGTTTAGCCTCCTTGATCTCGTGGTAGATCCACTCTTGTACTACCCATATCATCAATATTAATCAAGCAGGAGTAGGGTATTACCTCCATCGATAGGGCCCGAACCTGGGTAAAAACATCGTGTCCCTTGTCTCCTGTTACCATCCGCCTAGACGCACAGTTCGGGACCCCCTACCCGAGATCCGCCGGTTTTGACACCGACACTCGTGTCTTCCTAGGATTTTCTTTCTTCAGACCCTGAAAGCGCAGCGATATTGGTGTCCTCACAAGATCTCCCATCGTCAAACCCTGAAACTGGAGGCATATTGGTGTCATCACAGGAACTCCCGTCATCAAATGCTGATAGTGCAGGTAAGGACTTTTAAATGAGGCGTTCTTCTCATTTATGGCATTTTGGACATGTTCACTTGTAGTGCTTGAACTTATTATTTTTCTTCTTTTTCTGCAAGCAGAATGTGCTAATGTTGTTAAGGTTGATATGTTTTATTTCGCTGTTACGAGGTTGCGCACGAACCGTTCGAAACGGTTAGTTTGGGATTTTGCCCGTATCATTTTCGTCTCTTTTTTCTTTGTCTCATATGACTATTGTTGTTATTGCAGTAGTTTTAATTCATGTAATATTTTGTGTTTTCTTAGTGAGAGGGCGATGTTTCAAAATAAGGAATGTGATGCCAGTGTTGGTTCTATTGCTAAAGCGTTTGTCCCGACTGGCATGCTCAACTCAGACAGTGCTGACGTTGTTTTATATTCTCTACGTCAGAAGTACCGAGACACTGACAAGCTGATAGTTCCCAGATGGCTGACGGTCAGTATTTTGCTTTATACATAGGATGATAAGTTATTTTTGAAATTTTCTAACTGTTGTTGTTCTTTTTGTACAACAGAACAAGATCCGTGATGGAAATATTGATTCCAATGTGCTAAATTGGTTCACGAGATCAGGGACTGATGGTTTTGACCAAGTAGGTGAACTTGAACTTTTTGTACTCATGAACTAGAACTGTCATGTTTTTCTTGCAAGTTTGGGAGGTGCGGGAATGAACTTGAGTAGCCTGCTTTTACCCCTGTACTTATGAATGATGTGTGCTTCTTTTTTTAAAGCTGCACTTATTGTCGCAAGGAAATTGAACTGATATGTTTGTTGCAAGTTTGGGCGGTGGATATAAACTTGAGTAGCATTTATTTTTTGTCGGTTGCTTACTCAATCAGAACTTATGATTATCTGATTTTTGTTTGTACTTCTGAATTTCAATTTCCCTCTTTTATTTAACTGTTTGGAGGCTGAATTTTTTGTTTCATTATGATTTGTTAAATTCATTTTCCTCTGCGACTTTTTTGTCAGCTTCTTTTCCCTACTTTTGATCCGCCGTCATTTGCGGCTACCATGAAGCCTAGCGAAGAATCTGGGCATTGGTACTTGGTTGTTCTGAATTTGAGGTTCCATAGTTTCGAGTGTCTTGATTCACTCCGTGATGAAACCTGGGGTGATGCAGTTAGATTCTTAAGGAATATGACAGATAACATAAAGAAGCTTTGGAGGGAGTTCAGCGTATACAGGGCCAAACCGTTCTCGCCGGTGCATATTGATGGTTTCCCTTGCAAGTTTGTGTGGGTTCCGCAACAGGAAAACACGTGAGTATCCGTTTTTAATGATTTTGTTAGTTGTTTTTGTTGCTGGGGCGATGGTGTTCCTGTTTTTTCGGATTTGTGATGTACCCTCTTGTATTTTCTTTTGTTAACAGGCATGATTGTGGCTTCTTTATGCTACAAAACTGCAAGACTTATCATTGCCGGGAGGATGGTGTGATTGAAATGTTGGATTATAGCCAGGAAGATATTCTTGACATTAGGAAGACTTTGCTGTATACCTGCGCAACTAGTGATGTGTTTGATGTTGACTTCCATGGTTTGTTTGGCATCAAACCCTGTACGTATGCATGGCCTTTTGTAATTTTTTGCAGCTTGTACTTCTTGATTAGTACTGTCATGAATTATGTATTTGAACTTACCCTTTATGTGGTCTTTTCTTTTGTTTTTTGTTTTTGCAGGTGAGTGGCTGGATCTTGGTGAGCACGACTACAAGATCTTTGGCAGCCAGTTCTCGGAGCTCGAGCGCGTAGCTATTCATCTTAGCCAGGGGCGTTCTCCCGAAAAGACAAGATCTCGTGTTATGAAGGGGCGGTTGGGAGCTCTGAAAGGTTCTATGGCTGCTTGTGCAGAGAGCCCCACTACACCCAAGAATCCCATTATGGAATTAATAGACAACGATGATGATGCGTTTGACAAGATTGCTGGCATGGGAAGAGTCACCAGGAGCGCTGCTACCAAAGGTTTATCTCCCCTTGCTAGAATAGTGGCTCGTAGAGCTGGTGGTGCTAGGAAGGATCCTGCTTTGGATTCTGGCAATGTTGTAAGCACGAAGCGTGCGCCCAGAGCTCCTATAAAGTTTTGCTCCCCTGTGCAGCAGCTTCGGCCTCATAATTTCCCTCATATGGACAAGGCTCGCAAGTTGTATAATCTATTGCTTAGTGATGAAGCATGTGAGAAGTATGCTGAGTGAGTATCTCTCATTATGTTTCCTCTTCTTTTCTTCTGTTGTTTGTAACTGCTAGATAAATATGACCTGAACTGTTCCTTTTTGTACAACTTGAACTGCTATGAATGCCTTATCTTGCTTCCCCTGCTTTTTTGTTCTTGTGTGTGCTGCAGGAATACATTCTCAATGACACCTCAGCCTGATGATAGTGTAACTAGCTTCACTGGGAAACGCATCTGGGAAGTTTTTGCACCTGGGCAAATGATGGAGGCTGATGTAATGGACTTCCTCATTGATGATTGGAAGAAAGATCCCGAGAGAAATGTTGATTTTGCGTCTGGAAAAAGGGTATTGCTGAGTCCACATTTCATCACAGTAATCAATCAGATCCTTTGTTTCTGTTAAACAAGACTTCCTATTTTTTTACGAGTTTTAATATTACTTTTCTTGTTGATCCTTTTCCCCTGTTTATTTCTTTTTTGGCTTTTTTGCAGGTTGTGCTTGACTGTACGTTTTACGGTGATGAAAATAAAGTGTTTAATGTGGAGAGTGCAACGAGAGATTTCAAGAGCTATGTCAAAGAAAATGAAGACTTGCTCAGTGCTGACCTTGTGAGATCTACTAGCTGATTTTTGATTTTATTTGTTTGTTGTCATGCTGGTTTTTATTTTGAATATTTAACATCTCTTTTTTGGTCATTTGTTTTTAGATCATGATGCCTCTATTCAAGCCTATGGTTTTACCAAAGGATAAGAAAGTGAACCACTTTTCCTTATATGTCATGAATCAGTACTGAAGTAGCGTTGACATCCTTGACTCTTTACCTTATCCGAAGAACCATCGTCCTTCAAAGAACACCTATCATAAAGACTGCGAGAAGATTGTGAGTGACATTTATTATCTGTACTGGATTAATTTTCCTCATCTTTGTTTCTACTTTTCTGAGACCTGAAAATGTGTGGTTTCTTTTCTTTTTTTATATATCTCCAGGTTGGTCCAAGTAATGAAGGCTGTGTATGGTGATGCTCAGTACAATGCGAGCAAGCAGCCCAAATGGGAGCTTTTTGCAAAGAAACCAACGTTTGTGAAGGTTCCACTTCAAGGGGCGAATGAATGTGGCCATTATACTCTGAAGTATGCAGGATCATATGATAGTGAAAAGATCGTTGAGAACATTCGAGATAATTACGTGGGTTCTAGTTGAGCTTTTCACTTTTCTGTGTTTGGCTGATTGTGTATTCTTCTTTTTAATGTGTTATAATTTTTGATAATTTGTTTTATTGTTTTTGCAGCCTCGTATTGTTGATTGGAACGCTGAGGATCTGTATAGAGTTGTGTTCAACCGGAATAACCAGCTTCTGGTGACGGAGCTTCCCAAGGAGGTTCAGGCTTTGGCTCCTGGTGCATAAAAGAAATGGTCATCATTTGCGTAGTGAAATGGATAGTTGTGTGATATATCTCTTGAACGCATTGTAGGCTTTGTTTGTAGTGTTTGGATGTCTTGTCAAGTACTATGTAATAACTGGTATATTTTGTGTTGTGTTTAAGTGTGGCACAGTGTTTAACAATCTTTTTTCCATGATGATAGTGTGGTTGAATAGCTGTTTTCACTTGTATATGTTTCATTGGGAATTCGTTTTGGTTAAGTTCTATTTTTTGTACTGAAGTCTTGTAAACTAGTTGAACTGAAAACACCTTTTTCCAAGTTCATTGCGAGTTGTTGCTGGAAAAGTGAGATTTATTTTATTTTCATCTGTCCCAACCTAGGTTGGACCTTTATAGTTTATGTACCCTCTTTTCTTGTATTTATAGTATAGTTCTGTTAGTACTGAATTGTAATGTCATTCAGCGTAAGGCTTTTAAAATTTGGTGTCACGATAGCACTTGTGGATCTAGCATGAGTGGAGTGACGCTTCTTTTGTTATGTAGACTGATTTCATATAACGTATTAGAATTGAAGTTTTTTTTTTGGTATTGAAATTATTTACGACCAAGTTGCTACGTGATCTCTAGCCAGATTTTATTCAAGTATAAGAAATTTAGCAAAGATTTTAGAGCCAAATTTTGGTTGAACTTCTTGAATTTTAGTAGTTGAACTTCATAGTAAAATTTAAAGCACTGGTTTAAATTGGCTACATTTAACGGATAGCCGTATTAAGTTCATAATTAGTTCACTAGTCAATGTGGGCTGATGGTTCTGTTGTTTGTTTTTTGTTAATTTTTGTCCTTGGTTGAACTATAATCTATTTGGTTGAGTCTTGTCCTTCTTTATCAATATATTAATTGGTATCATCGTAGCACTTAGCGAATAAACTAAGTTGTACTGAGATTTCAATTGTGCTAGTACTTTAATCATTTTTGTTGTTGTTTGAAACTAGTGCCTCACTGGTCAATGTGGGTTGATGCTTCTGTTTTCTTTCTTGTGATTTTTCTCCTTGGTCGAACTGATATCTTTTTGATTTATTTTTGGCCATCTTTTTTCTAGGCTGTGGTTCTTCTCAAGGCAATGTTTGGTATGATCATAGTACTTGCCATATAGACTAAGTTGTACTAAGATTTCAGTTGTACTGTTACTGTTATTCTTAGTGTGTCACTGTTTTATGAAATGCAAACTGAAACTTCCTGTTCCTTTTTATATTTTTGTGGAATGAATGTACCGTTTGTTCAAGTGTACCAGAACTCTCAGTCCTAGCATGCTAGTGACTAGGAAATACGTACTGATGGTTCTTTGCTTTTCCTGTTGCAGTACTTAGTAAATTTCTAACTACTATTAGCATGATGCTGTTAGTACTGAATGGTGTCCTCGGCTGAAACATAGTCTTTTTAGTGTTCTTCTAAAAACTGATTTTTAGTGTGATAGTACTACCGTACATGTATAAGATGTACTGAGCGTCCAAGTCTACTATTTGCTGTTGTCCTTAGTTAGTCTGCCACTGTTTTTTTTTTTGTGAAAATATCCATGTGTGATTTTGTTGCTCCATGACTAGTGCTGCGTGGTAGCCATCAAGTTTCAACTTCAACCTACTTCAACTTCAAATGATGGATCAACAAAATGGGGAGCTAGGAAACTTGTTGAACGACATAAGCAAATGATGTACTTGATAGACATAGGCAAACTTGTTCAAACCCTGACACACATAACATAAGGTAGCTGGTTCAACATAACGAAAGCAAACTACAAATTTGAAACAACAAGATTAAGGACAAGCAGAAGCGCGAGCAACACGAAGGCAGACTTTCCTGCATCTTCATCCCGTGAAGTTGCAGTGGTAGTAGGGGTCAGCCTCCTGCTCTTTTGAAATATCCGAACCTGTCACGATGTTGTCGATTGTCTTCCATGACTTGTACGTGGCGTACGCATCTATTCCTGCGTACTCATGAGGTTGTCTGGCAACGGGCTGGTCCCCCACAGCTTGTGCTCTACCTTGTCCATCTTTTTCTTCATGTCTTTGTAGAATGGGTGGATGACGCCGCCTGCAACATCGGCCAAGGAGTCGTAGTATTTGTTGGTGCTTGGATCTTTCCACTTGCGCTGCATGTCGATGAAGTTGTTGGGGTTGATCTCCAAACCAGACTTGTCCAGCATCCGCTTGTCACCTCCAATGCTGAAACCGACAAATGTGTACAATTTCTCCTCCTACAGGAACTGTTTGAGGCGCTTGGGCCTGCAAGGGGGGAGACACATATTAAAGATTAGTGTTCTTTTTTGAAGATTTAATTCTTTTGCTTTTTGGTTTTACAAGTGATAATCCATGAGGTAGATTCCTATATAGTATAATTCATGGATGAATGTAGTTCAGAAACTAGTACACTAAGTCCTGAAATTAAATTCAACTACACCATGTTATTTTTCTTTTTTGCTATCTTCAGTGCTTAACCAAATGTTTCACCAAATTGAAGAATCATTTTACCAGAGTCAATGATATATGTGCTGCCTGATTCAAGTTTAGTTTTATTTTTTGTTGAATAAAAGACCTATACCAGTGCTTGATACATCTTTGTGCATCAATTCTATATCAAGTTCAGAAATTAATTTGAGAAACATGTGCATCAAGATATGGACCTATAGCACTTCATCAAACATCTTTTAGTACATCAATTTTATAAACTATACTAGTGCATCAAGATCAGAATCTATGCTAGTACATCAAGTTCAGAAATTAATTTGGTGCATCAAGTTCATAATTCTATAAACATTTTCAGAATGCTAATCCAGTGCATCAGTTTCAGATGCTAATCTGGTGAAACAATCCACTTCACAGTTTCAGAAATGCATGTAACTTGAGAAACATGTACTCGTGCATCCACTTCACAAACTATAGTAGTTCATCTAGTTGGGAAACAAGTTTAATGAAGTTTTTAGGGAGTAGTACTAGTACAACAAATGAATGAACAGTAGTATGGCTTACCATTTTGTGGCCGCTGCGATGTGGTACACCAAGCAGAGTTCCTCGACGCACAACTGCAGTACTGCTTCCATCTGTGGAGGTTCATCTTCGTTGGTGAACTCCACATCAACTCCGATGAAGCTCGGATACAAGCCGCCGCCCTTCATCCTGAGCCTACTCATCACCTCGTCGGCCTTGTATGGTTCGCTGGTGCAGATGATCTCCAGTGTCTCCTTGCCGTGGAGCTCAACACCTGTGAGGGTTCTTGTGTACTCGCGCTTCTCTCCGGGGACGTGAACGTCAACGAGGTTGTTGCTCTTGTTCGACATCTCGCCATGATGACGCTTGGAGGACGGTTCCTCCGCCATCGCCTTCCTCCAGTGACTGTGGGCTTGGGAGAGAGAAGTTTGTGGTTTTTGTGAAGTGGAGATGGAAGCAGCAAAGGTGGTTCTGTGAATGAGGCAGAGATGGAAGACAATGGGGTATTTTTGCAGTGTGTCGACGGGGATGTGTGGGAGGCGGTTCGTCAGGGGCGTGGGTGTATTGGTCGTGGGGGTCCCCGTTTGCACTCCCTTGTGGCAACCGCCCAGTGGGTGGCGCGGGTGGTGGCCTGGAAGAACTAACCTTCCAAGACAAAGGGTTTTTACTGTTGCACTGAGTAGTCTTGTAAAGTTGTATCTATGATCTGCTAAATCCCACTTGCACATCTCAGGGGTGGTGATGATGTCATTTTGCACTGTTTAGGTGACGTATGCTTTGTGATGTTTTTCCGTGTGGATGTTAAGTATTGTTTTTCCACAGAAGTCTTATACATTAGTTTATCTCAAAACATTTTTCAGTGCCCTGGGAGTTGTTGCTCAAAACTGGTACTTTTTTTATTTTCATCTGTACCAACCTAAGTTAGGCCTTTATAGTTTTTGTTGTGCACTTATGGTTTAGTGCTGTGTGAACTGAATTGTAATTTCATACAGCGTAAGCTTTTTTTAGTACTGATGTCATATGTATGTTTGAACTGAGTTTATTTTTTTTGGGGGGGGGGGAGGGGGGAATTGTGATTATTTACGACCAAATCGTTCGTTGAGGTGTGGACAGATTGTATATAAATAAGAAATTTAGCATAATTGACAAAGAAAATCTATTTGAACTTGTTGCATTTTAGTAGTCAAACTTGTCAGATTTTATATAAATAAGAAATTTAGCATAATTGACAAACATTGTCTATTTTGAACTTGTTGCCTATTAGTAGTTGAACTTGTCAGATTTTATATAAATAAGAAATTTAGCATAATTGAGAAACATTGTCTATTTGAACCTGTTGCATTTTAGTAGTTGAACTTGTCGATTTTATATAAATAAGAAATTTAGCATAATTGAGAAACATTGTATATTTGAACTTGTTGCATTTTAGTAGTTGAACTTGAAAGTAATATTTAATTCGGTTTTTAAATTATGTACATTTAACAGATAGGCTATTAAGTTCTCTTCTTTTTAGAGGTTCATTGTTTTTGTATCATATTTTTTTTCCTTTCTTTATCATCCGTGCTGTAGAGCTAAAATTATTTTTATTTTTATTTTTCGTATTTAAAATTGTTGCCTGCGAACTAGTATTTGAATTTATATATTTTCAGTTTCGAACATTTTTCTTGTAGCTTATATTTCTTTTGCCCCGCCCTCTAGTTTGTTTAACTGGGCTTATTGGTGGGGTGTTTGTAGACGATTTAGGCTATTGGGCCGTTTTCCGGCCCAAATGGCCCGCGCGGCTGTGCAGCACGGCGTGCGCGTGCGCTCTGGGTTTAGTCCCACCTCGCTAGTCGACGGAGCTCTATACCTGTTTATAAGCGCGGCCGAGGCTCATCGGTCGAACTCCTCTGAATACTTACCTGAGCGCTTATACACGGCGCTCGCTCTCTATCATGACCTGTGGACCCTGGTCGGCTGACCCTGCGTTGTGCGAATTACTAGGGATTCGCCCACGGGCTCGAGTTCAAGTATCTAGCAGCGTCAGGGCCTACCCTTGTCCTTGGGCGGTCATTTTTTTCTTTTTTGTTTGTTTGAATCTAGTACTTGACTCAACCAGTAACTTGGACTGATTATTTTTGTTCTAATTCTTATGAGTTTTGTGTAAGTGTAATCTTTTTCATTTGAGTTTTTTACCTTCTTTTTTGTGTTTGTTTTTGTGATTGTTCTCAAGGGTCTTCTGGTGTCATTTTCAGTACTATGGTACTTTCGTGTAGACTAAGTTGTACTGATATTCCTTTCATAGTAGCACTTATGTTGTTAGTCTAATATTTTTTTGGGGGGTGTTAAGGATTGATGCTTCTTTGTACTTTTTATTTGTAGTAAGTATGTACTGTCCGATCAAGTGTACTAGTACTGTCATTCTTAATCTGCAAGTGACCAACATAAGTGTGTGCTGATGCTTCTTAACCTTTTCTGTTTGTAGTACTTGTTAATTTTCTAGCAGCTACATATGAATGAGAACACTACATGGAGTACTAAGAATTTCTGCTTCAACTTCTGAAGCGTTATTAAGCAACTCAAATTGTGCTGATTGTTTTCAACGTTATGTTTTCTATACAATACTGAATCGAAACTACACATGGAACAATGTTGTGTGATTAGTTGCTTCATAACTAGTGCTATAGAGCAGCCACAAAGTTCCATTCAGAAGCTACTTTGAATTTGAAATGATGGATTAACAACATACGAAGCTACCAAACTTATATAATGAGATAAGCAAGACATTGTACTTGATGACATAAGTAAACTTGTTCAACCATGACAAGCACGACATAATCATACTGGTTCAACCCAACAAGAGCAAACTACTAATTTGAAACAACAAGATAAAAGACAAGCACAAACGGAAGGAAAACAAAGGCAGGCTCTGGTGTATCTTCATCCCTAAAAGGGGCAATAGGGGCTGTCGTAGTAGTTGTCGGCCTCCCGCTCTTTTGCAAATTCCCAACCATCTGTGATGTAGTCGATCATGTTCCATGACTTGTACGCGGCGTACGCGTCTACTCCTGCGTACTCGATTAGGTTGTTTGGCAGCGGGCTGGTCCCCCAGAGTTTGTGGTCTTCCTGCGTGTCGATGTTCTTCTTCATGCCTTTGTAGAATGGGTGGATGACGCTGGCTGCAACATCAGTTAAGGAGTTGTACTCTTTTCCGGTGTATGGAACTCTCCAGAGACGCTGAATGTCGATGAACTTGTTGGGGTTTATCTCCAAACCAGACATCTTCAGCTTCTCTTTGTCGCTTTCAATGCTGAAACCGGCAAATGTGAACAACCTCTCATGCTGCAGCATCTCGTTCAGGCGCTTGGGCCTGCAAGGGGAGAGACATTTTGAAAATTAGCATTACTTTGATGTTTGAATTATTCATTTTTGTTTTGTTTTACAAGCGATGAATCCATGAAGTAGATGCTTATATAGCATAATTAATGGATGAATGTACTTCAGAAACTAGTAAACAAAGTTCTGAAATTAAATTCAAAGTACATCATGTTATTTTTCTTTTTGGATTATACATAGTTTCAGTCATTGTTGTATGTGTTGCTTTACTACTAGTTTAGTTTACTTTTGTTGAATAGGATAACACATATCCAGTGCTTCACCAAGTCCTTAGTTTTTTTGCTTATGAAAATAACATTAGATCAAATTCAGAAAATACTTCACTACATCAAGTTCAGAAACATCTTTTTAATACATCGAGTACATAAACTACACTATTGGATCAAGTTCAGAAACTACACTAGTCGATCAACTTCAGAAATTAATCTTCCGCAAGATTTTCCAAATAGTAATTCAGTGCATCAGGTTCAAAAATACATTTATAGTGTATCTACTTGAGAAAATGCAGTATTGCATCCACTTTTCACAAACCACACTAGTACATCTAGTTGGGAAACAAGTCTGATGAAATTTTCAGGATACAGTACTAATAAAACAGATGAACCAAAACAGGGCAAATGAGTAGGATGGGTCACCATTTTGTGGCCGCTGTGATGTGGTACACCAAGCAGAGGTCATCGATGCACAACTTCAGGATTGCTGCCATCTGGGGAGGTTCATCTTCGCTGGTGTAGTGCACACCGACGCCGACGATCTTACGAAGCTTGCCGCCAGCCTTCCTCCAGAGCCTAGAGATCACCTCGTCGGCCTTGTCTAGTTCGTTGGTGCAGACGATCTCCAGCGTCTCCTTGCTGTGGATCTCAACCCCTGTGAGTGTTGTGGTGCACTCGTGCTTCTCGCGGGGGACGTGAACGTCGACGAGGTTGCTGGTCATGTCTAACGTCTCGCCATGATGACGCTTGGCGGACGGTTCCTCCGCCATCGCCCTCCTCCGGCGACTGTGGGCTTGGGAGAGAGAGAATTTTGTGGTTTGTGTGTAGTGGAGATGGAAGCGGCAATGGTGGTTTTTGGGAATGAGGGAGAGATGGAAGAGAATGGGGTTTTTTGCAGTGCGTCGACGGGGATGTGTGGGAGGCGGTTCGTCGGGGGCGTGGGTGTAGTGGGTGTAGGGTCGCCGTTTGGAGTCCCTTGTGGCAACCGCCCAGTGGATGGTGCGGGCGGTGGCCTGGAAGAACCAACCGTCCAAGCCAATTTGTTTGCCAAGGTATTAATCTGGTCGCACTGAGTAGTCTTGTCAAGTTGTACCTACCAGCTGCTTATCCCACTTGCTCGTGTCAGGGTCGGTGATGATGGCATTTTACTGTCGCACTGATCCGTCTTGTCAAGCTATACTTAAGAGCTGCTTATCCCACTTGCACGTGTCAGGGTTGGTGATGATGGAGGTTTGTACTCCTCTACTGTGGGTACTTTGTCGGTGTACTAGAGTAGGGGTACCCTAGTATCCCGAACTCGTGCACGGGCAGTTGCAGCACCCCGCGGCAGGGCTTGCCTAGTGACCGCCAAGGTCCTCCGCGGCTCCTTTGGAGCCATTCAAGAACAAAGTATTCAAGACCCGGCAAGAGGAGCTTGCGGGAAGGCCACTCAGGCACGAAGGAAACAAGACCCGGCAAGAGGAGCTTGCCGGAAGGCTTGGTGGCGACAAGCTCCCGCGCGACAAGGATTCAGCCGCGGCAAGGTGCTTGCCGCGACAGCGACCTCTCTTCATCTCCACTCCAGCTCATCCGCCAGCGATGTCGCCGTGGGGCTACTCTGCACGCAGCGTGTCAAAAGGCTGTGCAGCCAGCGAGGGAGCAGCGATAAGCGGCGCCGACAAGCTTACCATCGTGGCAAGCGGTGGTGCACTTGACGGTCCTGTTGTAATTGTTTAGGCGATAGGGGCGGGCATTTATTGATCTTGTCCCTTGCCGTCGAGTTAGGTATATGCCTTTGTACCTTTGTACAAGTCGATTGTACCGACTCATCTTTTTTCCATTTGTACCCTCATCTACGTTGCCACCTGTCGGTGACCCCTTGAGCCTATAAAAGGAGGCCCAAGTGCAACGTAGAAAGGGTTCGGCTCCGTTCGGTTCATTCGACTCATTCGAGACCACACTCACTCAAGCTAGGTTTTGTAGCTCCCATTGCTCCCTACCAAGAACACAATACAATCAACCAAGCAGCAGTAGGAGTATTATCTCTCCGGAGAGCTCCGAAGCTGGGTAAAGTGCTCGTGTGCATCGTCTCGATCTGCTCTTTGTGCAATCTCCGCCCCCCATCGAACCACAAGGGACTCGGTCCGCCAGGTCCCATAGGTGTTCGTGGGTCACGATCAGCTTCCCCGACATCTTTGGCGCGCCAGGTAGGGGGCGTCGAGGCTGTGTGAACCTGATCCAGCGGTCACACGAGCGACTTCTCCATCACCTTCACCAACATGCCACCGAAGAAGAAGGCTTCGGCGGCAGCAGAGCCGTCCGCGTCAAACCCACCACCACCGGAGCTGACGAGTGGTGGGGAAGACGTTGGCGGAGGAACCGTCGTCGAGGGAGCCACGACGCTGCCAAGTCCAAGGACAAGGCGGCGCAAACCTCGGCGTTCGGATACGTACCGCGTCCATCTCAGGAGGCGCGAGACCGACAGCGTCATGGTGCTCGCAGCGCCATACGTTCGTTGGGCCAAGATCGAGCTGGTGGATCCAGAGACGCTCAAGAGCAACTCGTGCGTCAACAGGCTGGTGCGAGCGGGGCACGGTCGCCTGGACGAGATGCTGCTCCTTCTAATATATTTAGAAGTCCGAGCACATCCCGCTCCTCGCACCGTTCGCCATTGCCGCCCACCACTCAAGCGGAAGCTTTGGCACGGGCTCAACTGCTCCTGGATTACCCCCCAACGGCTGACAAGGTCGACGAGTGGAGGGCCACCATTCAGAGCCTCATCGGCTTTGCCAACGGTGACACTCCGCGGCAACCAACTGCATCCTTGCCGTGGCGAGACGACAAGGCACGAGCCGGTGGCGACGAAACCTATGGGGGTGCAACCACCGTGCACTCCCCATCCAGAAGGCCAAGATCACCAGCTCCTCGGATCCATCTCGACAGCGACTCCACGCGTCGCCGGATCCACGAGCTCGTCGTGATCAGCGCCAAGTTCTTCAAGAACGGCAACAAGAAGGCGCTTCGAACTCGCGCCGAGCGCCAAGAGAAGCGGCGTCAATCCGACCAGCGCTGGGCCCCATTGTCGACATGCAAGCGCCGGGGAACCGGTGACTTGTCGACGCGGTAGGTTGCCCTGCGTTCACTCGTGAGCTGCGGCAAGTCCAAATGGCCCGACAAGAAAAACTTCAAGCGGATGTGCGGAGAAGTATGATTGCAGGACACACCCATCGGAGTTCCTCAGCATCTACACCATTGCGGTGCAGGCTGCGGGGGGACGAGACGACAAGATCCTCGCCAACTACTTCCCGCTGGTACTCAAGCCAAATGTCAGATCTTGGCTCATGCACTTGCCGGACAGTTCCATATCTTCTTGGGCAGATCTATGCCATCAGTTTGTCGGTGCCTTCACAGGCGGCCACAAACCTCATGGCCAAGAGAGTGACCTTCACCTGCTCGCCCAGAAGGAAGGAGAGTCCCTGCGCAAGTTCATTCAGAGATTCAGCCGCGTGCACTACAACATCCCGGATGTACACCCTGCCGCGGTGATCAGCGCGTTTCATCAAAACGTGCGGAACCGCAGGATGAGGGAGGAGATGGCGATGTGCAAAGTCAAGGACGTCAGCGAGCTGTATGCCTTGGCCGACAAGTGTGCGCGTGCTGAAGAAGGAAGAAGACTCCCAGGAGAGAATGCAGAAGCAGGATCTGACAGTGAGGAGACCGCCCCGGCAAAGAAGAGCCGGCGGCGGAACAACAGAAAGAAGAAGAGCAAAGAAGTACTAGTTGTCGAGCAGTCCGGCAACGGAGGTGGCGCCAAGAAGGCCAAGGTTGGTGGCTCCGGCAAGGAGGTTGCCGTTGACACCGACCGCCAAGCTGTGTGACGCCGACAAGCAGGACAGCTCCAACAAACAAGATCTTGCAAGATTCACCGCACCAAGGGCCACGACCTCCGTAGCTGCAAGAAAGTCGAGCAGCTTGTTGAACTCTGAAGGCTGAGTACGAGCGGCGAGACAAGGAGAAGGCCCGGGAAGGTGCAGGGCAGCTAGCAAGAAGAGACCGGCGGGAGGGGGCCTTGGCGGCAAGGCCAAGCAGCGGCAAGGAGACAGACCTCCCAGCGGCGCGACAAGGATGAAGACGAAGATGATGATGAAGATATGGAAGACGATGAAGCTGATGAGCAGGAGTTTGAAGGGCAGAGGTTCTCTGCGTTGACGGTGGTGCTTCTCGCATACCTCACACCGCCAACTCAAGCAATGGATGCGGGAGGTTAATGCAGCAGAACCATCCGTGAGAGTCACGTAGACCTCGAAGTGGTCCAAGACGCCTATCATCTTTGATATTGAGGACCACCCGATCGCGTAACTGCGGTCGGTGTTTGCCGATGTTGGTCTCACCAACTATCCGCAACCTCAAGGTCACCAAGATGTTAGTTGACGGCGGGCGGCTTAAACCTGATCTCCTCCGCGATGCTCCGAAGCTTCAAATCCGACGGCGAGCTCGAAGAGGCGGCACTTTCAAGGAATCAACCAGGAAGAAGCAAGCGAAAGGGAAGATCACGTTGCCGGTAACATTTGGCAGCGAGCTCAACTTCAGGACTGAGAGGGTTACATTTGACGTTGCTGATTTCCCATTGCCCTACAATGGAATACTTGGCCGTCCAGCACTCGCCAAGTTCATGGCAGCCTCTCATTATGCATACAATTTGCTCAAGATGCCCGGCCCGATAAGTGTCATTTCTGTTCATGGCGACAAGAAAGATGCTCTTATCTGCGCCGACAAGATTTACCGGGAAGCAACAGCTGCGACAGAAAGCAAGTCACTTGCCGCTGAAGCTCCCGGGGGGAAGAAGAAGACCAAGTCCGGCAAGAGCTCTGATGCCCACTCCGGCAAGCGCACCTCTTCGGTGTGCTGCGCTACCGTCGAGGACGCACCATCGAGCTCCACCGGCAAGTGCAAAAAGATGATGGCAGCTCCGCCGAAGACCAAGAAGGTGCCCGCCAAGGAGGACGGCACTGGTGGTACCTTCACCATCAGTGCCACTTTAGACCCTAAATAGGAAGGCGAGCTCGTTGCTTTCCTGCGGGTGAATGTCGATGTATTTGCATGGCAACCATCTGACATCCCCGGTGTTCCCAGGAAAGTAATTGAGCACCACCTAGCTGTCTGTCCTCATGCGCGGCCCGTCAAGCAAAAAGTCGAAGCGAGCAAAGAGAGCGCCAAGAGTTCATTGCGAAGAGATCAAGAAGTTGGAAGCAGCAGGCCTTGTCGAGGAGTGCTCCATCCCACGTGGTTGGCCAATCCGGTAGTTATACGCAAGGCAAATGGGAAATGGAGACTTTGTATTGACTTCACGGATGTTAATAAAGCTTGTCCCAAAGACCCATTTCCCTTGCCACGATCGACAGATTGTTGAATCCACGGCTGGATGTGATTTGCTTTCATTTCTTGATGCATACTCGGATATCATCGGATCTTCATGGCGAAGAAGATGAAGAGAAAACCGCATTCATTACACCATGTGGCACATACTGTTTCATATGGATGCCTTTTGGTTTGAAGAATGCTGGTTCAACGTTTGCAAGAGTAGTCCACGACGCTTTTGAGGCCCAAATGCACAGAAATGTAGAAGCCTACATGGATGACATAGTGGTCAAGAGCAAGGACAAAGCAACTCTGGTTCAAGATTTGGATGAGACTTTTGCAAATCTGCGCAAGATCAACCTCAAGCTCAACCCCGAGAAGTGCGTGTTTGGAGTTCCCTCCGGCAAGCTTCTCGGGTTCTTCATCTCAGCGAGGAATTGAAGCCAACCCGACAAGATTAAGGCCATTGAGCAGATTGAAGCACCAAAGCGCGTCAAGGATGTTCAAGACTTGCGGTTGCGTGGCTGCTCTCAAAGAGAGTTTATCTCTAGGTCTGCTGGCGCGCCCTGCCATTTTCAAGATTTTGAAAAAGGCAGGTCCAATGAAATGGACTCGAAGCGGAGGCTGCGCTGCAGACTTGAAGAGGTACCTGTCCTCCACTCCAATACTTGTCGCACCTAAGCCACAAGAGAAGTTGCTGCTATACATAGCGGCAACCAATCAAGTGGTTAGTGTTGCGTTAGTAGCGGAAAGGGAGGCGGATGATGAGCCGGCAACCATGGCAGATACATCCAGCGACAAGCAGGGGGCTTCTCCGTCAAGCTCTGGTCCCGACAAGGACGGATCTGCGCAGACGAGCGAGAAGATGCAGAAAAGGATGGTGCAGCGCCCGGTGTACTTTGTCAGTTCCCTTCTGCAGGGGGCTAGGTCAAGGTACTCTGGTGTGCAAAAATTGCTTTTCGGCCTTCTCATGGCCTCAAGAAAGCTGCGCCATTACTTTCAAGCACATGAGATAACAGTCGTCACTCGCTTTCCGCTGAAGAGGATATTGCAAAATCCGAAGCAACAGCAGGATTGTCGAGTGGGCCTTTGGAACTATCAAGCTTTGGCCTCAAGTTTGAAAGCACTTCAACAATCCAAAGTAGAGCCTTGGCAGAGTTTATAGCGGAGTGGACCTTGACGCAAGATGAAGAAATTCGAGACGAGCATCCCGTCAAGGAAGCAAGTAAAGAGTGGCTGATGTATTTTGATGGTGCCTTCTCGCTGCAAGGCGCCGGTGCCGGCGTGCTGCTTATCGCACCCACCGGAGAGCACCTCAAGTACATAGTCCAGATGCACTTTCCCAAGGAACAAGCGACAAATAATACTGCAGAGTATGAGGGCTTGCTTGCCGGACTCAGGATAGCAGTGGACCTTGGGATCAGGAAGCTCATTGTCGAGGCGACTCGTAGCTTGTCGTCCGCCAAGTAAACAAAGATTATCGAGTCCGTTGATGGAAGCCTCACGTCGATGAAGTGAGAAAGCTAGAAGAACACTTTGAAGGCACGCAAATGGAACATGTTCCAAGAGCTCGAGAATGATATTGCTGATGGCTGTCAAAGTCGCCGCCTCAAGTTACACCTGTGGAACCAGGAATTTTTGTGCTCAAGCTGACTCAACCAACTGTAACACCATCAACTAGACAGAACAAGAAGAGGAAGTTGGTTTCGGTGACTACTTTCCGCAGAGAGCCCACGAAGCCGCCGCCAAGAAGGTCCCGAGAATCAACGAGATAACTTGAGGAGCAGTCTGCTCCGACAAGCCCTAGGGTTTGTTTCGTTGAAGCGACGCCCCGACAAGTTTTGCTCCGGCAAGCTTGCGGAGATCATCAACTCCGGTGAGCCGCAGGTTCTTGCCGAGAAGCTGATGTTCCCGCAGCGGCAGATGTGCCTTTAGTTCTTGTTGTCGAGCCGCAAGCTCCAACATGGGCACAGCAGATCGTCCATTTTCTTGAGACAGAGAACTTCCCAAGAGCAAGAAGAAGCGGAAAGAGTAGCCCGGCAGTCAAGTATGTACCAGTTTGTTGACAACATCACATGCATGAAGAAGACTCAACGGTGTGAAATTGAAGTGTATTTGCGGGAAGATGGATGAAGCTGTTGGCGAGAGATACATGGAGGCATATGTGGTCACCACATTGGCGCAAGAGCACTTGCCGGTAAAGCTTTCCGGCAAGGTTTCTTCGGCGGAAGCCCTCCGGGATGCAACCGCACAAGTAACCAAGTGTGAAGCGTGCAGTTCCATTCCAAACAGATACACCAGCCGGCTCAAGCTCCCTGGACGATCCCTTTATCCTGGCCATTTTCGATGCTGGGGCTCGACATCCTCGGCCCCTTCCCCGAAGCTGTCGGGGCTTTGAGTACTTGTGCGTCGCAATCGACAAGTTCACAAAGTGGCGGAAGTGGAAGCGATGAGGAAGGCGACAGACGATCGTGATCAAGTTCTTCAGTCAATTGTTTGCCGTTTTGGGATTCCTAACCGGATCATCACCGACAACGGCACACAATTCACGAAGTCGCACCTTCATGCAATACGCCCAAGACCTTGGCGCCAAGGTCTGCTTTGCTTCATTGCTCATCCAAGGAGCAACGGTCAAGCGAAGAGGGCAACGCTGAAGTGCTGCGAGGACTCAAGACCAGAACTTCCGACAGGATGCGCAAGTGCGGAAGAAACTGGATTGAGGAGCTGCCGGTGGTTCTTTGGTCGATCAGGACGACGCCAAATCGAGCCACTGGCCAGACACCTTTCGCTCTAGTCTATTGAGCAGAGGCGGTTCTCCCCACGGAACTCGTATACGGATCTCCTCGAGTACTCGCTTATGATGAGCTCGAGCAAGAGCAGCTGCGACAAGATGACGCGCTGCTCCTTGAGGAGGATCGTCTTCAGGCCGATGTACGAGCTGCTCGTTACCAGCAAGCTTTGCGCCGCTACCATAGCCGCAAATTTAGTGCCAGAAGCTTCGAGGAAGGCGACCTTGTTCTTCGGCGCATTCAGTCTGCCAAGAATTCCAACAAGTTGACGCTGAAGTGGGAAGGCCCTTATCGGGTGAAACGAGTCACTAGGCCTGGCGCTGTCCGCCTTGAGACCGAAGATGGCGTTCCGGTGAGCAACTCCTAGAATATAGAGCATCTTCGCAAGTTTTACCCATAAATGCGGTTGCGGAACCGTTCCGGTAACCACCCTTTTGTACAAGTCTTGCCGCTGTTGCATGTAATCCTTTGTACAAAGCCGGGCGCAGACCCCGTGCATCAGTAAAGCTCATGTGTTGCGCACAACTTGTCAAATGCATGCTTTCATAATCCTTTATGCATACGTTATCTAACATTTTGTGCAGCATCCACAGCCGGTAAGCAATAACGAGCCACGAGGCTCCATAACTTTATTTTCTTCTTTCTTCTCAAAAGAAAGGAAGGTCCCTTCGCCCACAAGTTAGCCGGGGAAGGAGAAGATAATGGCGTGGGCGCTAAGCTGTCGCCGAGGAAATATCGCCTTGCCGAGAAGCGAACGACAGAAAAGCTAAGTTGCCAAAGTTTGAGCAATCAGTTTTTAAATTTTTAAGTTATCTTCCTCGAACGATAGTACTTTGTATGGAAAACATGTGCGCGAAGGAACCAACTCGCGGCTGGTTTGCGCCCTTACTTTGTTTCGAGTCCGCTCAACAACTTAAGTGAGCTGCAACCAGTTGCGACAAGGTTGCTTGTCGGAGGCGGCATCGCCAGCAGGCTGCTGACGTCCCGCACTCAGCGCTCGCGGCAAAGGTGCCCACACCGACAAGTTCCCTAAAAAGCGTAGGGCACAAACATACAAAGGAAGAAATCGAGTAAAGGAAATAACATTGCGATCGTTTGCCTAAGATAGAGTGTATTACAAAATGACTTGTCGCAGATTTAATAAATTGTTCTCCTGAACATGGTCTGCAGCGACAAGGGAAAGATAAACTTGGCGGCCTAGTCTACGCGGTCGCCATCAACCCTCTTGACTCCGCTCACCCTGTCCACAATGGGTGCGACAAGGGCCTTGAGCGCTTCAACGTCAGCAGTTGGCGGCAGGGACTTGAGGACGTTGGCGAAGCTGACGCCTGGATTGCGGAAGGCCACCTTCATCAGCACCTTCTGAAGAGCCCCTGCATAGATTTGACGCGACTCGTCGGCCAGCTGCTTTGGGATCTCCTCCCGGAGCCGCTGGAGAGCCGTCAACACGCTCTTGAAGAACAGGCTGAGCTTGGCGCTGGGCTGGAGATGCTCGTCGGTGGAGTACCCGAGATCCACCATCCCCATCTCCATCAGCTCCTTGTCAATGGCGGCGGCAGTATCCACAAGACCCTCCGTCCAGTGCATCACGTTCTCCTTGAAGGTGTTATGGGCAGTCGTGGCAGTCGCCAGCAGCTCCTCGTTGGCCTTGATCTTCTCCAACAGGCCCGCTTCCCGATCCTTGGCGCCGCCCAACGTCTCCATCAGGGTGGTCAGCTTCAGCTCCATATCTGCCATGGAGTCCTTGGCGGCGTCAAGCTCTTTGATCTTCTCAGCAAGACGGCCCTGCAACTCGCCAAGAGTGTAGGCGTCCTTCTCGCGCTCGTGCTTCAGCGCGGAGACCTCCTCGCCGCTCTTCTGAAGGGTGGCCTCCAGCTGCGTCACCCTCGTTTCCAACTCCTTCTTGGCGGCCTCGGCAGCTGCGGCAGCGTCCTTTGCTTCCTTGAGAGCTCCGCCGATTGATTGCTCGCGCGCGGCAAGATCTTCCTCATAGCTGTCGAGGTTGATCTTCCGCTGCGCCAGCTCGCCTTCTTGCGCAGATAGCTTCTCGCCGGCAAGCCTTTGCTGCTCTTCGACCTCGGCCTTCTCGAGAATGAAGGCCATGCGCTCTTCGGAGAGTTGCTCTCGTGCTTCTGCTATGTCCCGGAGAGTTTCTTTGTTGGCGCGGCGGAGCGGCGGTGGTTTCTGATGTGACAGCAATGGCAAGGTGGGCGTCATGCCCCTGTTTCCCCTGCTTATAAGGAGGGAGAGGGGGCGGGCGTTCCGCTTTTCCGACTAAAGAAAGCCCCCACGATCTCTCCCACGACGCCACGTCTGGAGCGTGCCGTTCGTGGGGGACGTGGTGGGTCCGAGGTGAGTAACTGCGCAATCTAGGGCCGCGTGCCCGTCTGCAGATCGCTTTTGGGCCTGGCCCATGAGCTCGGCGCCGTGTGTGGCCCAGAGCCGGGGCTCTGCTGCGGTGTACTAGAGTAGGGTACCCTAGTATCCCGAACTCGTGCGCAGGCAGTTGCAGCACCAGCGGCGTGGCTTGCCTAGTGACCGCCAAGGTCCTCCGCGGCTCCTTTGGAGCCATTCAAGAACAAAGTATTCAAGACCCGGCAAGAGGAGCTTGCCGGAAGGCCACTCGAGGCACGAAGGAAACAAGACCCGGCAAGAGGAGCTTGCGGGAAGGCTTGGTGAGCGACAAGCTCCGGCGCGACAAGGATTCAGCGCGGCAAGGTGCTTGCAGCGGCGGCACTCTCTTCATCTCCGCTCCGGCTCATCCACCAGCGTGTCGCCGTGGGGCTACTCCGAGCACGCGTGTCAAAGGGCTGTGCAGCCAGCGGGGAGCAGCGATAAGCGGCCGACAAGCTTACCATCGTGGCAAACAGTGGTGCACTTGACGGTCCTGTTGTAATTATTTAGGCGATAGGGACGGGCATTTATTGATCTTGTCCCTTGCCGTCGAGTTAGGTATATGCATACATTGTACAAGTCGGTGTACCGACCTCTGTTTTTCCATTTGTACCCTCATCTCGTTGCCACTGTCGGTGACCCCTTGAGCCTATAAAAGGAGGCCCAAGTGCAACGTGAAAGGGTTCGCTCCGCTCGTTCATTCGACTCATTCGAGACCACACTCACTCAAGCTAGGTTTTGTAGCTCCCATTGCTCCCTACCAAGAACACAATACAATCAACCAAGCAGCAGTAGGAGTATTATCTCTCCGGAGAGCTCCGAAGCTGGGTAAACTGCTCGTGTGCATCGTCTCGATCTTCTCTTTGTGCAATCTCCGCCCCCCATCGAACCACAAGGGACTCGGTCCGCCAGGTCCCATAGGTGTTCGTGGGTCACGATCAGCTTCCCCGACATACTTGGACTGGTGATTGAAGTGTAATTGAACTTACCAAATAGCAGTCAGATTATGTGTGTCATGCTAATGTTTTTTAAAACATTTTTTGTTTTTTTGAAAGGATTGTTTATATCAAGATAATCTCTGAAAGTATTTTTTTACAGATAAATTAGATTTTCATCAGTACAGGTGTATTTATATTTGCATTTTGCTTGAGGTAATTATTTTTATGTACTGATGGTCTTTCTGAACTAGGACTGGCAGAAGCAGACATAGTTTGTTTTTGAAACGATGTTTTTTGAGGTGTTCACGGATGTGTTTGGTTACTATGCCATATGTACTGACGAGTGTGAATTATCAGTACTGATGTACTATAAGAGTTTAATTTTTCCTTAACATATTTTTGCTGAGCTACTCGTGTTCACGGGTGTATTTGTGACTACATTCAAAAGGATTATCAAGCGGTGTACATAATAATGTCACTTGTCCAGCTGGCACAAATCACAAATTATATCTTAATTATAGTACTAATCAAGAAATCGATGATAAAGCCAAATAAGTTTTGGTAATGACAGTGTTTCTGATATGTTTCCTCATTGTGCACCGAGGCAACTGAGAGTACAAGCTTATTTTTTCAGCTGACACAGCAGCATAACCACTACAGATTCTTCAGTCTTGAGCTCCTCCTAACTGGCCCCGAATGTTGTCCCTTGCCGGCGCCCTTTCCTGGTTGAGCCTTGGCAGCTTCATCGTCAGCTTCAGTTTTCTCGTCCCCAACACTGTCATCTTCATTGTCTTCGTCCAATTGGTCGTCATTCTCGTCAAACTCTTCCTCTTCATCCTATTCTTTTGATTTTTTGGAAGTCTGTACCTTGCCCTATTTCTGTTCAGCGCCACTGACCTCCTTGCCCACTTTGCACGTGCGGGCATTATGTCCGTCAGTTCCCCCACACTTGCGGCAAGTGTAGCTGTTATGTGTGTCGTCTCCATTGGTAGAAACCTGGGCAGCTCCAATCTGCTTGTGCAGCGTTTGCTTGTTGACAGTGCCATCTGTGCGGAGTGGGCATGTGCGGTAATTATGGTTGCTCACGACGTTGCAGAATCCGCATGCCCTCACCCCGAGAGGTTTGCCATCCGGGCCAAATTCCACGCGCTTGATGGGGCGTGGCGGCTTTTTGGCTACTGCTTTCGCTGCTTGTGTCTTACTCTTCCTCCCCTTTGTGTTTGAGAATATGGGTGGTTTAATCTCCCTTTCCTACTGCTGCTGGTAGGATGTCCTATTGTCATGTCGTTCACCTACAGCACCATCAAGCTAATGATCTTGCATGTGAGCATGTTGGTGCTCTTGAGTGTGCACATGGGCAAGCTCTTGTTGTTGTTGCTCCTCTTCCTCGTTGTCGGATGGGTCAATAGCTCCCATATGGTTCATCTCGGATAACATTGTAGCAATATCCTGCTCAATGGCTTCATTGTCCGCGACACCTCCATTTTCAGCAGAATGCATGACGTCGAGTTCTTGTTCAAGTTTGTCCATGACGACCCGTGACCTCGCCATTTGCTCTTGGCTTCTCAATCTTTTCTGTGCACCCTCATGTTCAGCGTCAGTAGTGAGCTTTCAATGCAGTATTGGGATGCCTTGTTTGACGCTACTATCCTCAAGTCATTTCTATTGAATGTTGGCTGGATGTTCGTGCGCTTGGTGTATCTCCTGAGGATGTATTTCTCTGGAACGCTGGCAGCCTTAATTTTCTGCATCATTCACAGGACATGCACGCAGAAAAGACCTGTATCTTTTTTGAAGAGGTGCATGTTTTTTGTCATTTCATTCAAAGAAAAACTTTGCAAAAAAAGTAGTACTGTATGTAACATCTTTTTTGTAGTACTCACATGTGTGGTCCCATAGCCTGCACTCGCACTCATATGTTTCTCCCACGGGGTCTGCAACCACCTGGAACGCGTGCTGAGCCCACACAGACAATTTTTGGGGTTTATTGTAGCGCATGAGGTACTTTGTGGGCTCTTCCGTCTCTGTCGCCATGAAGAGTGTGCTCAGTTTTAGCCTATTTCTGATCTCGCTGTACACAGCTCGTGAGTAAAGATTTGCCATCTGGGTCTCAAACCTATAGAAGGTCAGCGTGTTTTGTTCCTTCTACACATGCAAGAATGATGACCAAATTATTAGTTTTCTTGCAGCAAAAAATTGTCTAACTAATAAAGTTTTACTTTAGTAAGCATGTTATTTTTGTCTTACGATAGGTGATAGAGCTATACCCGGTTACCCATTGTCTACTGGTTCTCTGTCTGCCTCCTTGTTTTGACGCAGGAGTTTACCTGGCTGACAAACCGGTGTAGGTTTTGTCTCTCACTTACGAAGTTCTTCTTGAGCACATAGTTCATGCTCTCACTTCGTTGTGTGGATGTCATTTTGGCGCAGAAAAAATCTTTGAAGTAGGCTGATATCCATATCTCACGCTCGTTCCACATGGCCACCATCGTGGCATCATCATGGAGGTTGTACTTATCCATGAGTCTTTTCCAGGCAGCCTCAAACTCAGTTGGCATGAGGGGCCAGTTGAGGATTGATGTTAATTCATCCTTAAAGTCTTCGTGGAGGTAGTACAGGTATGCGAGGTGTTCCATGTACTTCTTCATAATGTGCCAGCGGTACAACTTGTGTACCGTGTTCCCGAAAGCATCTGGGATCGCCAAAGCCATTACCGGGCACTGGTCTGGTAATGAGAAAAGAGACATGGAGTGGTCAGTAGATGGTGGTGCATATATACCAATAGAACTGACACAACATTTTTACTGTGTTATTTTCCTTTGGGGGGTAGTTGGGGTGGTTTTGGCAGTTGTTACCTGTGAGGATGCATGTAGGAGCCTTCCCTCTCATGCACCTTAAAATGTCTTGAACAACCATTATTATACTGCACGGTAAAATCCTCTTCATCCTGAAGTGGTCTTAGAGTTCCGATACCTTGTACTTGTTGAAGTGGTCTCATCAGTCGACTCCTCGTGTGGTCAAAAGGGAAAAGGGGGTAGTCTAACAATTTGGGATGAGAGGAAAAATACTTGGTAAAGTTTTAGAAAAGATGATAGGTAAGAGATCTTTTTGAAAATAAAGTTTTTAGAGAAAATCTTTCCTATGGGCTTGACAGTTTCTAGGGGTAACGTCCTACAGTCAACATGTGCTCTAATACCATCTTGTAGCGACCCGACCTCGGACGGTCAAGTCTCTATGCTTAAGTGTCATCCCTGGATCGGTATGCTGACACACACAGTACTCGAGGATTTATAACAGAGGTAAATCACATGTCTAAAGTAACGTAAATACTATTACCTCAATCCAAATAGCGATGTAACAAGGTTGTGGATTCCATCAACACCAACGGCAAAGTTGAGCGTAGAAATTGTAACACTAACGTATCACTTACTCGTCGTAAGATTCCTGCAACATTATATGTTGCACCCACAAAGGGTCAGTACATTGAATTTACTAGCAAATTCACACCATAGAGCAATGATGAATAATGGCTATCACTACATGCATATTTGGCTGGTGGAAAGCTCTAAGTTTATTTTTGCATAAAGCTAATTTTCCCCTACAACAAAGGAATATATCTTATTTAACTACAAGTTTGTTGAAAACATTGAGAAGGTTCCTCCAACTCAATCCCAATTAAAAGTTAACAACCCAACAAATTAATTAAAGAGTGATGAGATCAACATGATAATCCAAATACCAGAGACTCAAGATGTCCATAACCGGGGACACGGCTAATCATGATTAGTTTGTACACTCTGCAGGGGTTTGCGCACTTTTCCCCACAAGACTCGATCTCCTCCGTTGGATTTCTCGCACTACATGGTGTTTGAGAAACGGATGACCGAGACACAGTCTTTCAGAAGCATTAACTCTAAGCCAGGGTAGACAGTACCAACCTACATCCCCTACATCTGCTAGCCTACCACTGGAAGAGGTCATGCAACATACTCAACTATGCTAGAGCCCAAAATAGCTTGTGGCTGCACACGGAAGTTTCTAGCATGAATAATCTTATGATCCCTTTGAGCCTGGGTGGCGGACCATAGGGTGATCACACGGGTACTCCGGGATCCCCTTGGGTAAGCACTGGGTTCTCCAGGTGCCCGGGCAAACCACTGGGTGCTCCAGGGTGCCCCAACCAATCCACCCAGATGTGTATTTAAGTAGCCACCTTAAGTTAACCATTAAATAATAATCTCACATCGGTCATGGATACACTCAAACCCAATCCACGTCTACGAGCATAGCGTAGCAGTATAAGCATAACATAGAAGTAACTCTCGGGGTTTGTTAATAAAGTCAATAGGTTCTACCTCATCAACTACTTCCCAATACCCACATGTTAATCAGATCCTACTCATGCAATGCTTGAGGGTTGTAACTAATGCATAAAAACTCAGTAATAAAAGGGATATGATCAAAGTGTGAACTTGCGTCGTACTGTTGATGAAGATGATTCGCACTCATAACTCCTGATAGTTCTACTTGTCACACTCCGGTCAATCTATCGTAAGCAAGCAATAGTATCCACACATAAGCATTCATGCAAAAGAATCGAAGAAAAGATCTCGGAAAACTTCAAAAACAAGCAAACAACTCTTGCAACAGAAAACAATTTCTGACAGTACCAAAATTAAGTGAATTTGGTCTTATCAGAAAGTTTAGGTCAAGAGCTTCAATTAGCAAAAAGAATCAACCAAATCAGAGTTACGAAACTCAAGTTATGATCAAAAGAAGTTTGAATATGAATCTGAACAAATTTCGAAATTTGAAAATTTCAAAAAACAAGATGAAACTATAGACGCTGGTTTCATCTAATTTGGATGATTAGGACCAAGTTGTTTTACGGAACAAAAATAGCTATGGATAAAAGAATTCTAGGTCTAATGTATAAATACAGAGACTAATTAATAATCTATTTATTCTACCGTATTAGTCTAGAAATAAGTACAAAAAAAAGATAAGATGACTTCGGAGAGAAAAGACAATTTCCAGAAGTCCCGCCGGAGAGAAGAAATATTTTTAATGAATTTAGTCAAACCAAAATATTGATTTAACTCAAAATGGATGATTTTTGGAGGCTGTATGGGTCTATATTTATATGTGAAAAAGAGGCTTAAAGGTTAAAGGCTAGGCAATGTGGGACTAAACGTAGACGAAAAGACAAAAGAGAGAAGAGACAAGAGAAAAGCGCATGGGCCTAAACCTCCGGTCGGCGTGCGGCAGTTTTTTTTTTCAAACACAAAAAAACATTGAGAAAAAAAAGTTAAGATTTTTTTTGCAAACATAACCAAAAATAAATAAATACAGTATGGGCCGGCCTCAGTACACTGTGCACGTGGGCGACGGATAAAATTGGGCCGCACATATACAGTTTTTATTAAAAAATAGAAACAGAAAGCAAAACGAAAATAAAATAATATTTTATATAGGCATATTATATATCGAAATTTTCAGAAAACGATTTTCTACGACATTAATATTATTCTAGCTCCAATTAAAATAAAAAATTCAAATAAAGAAAAGAGTGTTACTGCTATAATAAAACCCAATAAAAAATCATTTTAAAATATCAAAATGATTTCAAATTTATTTCTCTCCAATTTTATGATTTAGGAATCATTTTACCCTATTTTCTATAAATTTAATTTTTGGAGAAAATAATTTGAATAAAACCAAATAACTCCAAATCGAAAATAATTCCAAAAGGACTTTAAATTTGATTCTGTGAAACTGCCAACTCATATTTCATATGGTTCTAAGAAGTCATTTTATCTTCTCTCGTGAAAATCATTGAGTTGCTTAAAGTTTCTGAATTTGAAATATTTTCAAATGAAATTCAAATATTTTCAACAACCCTTTTCATTTAAATAAATGGAAGAAGTCATGTCGTCTTCTGTCTAGGGATTTGTAGTTGAAAAGAATTTAAATTCATGGAGATCATAAATGCAAGATGAAAGTTTGGGAAAGTCCTTTTATTCCCTCTCATTTAACTTTCAAAAGTTTCAAATTTCACTCACTTTCAGTCAATCAATCACACAACAATCAAACAAACAATCAAAACTATTTATTTATTATAACATTCCAAAATTTAGAATTTTGGGATGTTACAAACCTACCACCCTTAAAATGAATCTCGTCCTCAAGATTCGGAGAGGCTAGAAAGAAATAGGTTAGGATTGGGTGTCGTGGTTCTAAGTATGACAGTAGAATGGGGGGTAGGGATGTAGAGGCAAGATTTGTACACGGAAGTTTTACGAGTTCAGTCCCTTCTCGGAGGAAGTAACAACCCTACGTCTCGGAGCCCAGAGGCGGTCGACTGGATTATATGTGTGTGAGTTACAGGGGGTGCGAACCCTTGTCACTGAGGAGGGGGGGTGGCTTATATAGAGTTCGCCAGACCCCTCCGGCCCTTAGTTACGCAGGGTTTAAAGTACATTAAGACAGGGCGTTACTGGTAACGCCAAGAATAAAGTGACATAATGACCATTAGAGCTACATAATGACCGACCGTGGAAGTGCGGAGTGACTCTAGATTTCCCGGCGGTCGAGTGATAGTCTTCATGGTCGAGTGACTCCAAGTCTGTCGAGTGGAACACTTCATGGTCGATTGAAAGATGATTCTTCTTCGAATGCGTTTGGTGATAAAGTGATGTCCTTGGGGAGGGTATCTAGGCCAGGCCTGTGACCCTACCCTAGGTACATGTCTTCGTCATTAGCCCCCGAATGGATCAGGGTTTGAGTGGGGAAGGAGTTGAAAAATACTTACGACTCTTTTATTGTGCTTCGGGTGTGTCTGGTCTTGGATAAACGAACCGAGGTGGTGACGTCAACTTCTTTTTCAGTCGTCTTGATCCATTTTTGTTTTTGTCGACTGAACTTTTACTGGAAGAGCTCCGAATGCTGATGTGGAGGAGATCTTCCGTCTGACAAGTTGTTCTGCTGTGCGCTGCTACGTCTTGATCTTGCGTTGGTTTTCCTCGAAGAGGAGAGGGTGATGCAGCAAAGTGTAGCGTAAGTATTTCCCTCAGTTTTGAGAACCAAGGTATAAATCCAGTAGGAGGCTCCTCAAAAGTCCCACGCACCTACACAAACAAACCGAGAACTCGCAACCAACGCAATAAAGGGGTTGTCAATCCCTTCACGACCACTTGCGAAAGTGAGATCTAATAAAGATAGTATGATAAGATAAATATATTTTTGGTATTTTATAATATATATGCAAAAAGTAAAGATGCAAATAAAAGTAGATTGGAAGTAAATATGATAAGAGATAGACCCGGGGGCCATAGGTTTCACTAGTGGCTTCTCTCAAGATAGCATAAGTATTAAGGTGGGTGAACAAATTACTGTTGAGCAATTGATAGAAAAGTTTATAGTTATGAGATTATCTAGGCATGATCATGTATATAGGCATCACGTCCATAACAAGTAGACCGACTCTGCCCGCATCTACTACTATTACTCCACACATCGACCGCTATCCAGCATGCATCTAGAGTATTAAGTTCATAAGAACAGAGTAACGCATTAAGCAAGATGACATGATGTAGAGGGATAAACTCATGCAATATGATTAAACCCCATCTTGTTATCCTCGATGGCAACAATACAATACGTGTCTTGCAACCCTTTCTGTCACTGGGTAAGGACACCGCAAGATTGAACCCAAAGCTAAGCACTTCTCCCATGGCAAGAAAGATCAATCTAGTAGGCCAAACCAAACTGATAATTCGAAGTGACTTGCAAAGATAACTTAATCATACATAAAAGAATTCAGAGAAGATTCAAATGTTATTCATAGATAAACTTGATCATAAACCCACAATTCATCGGATCTCGACAAACACACTGCCAAAAGAGATTACATCGAATAGATCTCCACAAGAGAGGGGGAGATCATTGTATTGAGATCCAAAAAGAGAGAAGAAGCCATCTAGCTAATAACTATGGACCCGTAGGTCTGTGGTAAACTACTCACAACTCATCGGAGGGGCAAGGATGTTGATGTAGAGGCCCTCCATGCTTGATTCCCCCTCCGGCAGAGTGCCGGCGAAGGCTCCAACATGGGATCTCGCGGATACAGAAGGTTACGGTGGTGGAAATTGTGTTTTGTGGTGCCCTTTGATGTTTTCAGGGTACGTAGGTATATATAGTAAGAAGAAGTACGTCGGTGGCCGTCCGAGGGGCCCACGAGACAGGGGGCGCGCCCTCCTATCTCGTGGAGGCTCCGGTTGCTTCTTGACTTGCACTCCAAGTTCTCTGGATCATGTTCGGCGAGAAAATCACGTTCCCGAAGGTTTCATTCCGTTTGGACTCCGTTTGATATTCAAGTTTCTTCGAAATTCTGAAATAGGCAAAAAACAGCAATTCTGGGCTGGGCCTCCGGTTAATAGGTTAGTCCCAAAAGTAATATAAAAGTGGAAAATAAAGCCCAATAAAGCCTAAAACAGTAGATAAAGTAGCATGGAGCAATCAAAAATTATAGATACGTTGGAGACGATCGCATCCCCAAGCTTAATTCATGCTCGCCCTCGAGTAGGTAAATGATAAAAGAGAATTTTGACGCTGAGTGATACTTTGGCATAATTTCAATGTAAATCTTCTCAATTGTGGTATGAATATTCAGATCCGAAAGATTCAAGACAAAAGTTCATATTGACATAAAAATAATAATACTTCAAGTATACTAACTAAGCAATTATGTCTTCTCAAAATAACATGGCCAACGAAAGTTATCCCTACAAAATCATATAGTCTAGCTATGCTCCATCTTCCCCACACAAAATATTTAAATAATGCACAACCCCGATGACAAGCCAAGCAATTATTTCATACTTTAACATTTTCAAAACTTTTTCAATCTTCACGCAATACATGAGCGTGAGCCATGGATATAGCACTATATGTCGAATAGAATGGTGGTTGTGGAGAAGACAAAAAAAGGGAGAAGATAGTCTCACATCAACTAGGCATATCAACGGGCTATGGAGATGCCCATCAATAGATATTAATGTGAGTGAGTAGGGATTGCCATGCAACGGATGCACTAGAGCTATAAGTGTATGAAAGCTCAACAAAAGAAACTAAGTGGGTGTGCATCCAACTCGCTTGCTCACGAAGACCTAGGGCATTTGAGGAAGCCCATCATTGGAATATACAAGCCAAGTTCTATAATGAAAAATTCCCACTAGTATATGAAAGTGAAAAAATGAGAGACTCTCTATATGAAGAACATGGTGCTACTTTGAAGCACAAGTGTGGTAAAAGGATAGTAACATTACCCCTTCTCTCTTATTCTCTCATTTTTTTTCCTCTTTTTTTTTCTTTGGGCCCTTTCTCTTTTTTTATGGCCTCTTTTTTTCTCTTTTTTTTAATTTTTCGTCTGGAGTCTCATCCCGACTTGTGGCGGAATCATAGTCTCCATCATCCTTTCCTCACTGGGACAATGCTCTAATAATGATGATCATCACACTTTTATTTACTTACAACTCGAGAATTACAACTCGATACTTAGAACAAAATATGACTCTATATGAATGCCTCTGGCGGTGTACCTGGATATGCAATGAATCAAGAGTGACATGTATGAAAGAATTATGAATGGTGGCTTTGCCACAAATACGATGTCAAATACATGATCATGCTAGCAATATGACAATGATGGAGCGTGTCATAATAAACGGAACGGTGGAAAGTTGCATGGCAATATATCTCGGAATGGCTATGGAAATGCCATAATAGGTAGGTATGGTGGCTGTTTTGAGGAAGATATATGGTGGGTGTATGATACCGGCGAAAAGTGTGCGGTATTAGAGAGGCTAGCAATGGTGGAAGGATGGGAAAAGTGCGATAATCCATGGACTCAACATTAGTCATAAAGAACTCATATACTTATTGCAAAAATCTAGAAGTTATCAAAGCAAAGTATTACGCGCATGCTCCTAAGGGGATAGATTGGTAGGAAAAGACCATCGCTCGTCCCCGACCACCACTCATAAGGAAGACAATCAATAAATAAATCATGTCCGAAGTTCATCACATAACGGTTCACCATATGTGCATGCTACCGGAATCACAAACTTCAACACAAGTATTATTTAAATTCACAACTACTCAACTAGCATGACTCTAATATCACCATCTTCATATCTCAAAACAATTATCAAGCATCAAACTTTTCTTATTATTCAACGCACTCAAAAGAAAGTTTCACATATCTTGAATACCAAGTATATTAATATTTAAGCAAATTTCCATGCTATTAACGACTCTCAAAATAATCTAAGTGAAGCATGAGAGATCAATAGTTTCTTTAAAACAAATATACCACCGTTCTCTAAAAGATCTAAGTGAAGCACTAGAGCAAAAATTATCACGCTCAAAAGATATAAGTGAAGCACTATGAGCAAAACTATCAAGCTCAAAAGACATAAGTGAAGCACATAGAGTATTCTATCAAATTCCAATTTATGTATGGCTTTCTCAAAAGGTGTGTACAGCAAGGATTATTGTGGTAAACTAAAAAGCAAAGACTAATATAACACACGACGCTCCAAGCAAAACACTTATCATGTGGTGAATAAAAATATAGCCCCAAGTAAAGTTACCAATGAACGAAGATGAAAGAGGGGATGCATTCCCGGGGCATCCCCAAGCTTAGGCTTTTGGCTATTCTTGAATATATTGGGGTTCCATGGGCATCCCTAAGCTTAGGCTCTTGCCACCCTTTATTCCATAGCCCATAAAAGCTTTACCCAAAACTTGAAAACTTCACAACACAAAACTCAATAGAAATCTCGTGAGCCCCGTTAGAGAAAGAAAACAAAAGACTACTTTAAGGTAGTGTAATGAACTCATTCTTTATTTATATTGGTGTTAAACCTACTGTATTCCAACTTCTCTATGGATTATAACTATTTTACTAGCCATAGATTCATCAAAATAAGCAAACAACACACGAAAAACAGAATCTGTCAAAAACAGAATAGTCTGTAGTAATCTGTAACTAACACAAACTTCTGGAACTCCAAAACATCTACCAAAATTAGACGACCTAGAAAATTTGTTTATTGATCAGCAGCAATTGGATTCACTATGTTATCACGTTCTGGTGATTTTTAAAAATTCGGGCACTGGGCACAAAGTTTCTGGAAATTACAGCAAGATCAAATAACTATCATCCAAGAAGATCCAATAGGTTTAACTTGGCACAAACACTAATTAAAATATAAAACCACATCTAAACAGAAGGTATATGGATTATTTATTCCTAAACAGAAACAAAAACAAAAAAAACATAAAGAAAATTGGGTTGCCTCCCAACTAGCGCTATCGTTTAACGCCCCTAGCTAGGCATAAAAGCGAGGATAGATCTAAGTAATGCCATCTTTGGCAGGCAATTCTTCAATGAGGCATCTACCTTTTTTAGAATTTTCTTTATTTCTAGTAATTATAAAAAATTTAGGCAAAAGATCGAAAAATTCATTCATAGCAAATGGTTCCTTAATGATGGCAAAAAGATTGGGATGAACACTTATAGATTTAAGATCCGCAGTTTCCTTACTAGATGATTCACCCTTATTCTTAGGAACATAAATAAGCTTAGTATTTTTAGTAGACAAACTTGGAGTGTTGTTTACGGAAGAAAAAGCGGTTCCCAAGTTAGTAATAAAACCCTCAAGTTTATCGATTCTAGTGGAATCTAGATTTATTTTCTCATTAACTAAGGGTTCCTTTTCTTTAATATTTTTCAAAGTCATTCCTACCTTAGATCCATACTGGGTAATTTGATTGTGGATCTTTTTATCAAGATTTTAAATTGATTCAATGGTAGCAACTTTATTCTCAATAATTTCAAGTCTTTGCATAACATGCTCCAAAGTTAACATAGTTCCATTAACCAAAAGAGGTGGTGAGCCAAATAAATCTATTAAAGCATTGTAAGAATCAAAAGTATGGCTACCTAAGAAATTCTCTCCGGTAATGGTATCAAGGATATATCTGTACCAAGGATTAGAACCTACGTATAAATTACGAAGAAGAACTAAAGTAGATTGCTTCCTGGTAGATCTATTTTGAGCATTGCAAATTCTATACCAAGCGTCTTTTAGATTTTCTCCCTCCCTTTGCTTAAAATTTAGAACTTCATTCTCGGGAGATAACGGAGAAGATAAGAGACTAGTCATGACGACAAGCAAGCGAACTAACACACGAGCAAACAAGCGGACGAGCAAAAAGAGAGAGGAGATTGGGAAAGAAAGGGCGAATAAAACGGCAAGGGTGAAGTGGGGGAGAGGAAAACGAGAGGCAAATGGCAAATAATGTAAATGCGAGGGAGATAGGTTTGTGATGGGTACTTGGTATGTCTTGACTTGAGCGAAGACCTCCCCGCAACGGCGCCGTAAATCCTTCTTGCTACGCCTTGAGCTTATGTTGGTTTTCCTCAAGAGGAGAGGGTGATGCAACAAAGTGTAGCGTAAGTATTTCCTCAGTTTTGAGAACCAAGGTATCAATCCAGTAGGAGGCTCCTCAAAAGTCCCACGCACCTACACAAACAATCTGAGAACTCGCAACCAACGCAATAAATGGGTTTTCAATCCCTTCACGGCCACTTGCGAAAGTGAGATCTAATAAAGATAGTATGATAAGATAAACATATTTTTGGTATTTTATAATATAGGTGCAAAAAGTAAAGATGCAAATAAAAGTAGATTGGAAGTAAATATGATAAGATATAGACCCGGGGGCCATAGGTTTCACTAGTGGCTTCTCTCAAGATAGCATAAGTATTACGGTGGGTGAACAAATTACTGTCGAGCAATTGATAGAAAAACGCATAGTTATGAGATTATCTAGGCATGATCACGTATATAGGCATCACGTCCATAACAAGTAGACCGACTCCTGCCTGCATCTACTACTATTACTCCACACATCAACCGCTATCCAGCATGCATCTAGAGTATTAAGTTCATAAGAACAGAGTAACGCATTAAGCAAGATGACATGATGTAGAGGGATAAACTCATGCAATATGATATAAACCCCATCTTGTTATCATCGATGGCAACAATACAATACGTGCCTCGCAACCCTTTCTGTCACTGGGTAAGGACACCGCAAGATTGAACCCAAAGCTAAGCACTTCTCCCATGGCAAGAAAGATCAATCTAGTAGGCCAAACCAAACTGATAATTCAAAGAGACTTGCAAAGATAACTTAATCATACATAAAAGAATTCAGAGAATTATTCATAGATAAACTTGATCATAAACCCACAATTCATCTGATCTCGACAAACACGCTGCAAAAAGAGATTACATCAAATAGATCTCCACAAGAGAGGGGGAGATCATTGTATTGAGATACAAAAAGAGAGAAGAAGCCATCTAGCTAATAACTATGGACCCGTAGGTCTGTGGTAAACTACTCACAACTCATATGAGGGGCAAGGATGTTGATGTAGAGGCCCTCCGTGCTTGATTCCCCCTCCAGCAGAGTGCCGGCGAAGGCTCCAAGATGGGATCTCACGGATACAGAAGGTTACGGTGGTGGAAATTGTGTTTCGTGGTGCCCCTGGATGTTTACGGGGTACGTAGGTATATATAGGAAGAAGAAGTACGTCGGTGGTCAGCTGAGGGGCCCACGAGAGACGGGGGCGCGCCTATAGGGGGGCGCCTCCTATCTCGTGGAGGCTCCTGCTGCTTCTTGACTTGCACTCCAAGTTCTCTAGATCACGCTCAGAGAAAATCACGTTCGAAGGTTTCATTCCGTTTGGACTCCGCTTGATATTCCGTTTCTTCAAATCTCAAATAGGCAAAAAACAGCAATTCTGGGCTGGGCCTCCGATTAATAGGTTAGTCCCAAAAGTAATATAAAATTGGAAAATAAAGCCCAATAAAGCCTAAAAAAGTACATAAAGTAGCATGGAGCAATCAAAAATTATAGATACGTTGGATACGTATCATCCGCGGATCTCACGGGATTCGAATTTTGTTAAGCGCGCGGGGCGGAGGAGGCCGCAGTAATCGGGCTGGATAAGGCAGGGCCGCCTCGATTTCCACACCGCCTTTTTTGCCATGTATCGCGCGCGCGACTGTTGCGGGATTTGATAAGATCGCCCGGGCCTACAAGTCAGTCACTCGGAAGTAACCTCATATAAGGCGCCAGGCCGGGGCTTTTGAACAGTGCGCCCTCATTCTTGTTCCTCCTTCTCAGATTTCTCCGCTGCACCTGCTCTCGCCCTAGTGTCACCGTTCCGTTCGAGCTCCGGCTGCAGCGATGGGGAAAGAGAAGACGGTCGCTCTGGAGCGCGCGAAGAAGGCGACGGCGAAAGCGAAGGGGAAGAAGTCCAGCCGGGGCGGATCTTCCTCGAGGTTTGGCCTGCCGTCGGGATTGATCCCGGGCGACTGGATTCGCTCGGCGATCCGTCAGGACGACATCGACGACCTTGTCGAAGGGGGATTGATTCCCCACGAGTCGGCGCGGCTCCCGTGGAACGAGACCGAGCTACAGCCACGAGAGTGTGAGTGTGTTCTCCTCGCCACTCACATCGACCGCGGGTTCTCCTTGCCTCCTCACCCTTTCTTTCGAGGCTTCTTGAATTTTTTCGGGGCGCAACTCCACCATTTTACCCCAAACACCATTGTGTACCTTGCTGCCTTCGTGTCTTTGTGTGAGAATTTCTTGGGCTGCCAACCCCACTGGGGCCTCTTCAAGCACATTTTCACATGCCGCTCCCAGTCGGTCAAAAAGGCTAACCCGAGTGATAAGAGGACGCAAGTGATCTAGATGTGTGGTGGTCTTGGGATTCAGATGAGGGGCAAAAGTTCCTTTCCAGCCATGATTCTTCTTGATTCGGTCCGTGGGTGGCAGTCGACCTGGTTCTATCAAGCAAAGATCAGCCGACTCTGTAGGCGGTCGACTGGACTTCCCCCTTTTTCCATGGCCCGAGTGGGGAAGCCCTCCCCTTTGAAGGTGATCCCGGAGGAGAAGGCACAAGTCAAGGTGCTGGTCGATCGGGTAGTTCAGCTTGTCCGCAATGGGGTGACTGGTATGGATTTGTTGGAGGTTTTCCTCCGGCGACGCATCCAACCGCTTCAAGCTCGTGACCATCTGATTTGGATGTATTCGGGCACTGATGAAACCACTCGGACCCATCCAGAGGAGGTCGACGAAACCATGTTGGAGGGGTGGCTAATGAGTATCACTGGAAACAAAGATAACCCCGGGGGATCCAGGAGAATTCCTCCGCTCGACCAATCTCACAAACCAGACAAGGTCCAATTCTGAACCGTCGACTGTAATCTTGATTTAATCATGCAGTTGTTTATGTTTCGCCGACTGACTTTGTTCTGCTTGTTTTCTTCCAGGCCCTTACCGAAATGTACTCGATGCCCAACGGAGAGCAGGAGCAGGATCCAAAGGGGGAGGCAAGCGGAGGTGAAAGTGGTGAGTGGCATTCTGACGGAGAGGGGGACGAGGAGAGCGATGACCCGAGTGACGAAGAAGAGGTCGACTCGCCTCCTCGCAGGGAAAGGCGATCCAAGCTTGGCCAAGATCCGGCGAGCGCCTGTGACAAGGCGATCGCCCAGACTGGGCAGTCGTCTAAGCGTCCTCGAACATCCTGTCCAGCACCACCTGAGAAGGCCCCCAAGCAGTCCAAGGTTGTAGTGCAGAAGCCTCGGAAGGCGCTGCCAAAAATAAAGATTGACATTCCCGTTGCTTCTGTGTGAGTGTTTTTCTTTCTCTTTCACTCGACGTTCTGTGTTGTTTATCTTTCCTTTGGTTTGATCGAATGAATCTTGAAACTGGCAGTGCCGCTACCTCTGGGACTTCAGCTTATAAAAACGAGGATGAGGAAATGGAAGACGCAGTCACCTCCAATCTGGGTACAATCTTTGTTATTCTGCCTTCCCTTTGTCGACTGAACTATGATATATCCAACCGGGCGATGAAATTTTGGCGACTGATCTTTTTGCAGCTCCCAACGTCATTGACCTCCCCGACGATGATGAGGACGAGCCACTGAGGCCCTTGGGGAGAAGAAACAGGAAAACGCCCGCTGGCAAGACGCCTCAGTCGACGCCGGTGGCGGAACCGGTAGTTTAGGACGCCGGCGATGCCAATCGTACTTCTGTCTCCTTCGCCGTACCGCTGTCGAGTGCTCGACCTTCTGCATCAGCTACACATGCTCCTGCTGATCCACCTTCAGTTTTTGCTACACATCACATCCCAGAGGACGAAGTGGGTGCTGCCAAAGAAGCTATACGCCAGGCGGGCATCATGATGGAGAAGATGAAGATGGTGCGGGACGCCAGCCAGGCTGCTTATGATGCCAGCTCTGCTCTCCAGAGCAACGTTCAGGTTAGCAGATTGTCGACTGACTCTCTTGGCTTATTCTGTTTAGGATATGGTACCTGAAAACTCTCTTTCCAAGGATCTTTGTTTCTGTACACCCAGTGGGTGTTTCAATTTGTCACTGAGCAAATTCATACTTTGAGCTGAATTCGATGTTATTGTCGATTGAATTTTTGGACTAGTGGGGGCACGCTGAGTGCACCCACTTGGTGTAGTCCCCGAGACTATGATGGACTGCGGGCAGTCGATTTAGTCTTGGATTTTGAATTTCTTCACTTGGTCTGGTCGGGCCATGTCGAGTGGAATTTTGAACCGGTGCGGGCATGCTGAGTGCACCCACTGGGTGTAGTCCCCGAGACCGTGGTCGACTGCTGGCAGTCGACTATGGTCTAAAGACTCTGTTTGTTGCTGTCTCTCTCTTTTTTTGGACTCGCGCTGGAAAGGCCTTGTCGAGTGTAAACTAAACCAGTGGGGGCACGCTAAGTGCACCCACTGGGTGTAGTCCCCGAGACTACTGTTGGATGTTTGATTCAGCAGTAGTCTTAGAATTTGTTGGCTTTATCCTTTTACCTCTCCAAAATAACCAATCTTTTATCCAGTCAACTGACCCGTTCTTTGGTTGCATAAATCTTGTGATCTTGGAGCTCGCTTTGCTGACCTGGAGAAACATCAGATTCAACTCAACCTTGATCTGGAGTTGGCTAAGAGAGAACTGCAGAAAGCCAAGGATGACGCCACTGGTAAGAAATACTTGTCGACTGGTTTACCCTTGATCTGGATTTCATTCTGCTTTTTTTGCCTTATTTCTTTTCAGAGAAACTGAACCAAGCTCTGGTGAAAAAGGATCAAGATCTGGCGGCCGCGCAGAAAAAGGCTGATGACAAAACCGCTCTAGCTGAACAGAAGCTGGCTTCAGTCGGCAAATTGGAGGAAGAAAACGCCAAGATAAAATCTGCCCTGGACGAAGCCAATAAGGAAGTAACTCGCTTGAAGAAGGAGAAGGTCAATTTGAACGAGAAGATGGAAGGTATTGTCCGCAGGAGGAACGATCTGGAGAGTTATCTGAGGAGCCTTGCTAAGAAGTTGTTCATCAAGCTTGAAGGTATATTCTTTGTTCCGACTGGTTTGTCCTTGTCGACTCGGCATACAACTATTGACTCACCCTCGGATTGTGCATGCAGAGTTTTGTCGGGACTTCGAGGAGGAGACCAGGCGAATTGAACCAAGCTTGGACCCCATCAACTCCCCCATGAAAGATGAAGCCGCCATGAATGTGCTCCGACTGGAATCTCGCATCGACGGTGTTGTTGATTACCTTGCCCGACTGAAGGTCGCAATGTCGGGGATCGACACAGCACTCTGGCCGAGGGCAACGCTCCAGAATGACCTCGAGTCTCTGATGACTCGACTTAACGAGATCCCCGGTCGAGTGCAGGAGTGGAAGAAGTCTTCTGCCCGGTGCGGTGCTGATGTGGCTCTGTCTTTGGTCCGCGTCAATTGCAAGGAAGCGCGAGAAGAGAAGCTGGCCGCGATCAAGGTTTCCAACACCAAGAGGCATTATTTCCAATCCTTTATGGAGACTTTCATTGCTGCTGCCACTCGGATTGCCGATGGCATTGACCTGGATGAGTTCGTCGAGCCTGCCAGCCCTCTTCCTGCGGAGTGAACAAACTTTCATGCTCCACCTTAAATTTGCCTCGGGATGCCGAGTGATTTTTGTAACTGTTAAACTCCTTCGGGCTGAATGCCCTAGTACTTTGATCCATGGTCTTGAACCTTTAGGGTTCATCCGAACTTGATTTATCTCAGGATACGCTTGCGATTGCTTTTGGAATTTCCTCTTTATTTGGAATGACCTTTGTGTTTGAGATGTAGCCCTGAAGTGGAGACTTCAATCGACCTGCGCCTCATCGTCCTTGCAGACAGAGATGGAGCACATGTTGTATTTGTGGCGCAGCTCTGAAGGAGAAGGTTGCAGTCGTCCTGCACCTCGTCGTCCTTCCGGATAGGGAGGAGCGCACATTGTATTTGTGGCGTAGCTCCGAAGGAGAGGGTTACAGTCGACCTGCACCTCGTCGTCCTTGCGGATAGGGATGGAGCGTACGTTGTACTTGTGGCGCAGCTCCTAAGGAGAAGTTTGCAGTCGACCTGCACCTCGTCATCCTTGCGGATGGGGATGGAGCGTACGTTGTACTTGTGGTGCAGCTCCTAAGGAGAAGGTTGCAGTCGACCTGCACCTCATCGTCCTTGCGGATAGAGATGGAGCATACGTTGTACTTGTGGCGCAGCTCCTAAGGAGAAGGTTGCAGTCGACCTGCACCTCGTCGTCCTTGCGGATAGGGATGTGCTTCAAACTTAGGCGAGTACCGGACTGCAGCTAAGCCCCCAAGTGGGAGGGTTGCTGACCACTCGGCAGGATTTTTCACACTTAGGCGAGTACTGGACTGCAGCTAAGCCCCCGAGTGGGAGGGTTGCTCACCACTCGGTAGGATTTTTCATACTTAGGCGAGTACTGGACTGCAGCTAAGCCCGAGAGTGGGAGGGTTGCTCACTACTCGGTAGGATTTTTTAAACTTAGGCGAGTACTGGACTGCAGCTAAGCCCCTGAGTGGGAGGGTTGCTCACCACTCGGTAGGATTTTTTAAACTTAGGTGAGTACTGGACTGCAGCTAAGCCCCCGAGTGGGAGTCTTGCTCACCACTCGGTAGGATTTTTTAAATTTAGGTGAGTACTGGACTGCAGCTAAGCCCCCGAGTGAGAGGCTTGCTCACCACTCGGTAGGATTTTTTAAAACTTAGGCGAGTACTGGACTGCAGCTAAGCCCCCGAGTGAGAGGCTTGCTCACCACTCGGTAGGATTTTTTAAACTTAGGCGAGCATGGACTGAAGCTAAGCCCCGAGTGAGAGGCTTGCTCACCACTCTGCAAGATTTTTTAAACTTAGGCGTAGTATTGGACTGCAGCTAAGCCCCGAGTGAGAGGCTTGCTCACCACTGTAGGATTTTTAAACTTAGGCTAGCTCGGATCTGTAGCTAAGCCCCGAGTGAGAGGCTTGCTCACCACTCGGTAGGATTTTTAAAACTTAGGTGAAACGGATTCGCAGCTAAGCCCCCGAGTGAGAGGCTTGCTCATCACTCGGTAGGATTTTTAAAACTCAGGCGAAACAGATTCACAGCAAAGTCACCCACTAGGGGATTTCAAATGCAAACAAAAGCAACAACAATCATTTAGGAAGACTAAAAAGCTCTTGTCTTTGATAAACAACCTACAAAGGTATTTCTTATTACATCTCATCTGAGTGAGTACTTAAGTATAAAAGGGGCGGAGCAGCTCCGTGTTCCAAGCCCGTGGCTCGTCTTTCTGATGCTCGACATTGTAAAGATGGTATGTCTGCCAGGAGAACTCGTGACTATGAAGGACCTTCCAAGCAGGGCGAGCTTGTGTGGTTTCTGCTGATCCACTCGAAGAACCAAGTCTCCCTCTTGGAAAGCTCGACTCTCACGTTTCTGGCGTGGAATCGACGCAAGTCTTGTTGATAAATGGTAGACCGGATCAAGGCCATCTCTCTTTCCTCCTCTAGGAGGTCGACTGCATCTTGCCGGGCCTGTTCTGCTTCATCTTCAGAGAAGAGCTCGACTCGGGGTGCATTGTGGAGCAGGTCACTTGGTTGAACAGCTTCAGCTCCATAGACCAAAAAGAATAGAGTTCGGCCAGTCGACCGACTGGGAGTTGTCCTCAATCCCCAAACAACTGATGGAAGTTCATCGACCCAGGCGCCTGCTGCGTGCTTGAGATCACGCATCAGTCGGGGTTTCAGTCATTTGAGAATTAGGCCATTTGCTCTTTCTGCTTGTCCATTCGACTGGGGGTGAGCGACTGAAGCATAGTCAACTCGTGTGCCTTGAGAAGCGCAGAAGGCTCTGAACTCATCAGAATCGAAGTTCGACCCGTTGTCGTTGATGATGCCGTATGAACCCCAGATCCGAATGTCAACTCTCTCATGAAACCGACAAAGAAGGTTGGCTTCAAGATTCTTGATAGGCTTAGCTTCAATCCATTTGGTAAACTTGTCGACTCCTACAAGCACATGAGTGAAGCCGCTCCTACCAGTTCTCAGCGGTCCAACCATATCCAATCCCCAAACAGCAAAGGGCCAGACGAGTGGAATGGTCTTCAGGGCTGACGTAGGCTTGTGCGACATATTGGAGTAAAACTGGCAGCCCTCACATTTGTCGACTATATCTTTCACCATTTCATTTGCTCGTGGCCAGTAAAACCCAGCTCGGTATGCTTTAGCCACAATGGTCCGAGAGGACGCATGGTGACCACAGGTCCCCGAGTGGATGTCGTTGAGGATCATTCGACCTTCTTCTGGCGTTATGCATTTATGACTGACTCCAGCCACGCTTTCCCTGAACAGTTGTCCTCTTATCACAGTAAAGGCTTTGGATCGACGGACGATCTGTCGAGCCTCTTCTTCACCCTCCGGGAGTTCCTTCCTAAGGATATATGCAATGTATGGCACTGTACAGTCAGGAGAGATGACCAAAACCTCCATGATCAGGTCGACCACGGCTCGGACCTCAACTTCAGTCGGATCTGTGGCACTCTTAGGCTGCGGGGGCTCTTCAATGAAAGGATCTTCCTGAACTGACGGTGTGTGAATGTGTTCCAAAAACACATTGCTGGGGATGGCTTCTCTCTTGGAACCTATCTTTGCCAAATCATCGGCTGCTTGATTTTTCAGTCAGGGTATATGATGGAACTCTAACCCCTCAAACTTCTTTTCCAACTTTCTCACCGCATTGCAGTAACCAGTCATAGCTGGGCTTCTGACGTCCCACTCCTTCATCACTTGATTGACTACCAAATCTGAGTCGCCATAGACCATGAGGCGACGGACGCCGAGTGAGATGGCCATACGCAACCCATACAAGAGTGCTTCATATTCTGCTTCGTTATTGAAGGAATCAAAGTGAATCTGGAGGACATATGTGAGCTTGTCTCCTCGGGGGGACACCAGTACCACCCCGGCACCAGAACCATTCAGCATCTTGGAACCATCAAAGAACATGGTCCAATGCTCCGAGTGAATTTGGGTCGGCAGTTGCTGTTCGATCCACTCGGCGAGGAAATCTGCTATTGCTTGAGACTTGATAGCTTTCTTTGCCTCAAACTTGATATCCAAGGGAAGGAGTTCAATCGCCCACTTTGCCACTCGACCAGTTGCATCTCTATTGTGCGTAATCTCGACAAGGAGCGCCATCGACGATCGTAATGGAGTGGTCGAGAAGTAATGTGCAACCTTCTTCGTGGTCATATAAATCCCATAAACAAGCTTCTGATAATGAGGATATCTTTGCTTTGATGGAGTCAAAACTTCAGAAACATAATATACTGGGCGCTGAACTTTATAGGCTTTTCCTTCTTCTTCCCGCTCGACCGTAAGTACTGTACTGACGACTTGTCCAGTGGCTGCAATGTAAAGAAGTAAAGGCTCTTTGCTGATTGGGGCAACAAGCACCGGCTGGGTGGAAAGCAGGGCTTTTAACTCTACAAATGCTGCATCAGCTTCAGGAGTCCACTCGAACTTCTCTGACTTCTTCATCAATCGGTAAAGAGGCAGTGCCTTTTCACCGAGGCGAGAAATGAATCAACTTAGGGCGGCCAAACAACCAGTAAGCTTCTGGACATCATGCACGTGCACAGGGTGTTTCATCCGGAGTATCGCACTCACTTTTTTCGGGTTAGCGTTGATCCCTCATTCGGAAACGAGAAAACCGAGTAATTTTCCGCCTGGAACTCCGAATGTGCACTTCGACGGATAAAGATTGATATCATACCTTCTGAGGTTGGCAAAGGTTTCAGCAAGGTCAGCCAGTAGGTCGGAACCTTTACGTGACTTGACCACAATGTCATCCATGTACGCTTCCACATTCCGACTGATTTGAGTGAGTAAACACTTCCAATCATCCGCATGAATGTGGCTCCAGCGTTCTTCGTCGAATGGCATAGTGACATAATGAAGCACCCAAATGGGGTGATGAAAGCTGTTTTTATCTCATCGGGTCCATATGCACGGATCTCGATGATACCGGAATAAGTGTCCAAAAGGACAAACGCTCACACCCCGCAGTCGAGTCGACTATTTGGTCAATGGGAGGGAGAGGAAAGTGATCTTTCGGGCAGGCCCATTGATATGCTTGAAGTCAATGCACATGTGAAGTGAGTGGTCCTTCTTAGGGACCATGACAACATTAGCTAGCCACTCGGAGTGGTAAATCTCTCAGATAAACTCAGCTGCTAGAAGCTGAGCCACTTCTTCACCGATTGCCTTTCTCGTCTGTACGGCGGACCATCGAAGATATTCTTTGACTGGTTTCACTTTTGGGTCGACTCGCAAACGATGCTCAGCCAGCCCCCTGGGAACACCCGCCACGTCAGAAGGTTTCCATGCAAAGGTGTCCCAGTTCTCACGGAGGAACTGGATGAGCGCTTCTTCCTATTTGGAGTCGAGTGTTGTCGAAATGTGAGTCGGAGCAGCATTGGGATCGGTCGGGTGAATATGAATCGGCTTCGTTTCACTGGACGACTAAAATGCTGAATCCGTGCCAGGCTTCTTAGCTCGCAACAAGTCACTCGGATCTGCATTTTTCTGATACTCCTGCAATTCCACTACCGCCATTTGTGCATCGACGATCTTTGAGCCTTTCTGGAAGCACTCTTCTGCCTTCTTTCGATTGCCAATGATAGTGATCACTCCTTTAGGACCAGGAATCTTCAATTTGAGGTACACGAATATGGTCGAGCCATAAAGCGCGTAAGCTGGCCTGCCCAGAATAGCATGATAAGCACTGAAATCCACGACTTCAAACGTCAACTTTTCTTTACGGTAATTCTTGGAATCACCGAAACCACATCAAGGGCGATCCGGCCGAGTGACTCAAAGCCTTCTTGCCGTGAATAACTCCATGGAAACTCATATTGCTTTCATCGAGTCCGACATTGGAATGCCCATTCCTTTCAACGCCTCCGATACAAAGATATTCAGGCCACTTCCACCATCCATCGTAACCTTAGTCAACCGAAAGTGCCTTCGATGATCGGGTCGACCATCAACGCTTGCCTCCTGTGGGTGGCTATGTGTTGGGTGATCGATCGGTCGAATGTAATGGCAGTCCGAGACCATTACAATAATCGGGTGTCGCCGAGCGACTATGTTTACTTCTCGTTGATGACTTTCAATGACGCTTGCTCTCAACATCAGCAAAAATCATCGAGTGGAATTTACGGGGTATGTAACGCCCGGTGGTTATGCAACAAGAATCACCCGTTATGTTAATTAACTTCTCGTTAATTCGAACCGCCCAAAACAAAAATTAAAACTAAAGCAAACGATAAAAGGTTCAAAATAAGTTCTAAAATGTTCCGGGTTTTCTAAAATACCTAACCTAATATTGGTGGGTGCACTAATATTTACAAAATGCCAAAGCATTTTAAATAAATCAATAATGTAAAAGGAAAAATAATAAAAGAAAGATAAAAGAAAACTGTGAGAGGGGATAAACCCCCTGCCCAGCCAGCCGCCCCCTCCCTTGGCCCATTCCCTTCCTCCCTCGGCCGCCCACCGCCCACCGCCCCCCACTTACCCTTCCCCACCGTGGCTAACCCTAGCCACCACCCCACTTCTCCTCGCGCCTCGCCTTCTTCGCTCCCCGACCCGATCCGATCGGGCAGAGCACCCGACCGAGCCGACCCCGCCGCCCACCAACCTCGCCACGCCCCGCCCCGCCCCCCCGCCGGGTCCTCCTCCTCCTCCGACGCCCGAGATCCCTCCTCCTCCGTCGCCTCGAGCCCACATGGCCTCACTGGCCATGGTCGGCCTCCTCGCCTCACGGGCACGCCCCCGGCCTCCTCCCGACGGCCTGCCTGACCTCACCGAGCCCACCGGCCGAGGCCCTACTCCCTGTGAGGCCCCCTCTCCTCCCTCTGGCCCGGCGCTGGCTCCGCCCTGCGCTGGTTCCCCCCCCTCCGGCTCCCCGGCTCCCTCCGCTCGTCGCCGTGGCCCCGCCTGTCCTGCTGCTGCTCGGCCTCTCCCAGCAGGTCGCAGACCGACGCCACCCTCCCCGATCCTCTCCTTCCTCCCCCTGCCGGATCCGCCCCGTGGCCTCGGCGACCTCGCCGCGCCCTAGCGCCCGAGCCCCCCATTTCTGCTCGGGCGCCTCTCCGCCTCCCCGACCGAGCCTCGTTCCTCCCCTTCCCACATGTGGCCTCTGCCCCACCAACCCGCCACCTCGCCTGTCGCCTCACCTCTGCCGCCGCCTCACCGGCCGGGCGCTCTGTGGCTCGGCCAGGCTCCGGCCGCCCGCCTCGATCCGCCTGGTCGCCTCGATCGGGCCTGGTTCAGTGCCCGATCGGGCATCGACCATGATCGCCCGCACTCCACCGCCCATTTGGCCATGGGTCACTGACGTGGGGCCCCACCCCACAAAGAACGTTTTAATTAAAACAGAATAAAAATGAAATAAAAATGAATTAAACTAATTAACTAAATAATTAATTAATTAATTAATTGAGTAATTAATTAATCTAATTAATTTCGATTAGTTAAACCTAATCATTAGTTAAATTAATTGGGTAATTAATTAAACTAATTAATTCTCAATTAATTAACACTAATCATTAATTAACTTGATTAAGTAAGGTTAATTAACTGATTAGGTTAATTAAGCTAATAGTGAATGACATGGGACCCACTGTCGTGGTTGACTTAGTCAACCTCATTGATCGATGACGTCAAGATGACATCATGTCGATGTCATAAATGCAATTTCAAATTAATTAAATAATTAATTAAAATTCCGAAATTAATAAAACCTTTATAATCATAACTTTTAACCGTAATCCGGATTAAAATAATTTCAACATGAAAGTTGCTCGTAACGACGAGACGAATCCGGATACGCAATTCGCTCGTCCACCACACGCCTCTAACCTATCGAACTCGCAAACTTTCCTCTCGGTTCATCCGTCTGACAGACGTCCTAACCGGATAACTTCCTGATGCTTTCCCCTAAACCAAAGACCCTTCTTACCACGTTAGGGCACGCCTAGCATCGCTTGGCATGTCATGCATCGTTATGCATCTCGTTATCGGTATTCATTGTTTCTTCCCCTCTTCTCTTGGTAGACTACGAGACCGACGCCGCAACTGGCGGGTTCGACTACGGTGTTGACGACCTCTCTCTTGCCAGAGCAACCAGCAAGCCCCCTTGATCACCGTGATATCGCTTACTCTTATCTACACCGCTTGCATTAGAGTAGCATAGCATGTTCTCGTTTTTGATACTCCTATACCGCTGCATAGCCTCGTCCTTGTAACTTTTGTTGTTACCTTACCGCAATCCTATATGCTTAGTATAGGATGCTAGTACTTTCATCGGTGGCCCTACTTTCTTGTCTGCTCGCGTGCTATATTATCGGGCCGTGATCACTCGGGAGTTGATCACGGTATATACTATATACTTATACATGATACATGTGAGACTAAAGTCGGGTCGGCCGATGGAGCACCCATGAGTGGATCTTTGTGGCGGAGCGGCAGGCAGGTTGAGACCGCTTAGAGAGAGGTGGGCCTAGCCTGTTCGGGCGCTCGCGGTTACTTAACACGCTTAACGAGGTCTTGGTATTTGATCTGGGTTGGCTACGAGCTTATACGCACTAACCATCTACGCGGGAGTAGTTATGGGTATCCCGCCGTGGTATCACCGGCACTTCAGACGTCACGACGAGGCGGCGCTACCGGATTGACCGAACGCTGTTAGGCTAGGTCTGCTTCCGCCACAGATAACGCAGTGTGTGCTCGGCGATGGGCCTGCACTGCGCGCTTAGGTTTAGACCGCGTGTTGGCTCTCTGTTGTGCCTAGGTGGGGCTGCGACGTGTTGATCTTACGCTGCCGGGCATGTCCCCTAAAGTGTGTCCGCCAAATGGGATCAAGCGTCTTTGGGTAAGATGGTGCACCCCGCAGGGAAGTTAATCTATTCGGATAGCCGTGATCTTCGTAACAGGACGACTTGGAGTTGTACCTTGAGCTTATGACAACTAGAACCGGATACTTGATAAAACACACCCTTCCAAGTGCCGATATAACCGTGGTCGCCTCGCCGTGGTTATGAGCAGGGATTGCCGGGTAGGATTATTGCTATATGATGTTACTTGAGGACTTCCGTTGTCCTCTTCGTGTCTGCAAGACAGTGTCCGAGCGTTTAGTCTTCGTTAAGACTAGCTATCCCCTCTTATTTCGCATTCTGCAGTTCAGTCCACCGATATGGCCTTTACCCATATATCCATGCATAAGTAGTGTAGCTCCTTGCTTGTAGTACTTTGGATGAGTACTCACGGTTGCCTTGTTCCCCCTTTTCCCTATCTCTACTCGATTGCTGCAATCGCACGATGGAGCCTGTGATCCGCACGCCACCGCCTATGACGACTACTACTCTGGAGGCGCCTACTACTACGCAGCAGCTACCGACGATTTCCACCAGAGTGACCTAGGAGGATCCTGTGCAGGAGGCCTGTCCTCTTCGATCAGATCCCAGCTTTGTGCTAGCCATCTTATGGCACCTTGTTTAACTTATGTCCAGACTCAGATATTGTTGCTTCCACGACTCGCCTATGATCGAGCACTTGTATTCGAGCCCTCGAGGCCCTCGGCTTGTATTATGATGCTTGTATGACTTATTTTATTTGTAGAGTTGTGTTGTGATATCTTCCCGTGAGTCTTGATCTTGATCGCATACATTTGCGTGCATGATTAGTGTACGATTGAATCGAGGGCGCCTGTGGTAACCATCATCACTTTCCTCTTTGTCCTCAACTTTGTCCGACTCTTTTTCCTTTTCTTTGGGTTGTTTCTCTCGGAACTGCTGGATTAGGAGCCGACACTGTCGAGTGGTATGCTTTGGGTAAATGAGATTACCCTCTTCATATTTCTTGGTGTGGATGTGGCATGGCAAATCCAACACATCATTTCCGTCTTGATCTTTTATTTTCTTGGGGTTCCACGGCCCTTTGGGCTTCCACTTGAACTTTCCCTGAGTCACGGCTAAGGTTTCTCCAGGAGTAGCTGGCTCGGCTTTGCGCTTCTGCTTCCGACTGGAGTTTCCTCCTCCGGTTTCGTGAGCGACTGTTTTGTGTTTGCCACTCCGCAGCCGATCCTCCTCTTCACCATTGGCATACTTGGTGGCAATCTCCATCATTCGACTCAGAGACATGTCTCCAGTCCGACCGAACTTAAGGTTCAACTCTCGATATTTGACACATTCCTTGAAGGCACAAACTGCTTGGTGATCAGACACATTCTCCATCGTGTGGTGCAACGTGATCCATCTCTGGATATAATCCCTCAAAGTTTCATTTGGCTTATGTACACAAGACTACAGCTCTGTTAACCCTACTGGTCGTTTTCATGTTCCTTCGAATGTTCTGAGAAACACTTGGGCAAGTTCTTCCCAGCTGTAAATGCTGTCGGGTGCTAACTGATTTAGCCATGCTCTGGCCGAGCCCTCCAACATCATAGGAAGATGCTTCATGGCCACCTCATGATTGCCTCCACCAATCTGCACAGCCACTCGGTAGTCCTCAAGCCAAGTGTCAGGCTTGACTCACCAAAGTGAACTTATCGACTCGGCCGCCAACCTGAAGTTGGGAGGAATCACCGCGGCCCTGATGGCTCTGTTGAAGCACTCTGGACCTGAGACATGCACTCTGCTGCTGGTTGGTAAATCTCTATCATGGCCTTCTATGTGAGCTCTGTTTCTGTCGACCAGACCCTGAACGAGAATAGACCTCGCATCAAAGCCCGGTTCCCTGGGGTCGACTAGAATCCTTCGCCCACCACTATGAGGGCGTCTGTCATCATGCTGCCGAGGCACGTATGACCCACTCCTTGGGGGAGGTGTGGGAACTCGACGATGATCATCATGATCGAGTCAGTGATCATATTGCTCATGGTTTCTGTACTGGTCTCGCCGGTCTCCACGTCCCTCACGCCTCGGGGGCGATCTTGGGCTGTGAGCCGACTGGACTGTATCTGCAACAACGGATCTGCTATGGATCCTATTTCGCGACTGTGACACAGCTGTATTCTGCTCTCCCGCTGCCCGGAGTAAAGCCCTGATCTGCATCAAACCTCTGCCAGCTTCTGACTGGGAGGGCTGAATTGACTCCGCTATTCGGGCTGCAGTTGCTAGGTTCTGAATCGGAGTTCGATATACCTGAATTGGAGGCGAAAAGAGTTGTCGCCGACTGGACTCAGGAATCCGCTGGCGAGCACGCTCGTCGAGTGCGTGCTGGAGGTTCTCCAGTCGAGTGCGCTCAGCCAAGTTGTCCAGGCGTACTTCCTCCAAGGCTCGAGCCTCGGGGGTTTCTCCGACAATAGGAGTGTGAAGTGCATCCATGTTCCGGCGGCGAAGTTCTTCCCTCTGCTGCGAAAAGAGGGGCTCGGGGAGGTACTCCTCGTGGACACGCGACGGATCGCCTCCGCCGTCGCCACCATCGACAAGGGGGAAGCCTAGAGGACTGCGGGGTCCATTGACCATCAGGACTTCCACCGCGGGGTCACTGTTGTCGCACTCGGATGCAGTCTCTACGGAGCCAGTCGACTGGTCGAACATGCCATAGAGAGTTTCGTCGGAATCGATTGCCACGACTTGGGGGGTGGCCGACTGGCGAGCCACCGCGTGCCTCACCCACCGCTGAAGCCTCGATCGACCGGAACGCTTGCGCCGGCGGGCGACAGGGAGGGAGGACGCCATAGGAGCCGACTGATACTGAGTCGATGGCTGCTGCAGGAGGACGCCGCGAACGCACGCGCGAAAGTGCGTTGCCCCGCGGACGGGGAGTGCGTCGACGTCGTGTGGAGCCTCCTGAAGAGTCGTCGGCGACAAACATGAGCGTGCCGAGACGGATCTCGTGGCCCTCGGCCAAACCTCCGCCTGAAACCATGCTGATGGGGATCGAAAAAATTGCAACTTCTCCAACAAGTCGCTAAGACACCCGCCCCACAGTGGGCGCCAACTGTCGTGGTTCTAAGTCTGATAGTAGAATGGGGGTAGGGATGTAGAGGCAAGATCCTAGCTATGGAGGAGTTGTACACGCAAGTTTTACGAGTTCAGGCCCTTCTCGGAGGAAGTAACAGCCCTACGTCTTGGAGCCCGGAGGCGGTCGACTGGATTATATGCGTGTGAGTTACAGGGGGTGCGAACCCTTGTCACTGAGGAGGGGGTGGCTTATATAGAGTTCGCCAGACCCCTCCGGCTCTTAGTTACGCAGGGTTTAAAGTACATTAAGACAGGGTGTTACTGGTAACGCTAAGAATAAAGTGACATAATGACCATTAAAGCTACATAATGACCGACCGTTGCAGTGCGGAGTGACTCTAGATTTCCTGGCGGTCCAGTGATAGTCTTCATGGTCGAGTGACTCCAAGTTTGTCGAGTGGAACACTTCATGGTCGATTGAAAGATGATTCTTCTTCGAATGCTTTTGGTGATAAAGTGATGTCCTTGGGGAGGGTATCTAGGCCAGGCCTGTGACCCTACCCTAGGTACATGTCTTCGTCATTGGGGTCTTCTCAAAATCCATCGATCATCACAGGGGGTCTGGGGTGCTACCACCCTTAGAAGCATCGTTACGGTCCCATCAATACTCATATACTCCATCCTTATTCTTGACAGGGCCGGTCTTCTCAGATCTTCAGTATAATTCCTTCTCTGGCTCTTCCGGTAGCGGCATAACCTTTTCCTCAATTCTTCTGTCCATTCATCTTGGTAAGGTTATTCCGAGACTGGGTCTTCTTAGCTGACGGGTCTGGCGCCAATACTAAACAACTATCGATATCTCATGGTGGTCATCAATTTATGGTTTCTCCTGCAGGAAATGGGTCTGGGTTGAACCTCACCGTATATCCTACGATTGGCAACAACTGCCTTGTACAAGGGAATTGTTATACCATTCTGATACGTCCATTTTGCATCATGCTTTTATATCGATATTTATCGCATTATGGGCTGTTATTTCACGTTATGTCACAATACTTATGGCTATTCTCTTATTTTACAAGGTTTACATGAAGAGGAAGAATGCCGGCAGCTGGAATTCGGGCTGAAAAGGAGCAAATATTGAGACCTATTCTCGGTAACTCCAAAAGTCCTGAAACTCCACGGAATATCTTAAAATAAATAAAGAAAATCGTCACCAAAGATGAAGGCCGGGGCCCACACCTGCCACGAGGTGGGCCACCCCCTGGCGCGCCTCACCGTGGGCACCCCGGTGGCTCTCCGATGCCCATCTTCTCCTATATGAAGTCTTTCGATGAGAAAAAAATCAGAAGCAACCTTTCGACGAGACTCGCCACGAGGCGGAACCTTGGCGGAACTAATCTAGGGCTCCATGAGCTGTTCTGTGGGACACTTTCTCCGGAGGAGGAAATCATCGCCATCATCATCACCAACGCTCCTCTCATCGGGAGAGGGAAATCTCCATCAACATCTTCACCAGCACCATCTCATCTCCAAACCCTATTTCATCTCTTTTATCCAATTCTTGTCTCCAAGTCCGGGAATGGTGCTAGTAGGTTGCTAGTAGTGTTGATTACTCCTTGTAGTTGATGCTAGTTGGTTTATTTGGTGGAAGATCATATGTTCAGATCATTTATGCATATTATTACACCTCTGATTATGAACATGAATATGCTTTGTGAGTAGTTACGTTTGTTCCTGAGGACAAGGGAGAAGTCTTGCTATTAGTAGTCATGTGAATTTGGTATTCGTTTAATATTTTGATGAGATGTATGTTGTCTATCCTCTAGTGGTGTTATGTGAATGTCGACTACATAACACTTGACCATTATTTGGGCCTAGAGGAAGGCATTGGGAAGTAATAAGTAGATGACGGGTTGCTAGAGTGACAGAAGCTTAAACCCTAGTTTATGCGTTGCTTCGTAAGGGGCTGTTTTGGATCCATATGTCTCATGCTATGGTTAAGTTTACCTTAATACTTTTGTTGTAGTTGCGGATGCTTGCAATAGAGGTTAATCATAAGTGGGATGCTTGTTCAAGTAAGAACAGCACCCAAGCACCGGTCCACCCACATATCAAATTATCAAAGTACCGAACGTGAATCATATGAGCGTGATGAAAACTAGCTTGACGATATTCCCATGTGTCCTCGGGAGCGCTTTTCCTATTATAAGAGTTTGTTCCGGCTTGTCCTTTGCTACAAAAAGGATTGGGCCACCTTGCTGCACTTTATTCACTCTTTTTACTTGTTGCTCATTACAATTTATCTTATCACAAAACTATCTGTTACCACTTATTTCAGTACTTGCAGAGAATACCTTGTTGAAAACCGCTTATCATTTCCTTCTGCTCCTCGTTGGGTTCGACACTCTTACTTATCGAAAGGACTATGATAGTTCCCCTATACTTGTGGGTCAACAAGACTCTTTTCTGGCGCCGTTTCCGGGGAGTGTAGCGCCTTTGGTAAGTGGAGTTTGGTAAGGAAAAATTTATATAGTGTGCTGAAATTTTCTAACACTTGTTACTATGGAAAGTAATTCTCTGAGGGGCTTGTTCGGGGTATATTCACCCCGTCCAATAGAGCAAAGAGTTGCTCCTCAACCTACTGAACCTATTGAAAATGAAACTCATTTTGAAGTTCCTTCGGGTATGATGGAAAAACTGCTAGCTAATACTTTACAGGAGATGGAACAAAGCATCCTGATGAACATCTACTCTATGTGGATGAAGTTTGTGGATTATTTAAGCTTGCAGGTATACCCAATGATGTTGTTAAGAAGAAGGTCTTCCCTTTATCTTTGAAGGAAGACGCATTGACATGGTATAGTGATGTAGGGCGGAACCCTACGTGGATGATCTTTCACGTTGGAGCGGATCCTACGGTGAATCACGAAGAACACGCGGAAGAACAAGAGGGGAACAAGGGGAAAACGAGAGAGAATTCACTCAACCGACAAGAGATCAATCACACAAGTGCTAGATCACCGATCACATAAGGTGGCACAAGATTCAAGATCAACAAAGGTAAGGATACACGAGTAGCCGTTCTTCTCCGAGAGGAGGTCTTGATGGGGTCCACCCTAGAAGGGGGTCTTGAATCCGCTTGGGGGATCTCCTCCGAAGAGGTCCTGAGCTCCGAGGAGAAGTAACCAAGTGGATGAGCAAGGCTATCACACAAACATGAGCTAAACCTAAGCTACCCAAGCTAGGAGGAGGAGGGGTTCTATTTATAGTCTTAGTGAAAAAGGGGGCGAAGTGAAGGGGTACATGGGCTTCGGCCCGAAACTGTGCGCAGACAGGTACCGGACGTCCGCTGGGGGCCGGTCGTCCGGTGGTTTCAGAGGGACCGGTCGTCGGTGGCGCCGGACGTCCGCTGGATCCGCTTCGTGAAGGAGGCGCGGTCGTCGGTTTTTCATACTTCCGCTGATTTGGTTTCGGGTCAGGGGCACCGGACGTCCGATGATTTCGGCCGTCGGTCGTTCGGCCGCTGGTCGTCTGCTGGCACCGGTCTTCCGCAGATTCGCTCGGGTCTTGAGGGGCGATCGTCCGCTGGAGGCCGGACATCCGCTTCGCTGTGAGAGTGTGGCGGTCGTCTGTCCGGCCGGACGTCCGCTGTCGGGAGCCAGCGCCGGACGTCCGGTCCCTACCGGTCGTCCGGTGGCTGGAGTTTTCTCCGGTAGCTCTTCTTCTTGTCCAATGGATGTAGATGCACCATGCTTTCCTCCAGGCACCTGATCACACACAAAGTGTCCATATGAGGTAGTAGGCAAGTCTCGTGAGTAGAGAGAGGAAGTTTGGAAAGGAGCGAGATCACCTTATCTTCGATAGCCTTGGCTCTAGCTATTGTCATGGGCCCAAGTGGTGTTGAGGAAGATGTAGACACGTCCATGGGGATGAGCGAGGGATGCTCCGCATCATATAGGCTATGTGATGATACGGGATCATGGAACTATAAAAGATTGAAATTGGAATTTCATCAAAAGTATTATCCTATGCATCTTGTTCATCGTGATCGCAATTATATATATAATTTTTGGCCTCGCGAAGGAGAAAGCATCGCTCAAGCTTGGGGGAGGCTTAAATCAATGTTATATTCATGCCCCAATCATGAGCTCTCAAGAGTTACAATTCTTCAGAATTTTGATGCTCGGCTTTCTGATAACAATCGCACCATGCTCGATACTTCTTGTGCTGGCTCTTTTATGATGAAGACTATTGAATTTAAACGGAATTTATTGGATAGAATTAAACGCAACTCTGAAGATTGGGACCTCGACGAAGGTAAGGAGTCAGGTATGACGCCTAAGTTTGATTGTGTTAAATCTTTTATGGATACCGATATTTTCCGTAAGTTTAGCACTAAATATGGACTTGACTCTGAGATAGTAGCTTCTTTCTGTGAATCTTTTGCTACTTATGTTGATCTCCCTAAGGAGAAGTGGTTTAAATATCATCCTCCCATAGAAGTAAAAGTAGCTGCACCTATTAAAGTTGAAGAAAAGATCGTCACTTATAATGATCCTATTGTTCCTACCTCTTATGTTGAGAAACCACCTTCCCCTGTTAGAGTAAAGGATCATGCTAAAGCTTCAACTGTTGTTCGTAAAAGCAATATTAGAACTTATACACCTCCTGTGCAAGTCAAAGTAGAACCTAATATTGCTATTGTTATAGATCTCTTGTCTGATAATATTGATGGGCATGTTATTCAATTCTGTGGTGAAACTGCTAGAATTGCTAAACCTTGTGCTAAAGATAAACATAGACCTGTGGTAGGCGTGCCTGTTATTTCTGTTAAAATAGGAGATCATTGTTATCATGGCTTATGTGATATGGGCGCTAGTGATAGTGCAATACCCATTGAATTATACGAAGAAATTATGCGTGATATTGCACCTATTGAGTTAGAAGAAATTGATGTCACAATTAAGCTTGCCAATAGAGATACTATTTCACCAGTGGGAATTGTTAGAGATGTTGAAGTCTTGTGCGGGAAAACTAAATATCCTGCTGATTTTCTTGTTCTTGGTTCTCCACAAGATAGCTTTTGTCCCATTATATTTGGTAGACCCTTCTTGAATACTGTTAATGCTAAGATAGACTGCGAAAAGAATGTTGGTACTATTGGCTTGGATGATATGGTTCATGAGTTTAATTTTCTAAAATTAGTAAACAACATCGTGAGGAAGAATTTCCTAGTAAGGATGAAATTATTGGTCTTGCTTCTATTGTCGCATTCTCCTAGTGATCCTTTAGAACACTATTTGCTAGACCATGAAAATGATATGTTCATGAATGAAAGAAGGAAATAGATGAAGTATTCTTTAAACAGAACCTATTTTGCAACACAATTTTCCTGTTGAAATCCTAGGGATCCTCCTCCACCCAAGGGTGATCCGTGTTTGAGCTTAAACCGCTGCTCGATAATCTTAAATATGCTTATCTTGATGAAAAGAAAATATATCCTGTTATTATTAGTGCTAACCTTTAGAGCATGAAGAAGAAAGATTATTGAAAACTCTGAAGAAGCACCGTGCCGCTATTGGATATACTCTTGATGATCTTAAGGGCATTAGTCCCACTCTATGTCAGATAAAATAAATATGGAAGCAGATGCCAAACCAGTTCGTGATCCTCAACGGCGTTTGAATCCTAAAATGAAAGAAGTGGTAAGAAAAGAAATACTCAAGCTTCTGGAGGCAGGTATAATTTATCCCGTTGCTGATAGTCATGGGTAAGTCATGTCCATTGTGTCCCTAAGAAGGAGGTATTATGTTGTCCCCAATGATAAAGATGAATTGATTCCACAAAGAATTATCACAGGTTATAGGATGGTAATTGATTTCGCAAATTAAATAAAGCTACTAAGAAAGATCATTACCCCTTACCTTTTATTGATCAAATTATAGAAATATTATGCAAACATACACATTATTTCTTTCTAGATGGTTATTCTGGTTTCTCTCAAATACCTGTGTCGGCTAAAGATCAATCAAAGACTACTTTTACATGTCCTTTTGGTACTTTTGCTTATAGACGTATGCCTTTTGGTTTATGTAATGCACCTGCTACCTTTCAAAGATGCATGATGGCTATATTCTCTGATTTTTGTGAAAAGATTTGTGAGGTTTTCATGGACGACTTTTCCGTCTATGGTTCCTCTTTTGACGATTGCTTGAGCAATCTTGATCGAGTTTTGCAGAGATGTGAAGAAACCAATCTTGTCTTGAATTGGGAAAAGTGCCACTTTATGGCTAATGAAGGCATTGTCTTGGGGCACAAAGTTTCTGAAAGAGGTATTGAAGTTGATAAAGCCAAAGTTGATGCTATTGAAAAGATGCCATGTCCCAAGGACATCAAAGGTATAAGAAGTTTCCTTGGTCACGCCGGATTTTATAGGAGGTTCATTAAGGACTTCTCAAAAATTTCTCGGCCTTTGACTAATTTATTACAAAAAGATGTACCATTTGTCTTTGATGATGATTGTGTAGAAGCTTTTGAAATACTTAAGAAGGCATTAGTCTCTGCACCTGTTGTTCAGCCACCGATTGAATTTACCCTTTGAAATTATGTGTGATGTTAGTGATTATGTCTGTAGGTGCTGTTCTAGGGCAAAGAGTTGATAAGAAATTAAATGTTATCCATTATGCTAGTAAGACTCTAGACAATGCTCAAAAAATTATGCTACTACCAAAAAGGAACTTTTAGCAGCTTGTGTTTGCTTGTGATAAATTCAGACCCTATATTGTTGATTCTAAAGTAACTATTCACACCGATCATGCTGCTATTAAATATCTTATGGAAAATAAAGATGCTAAACCTAGACTTATTAGATGGGTTCTCTTGCTGCAAGAATTTGATTTGCATATTGTTGATAGAAAAGGAGCTGAGAACCCGCTGCAGCATAACTTATCTAGGTTAGAGAATGTTCTTGATGACCCACTACCTATTGATGATAGCTTTCCTGATGAACAATTAAATGTCATAAGCACTTCTCGTAGCACTCCATGGTATGCTGATTATGCTAATTATATTGTTGCTAAATTTATACCACCTAGCTTCACATACCAACAAAAGAAAAGTTCTTTTATGATTTGCGACATTACTTTTGGGATGACCCACATCTTTATAAATAAGGAGTAGATGGTGTTATTATATGTTGTGTGCCTGAGCATGAACAGGAACAGATCCTACGCAAGTGTCACTCTGAAGCTTATGGAGGACACCACGCTGGAGATAGAACTGCACATAAGGTATTGCAATCCGGGTTTTATTGGCCCACTCTCTTCAAGGATGCCCATAAGTTTGTTTTGTCTTGCGATGAATGTCAAAGAAATGGTAATATTAGTAGACGTCAAGAAATGCCTATGAATTATTCACTTGTTATTGAACCATTTGATGTTTGGGGCTTTGATTATATGGGACATTTTCCTGCCTCTAATGGATATACACATATTTTAGTTGTTGTTGATTACGTTACTAAGTGGTTAGAAGCTATTCCAACTAGTAGTGCTGATCATAACACTTCTATTAAAATGCTTAAGGAAGTTATTTTTCCGAGGTTTGGAGTCCCTAGATATTTAACGACTGATGGTGGCTCACATTTTATTCATGGTGCTTACGGTAAAATGCTTGCTAAATATGACGTTAATCATAGAATTGCATCTCCATATCACCTACAGTCTAGTGGTCAAGTATTGAGCAATAGAGAACTCAAATTAATTTTGCAAAAGACTGTTAATAGGTCTAGAAAGGATGGGTCCAAGAAACTTGATGATGCATTATGGGCCTATAGAACTGCATATAAGAATCCTATGGGTATGTCTCCGTATAAAATGGTTTATGGAAAAGCATGTCACTTACCTCTCGAACTAGAACATAAGGCATATTGGGCTATTAAAGAGCTCAACTATGATTTCAAACTTGCCGGTGAGAAGAGGTTATTTGATATTAGCTCACTTGATGAATGGAGAACCCAAGCTTATGAAAATACCAAGTTGTTTAAAGAAAAAGTTAAAAGATGGCATGACAAAAGGATACAAAAGCGTGAGTTTAATGTAGGTGATTATGTATTGCTATACAACTCTCGGTTAAGAATTTTTGCAGGAAAACTTCTATCTAAATGGGAAGGTCCCTACGTTATCGAGGAGGTCTATCGTTCCGGTGCCATAAAAATCAACAACTTCGAAGGCACAAATCCGAAGGTGGTAAACGGTCAAAGAATCAAACATTATATCTCAGGTAATCCCATAAATGTTGAAACCAATATTATTGAAACCGTAACCCCGGAGGAATACATAAGGGACACTTTCCAGACCATTTCAGACTCCGAAAAGGAATAGGTATGTGATACGGTAAGTAAACCGACTCCAATACAATTTTTAAGGAAATATTTCTCTGTTTTGGAATATCTAGAAAAATAGAAAAATAAGTGGCAGTCCGGGAAGGACACGAGGCCTTCACGAGGGTGGAGGGCGCGCCCGCGCCCTACCCCCCTGGGCGCGCCGCCCTACCTCGTGAGCACCTCGTGTGCCCTCTGGACTCCGTTTTCTTGCACGATACATATTTTGGTCGGTAAAAATTCATTATATATTCTCCCAAAGGTTTTGACTCCCGTATCACGCAAATATCTCCTGTTCTTGTTTCGAGCTATTTTTCTGACAGGCCTAGATCATCATGACGTCCCCAAGTGCTTCCAAGGACAAGTTCTTCGAGAAGGTGATCAACCCTTACCTCGCGGATGTGCTGCGACACCCTCAAACCATTGAGATGCGCGATGGGTTGCTGCACATCCGCGATGTTGACGGACCAAAGGGAACCGGAAGCATGGAGGCGAGGCTCGAAGCAATGGAGCAACAAGTTTTCAAGTCCCAGGGGATGGTGGAGCGTGGATACAACGCTAGCCACAAGTTGCTCGTGGAGTTCACTAACAACTACGAGCCGGATGCCAAGAACACCGAGGAGGCCATCTTCAAGCTACATGAGAAGATCGAGCACCTCCAAGCCCAAATCTATGATCTGCAAAATCAAAACTGTGAGTATGAATATAGATTCAAAAGGATGAGTTTGGCTGCAGATTTGAGGATTCCGGAGACTCGATCATCCTTCTATGATGGCGAGCCTATGCCATGGAAGGTGGACGACAAGCCTGCATCATCAACAACACCTCCACCATCACCGACAAAGAAGGAGATATAATCACATGGGTATGGGCACTCCCCTTGGCAACTGCCAAGCTTGGGGGAGGTGCCCCGGTATCGTATCACTATCACAACTCCTATCTTTACCGTTTTTCTTAAGTTCGATCCTATTAGTAGTATCTTGATTTAGTAGAACAAAGTCATGGCATGATCTAGTTTGGAGTTTTGCTTTATGATCCCTCTATGTAATCGAGTCTGTGAGCTATATATAATAAAGATTAGTGTTGAGTCAAGGGCTTGATTGTTTTGCCATGATCTTGCGGGAGTAAAAGAAAAAGAGTAAAAAGAAACAAAGATTTCATATTGATCTTATTGAGAGTAATGACTTCACATAAAAAGAGTATGATGATTAAAAGTTGTTGGGAGTTGGCAAATATAGCTTTGGTCATCATTGCAATTAATAGGAAGTAATAAGGAGAGAGAGGTTTCACATATAGATATATTATCATTGACATCTTTTATGATTGGGAGCACTCATTAAAATATGACATGCTAAAGAGTTGATGTTGGACAAGGAAGACAACATAATGAGTTATGTTTTCTTGTATCTGAGATAAAGTATGTTGTCATGGATCCTCTAACATGTTGAGCTTGCCTTTCCCTCTCATGCTAGCCAAATTCTCAGCACCAAGTAGAGATACTACTTCTGCTTCCAAATACCCTTAAACCAGTTTAGCTATGAGAGTCCACCATATCTACCTATGGATTGAGTAAGATCCTTCAAGTAAGTTGTCATCGGTGCAAGCAATAAAAATTGCTCTCTAAATATGCATGACTTATTAGTGCAGAGAAATAAGCTTTGTACTTAACTTGTTGTGGAAGTAATAAAAGCGACGGACTGCATAATAAAGTTCCACATACAAGGCAATATAAAGTGACATTCTTTTGCATTAATATTTTGTGCATCCAACCATAAAAGCGCATGGCAACCTCTGCTTCCCTCTGCGAAGGGCCTATCTTTTATTATTATCTTCTACCTTATGCAAGAGTCACGGTGATCTTCACCTTTCCTTTTCATTTTATCCTTTGGCAAGCCCAAGATGTTGAAAGAACATGATATATATATATATATATATATATATATATATATATATATATATATATATATATATATATATATATATCTAATTGGATGTAGGGGAGCATGAATTGTTATTGTTGACATTACCCTTGAGGTAAAAGGTTGTGGGGCAAAATCATAAGCCCCTATGTTTCTCTGTGTCCGATTAAAACTCCGTAACCACATGTATTTCGTGAGTGCTAGCAATTATGAAGGACCAAATGATAGTTGAGTATGTGGACTTGCTTTTAAGCTCTGACATAGACTCTTTCCGATGTTATGATAAATTGCAATTGCTTCAATGACTGAGGTTATAATTTGTTGGTGCCCAATAAGGTTTTTGATTCATACTTTTGCATTATGAAAAGATCATCACTTGAACATAATTAATCGTATGACAAACCTATATATGTTGCTGTTATGAGATTAATCATGATGCCTTCATGTCCGTATTTTATTTTTTATCGATGCCTCTACCTCTAAACATGAGGACATATTTATTGTTATCGGCTTTTCGCTTGAGGACAAGCGAGGTCTAAGCTTGGGGGAGTTGATACGTCCATTTTGCATCATGCTTTTATATCGATATTTATCGCATTATGGGTTGTTATTTCACGTTATGTCACAATACTTATGGCTATTCTCTCTTATTTTACAAGGTTTACATGAAGAGGGAGAATGCCGCAGCTTGGAATTCGGGCTGGAAAAGGAGCAAATATTGAGACCTATTCATGCAACTCCAAAAGTCCTGAAACTCCACGGAATATCTTAAAATAAATAAAGCAAAATCGTCACCAAAGATGAAGGCCTGGGGCCCACACCTGCTCACGAGGGTGGGGCCCGGCGCGCGCCCTACCTCGTGGGCCCCGGTGGCTCTCCGATGCCCATCTTCTCCTATATGAAGTCTTTCAATGAGAAAAAAGGAAGCAACCTTTGGGACGAGACTCCGCCGCCACGAGGCGGAACCTGGCGGAACCAATCTAGGGCTCCGCAGAGCTGTTCTGCCGGGGACACTTCCCTCCGGGAGGGGGAAATCATCGCCATCATCATCACCAACGCTCCTCTCATCTGGAGAGGGCAATCTCCATCAACATCTTCACCAGCACCATCTCATCTCCAAACCATAGTTCATCTCTTGTATCCAATTCTTGTCTCCAAGTCCGGGAATGGTGCTAGTAGGTTGCTAGTAGTGTTGATTACTCCTTGTAGTTGATGCTAGTTGGTTTATTTGGTGGAAGATCATATGTTCAGATCCTTTATGCATATTATTACACCTCTGATTATGAACATGCATATGCTTTGTGAGTAGTTACATTTGTTCCTGAGGACAAGGGAGAAGTCTTGCTATTAGTAGTCATGTGAATTTGGTATTCGTTTAAAATTTTGATGAGATGTATGTTGTCTATCCTCTAGTGGTGTTATGTGAACGTCGACTAAATAACCCTTCACCATTATTTGGGCCTAGAGGAAGGCATTGGGAAGTAATAAGTAGATGACGGGTTGCTAGAGTGACAGAAGCTTAAACCCTAGTTTATGCGTTGCTTCGTAAGGGGCTGTTTTGGATCCATATGTTTCATGCTATGGTTAGGTTTACCTTAATACTTTTGTTGTAGTTGCGGATGCTTGCAATAGAGGTTAATCATAAGTGGGATGCTTGTTCAAGTAAGAACAGCACCCAAGCACCGGTCCACCCACATATCAAATTATCAAAGTACCGAACGTGAATCATATGAGCGTGATGAAAACTAGCTTGACGATATTACCATGTGTCCTCGGGAGCGCTTTTCCTATTATAAGAGTTTGTTCCGGCTTGTCCTTTGCTACAAAAAGGATTGGGCCACCTTGCTGCACTTTATTCACTCTTGTTACTTGTTGCTCGTTACAATTTATCTTATCACAAAACTATCTGTTACCACTTATTTCAGTACTTGCAGATAATACCTTGCAGAAAACCGCTTATCATTTCCTTCTGCTCCTCGTTGGGTTCGACACACTTACTTATCGAAAGGACTACGATAGATCCCCTATACTTGTGGGTCATCACATTCTAAGGTTTAAACAAGGTTTTGATCGTCGTCTCTCTACTATAGGTAAGTCACTCAGATTTACCATCCCGTATAGCAAGGCGAATAATAAGAGTAGTCGGTATGGTGATCAATCCATCCCGCACCCAAATCATTACCTTGTATATGGTTTAGCGAATCTCGCATTCTAACACTCGGTCATCCTCACAAGCATTGTAGAATTTCTCTTGTCGACGAACTAAGTTCGGATAAATCCATTGATTCTGTAAGCCAGGCAAACAATCTATCGTTTCTTCACAACTCTCAGGTTTTGCTTAACTCCTATAGGATCGTCTGTCGATAAAGGCATATCTCTTCCAGGGTTTTTCCTTCAGCAAGAGTGTGCTTGCTTCTTGGCAGGTCCTGGGGCCTGTGGGTTATGGCCCATCTCATCACTTGTAAACCTTGAACTCATCCTCGGGGGCAACTGATTATTATTCCAACATCCAGCTTCCTAGCATTCTTCAATCCATCCAATTGTAATGTCTCCCTCCCATCTATTGGCACCAAACTAAAACGTGATTACTCAGACTCATCATGGAGTTACAAATGCTCCATATTACCAACGTTCTAGCTCCTTTATATCCAGTAATACTTCATCTCTTCATACTCTTGGGATACCCTACATATCGAGACAAAACTCATACTTATTTTGTCCGAAATCCACATCGGGGAATATCATCATCCTCTCCAGAGGTCAAGGGTCCTCACATGGTACTACCACCCTTAAAGTGCTCCAATTCTTCCATAGACCATATTTCTCATATCCTCGAAAATGGTCAAAATCTTTCTTCATAGAGTAACTACTCATAAAAATTCAAATCAGTACCAACGATGCTAACTTTATTGATTTTCCAATGATTACAATCTCTTGCTTTTCCATACATGCCTCAACTCAACGCCTTGATATAAAAGAATTGTTCCCACTACTACTTCTATATTTCTCACAGACTCAACTATTTAACACAAGTCTCCTTCTCATTGGGACAATCTCTGGCAAAGTTCCCTGCTTCATTACAGCAGAAACAAACTACTTCTGACAAGTCTCGAGGTTTCCTCATGATTACATAGCCTCCTTGGGTCCTCGGCTTCCTTTTTGGGCAACTGCTAAAGTAGTGCCCTGACTCCTTGCACCTGAAACAGGTGAGGTCCGTCCTGGTATCCAATCTATTTCTCTTCCTGGACTTTTCCGTACCAATTAGGACTTCTATTTCCTGTGGGTCGTACTCTACTTCCTCTGTCGGGAATTCTACTAGATCTCCATACAAACAATTTTGGGAGATGTGTCCTTCTTCTCCACATGAATAGCATGACTTGGTGTAGGGTTTAATTGGGTCTTCTTCGGGTGTGTCCTCCACCTCTTTCTTCATCACGGGTTCTTCTAAAATTTCCATAAGGCTCCTTTCTTTACTTCTTTCTTCTGTTGTACGGTTCTTTGTACCATGGGGTAAATGTGACACTGAGCAGGGTAGTGGGTAGTCCCTTCACACAAGAAACAAGTAATCTGCCTAGTTGGGCATTCCTCGTCTGGGTGACTTTCTTCACAATGAGGGCATTCATCCTTGTGTTCTTTATGGTTGTGTCCTATTTCTCCACAAAGCTTGCATGCACAGGGTTTCTTCATATTCATTTCCATAAGGCTTCATCTTCTGGGACAAAAACCGAGACTTTGGCAAAGTCAACTTAAATTCTTCCCAAGTGGTTACTCCTTGTCATCCATTGATGGGTTGGTAAATCCTCCACCAAGTTGTAGCACCTCTTTCAAATCACTAAAGATCATGCTAGGCCGTATCCTTTCCGACTATAGTGTTATTCTCCATGTGATCCTCCATGTTCTGAATCCATCGGTCTGTGTCCAATTGACTTATCGGTCCCAGAAATATGAGTTCATCCATTCATCCTCTATTGGGTCCATGGTTTTGGGGGGAGATAAGAGAGATAGAGAGGGATACACACAATACAAACAATAATTTTGAAAAGACAGATTTTTATTTGTGGCTGTCGAAAAAACATCAAACAAATGACAGCTCACAAACGTCGCATCTAACGTAGGTGTATAACAAGGGTTTGGTCTTCTAATGGTCAATAAATCTTCAAGGTCATCAAACTCTTTAAGTCTTGTTCATCTCTCCGATGGGCTTCTTTCGATCATGCTTGACCTTCTCAAGTTCTTTTGCCAGATCATCTCTGTTGACGTGAAGTCTCTCGTGATGTCCTTTAATATTTCCGGAGTTGCGTTCCAAACTTCTGAGTTTCAACATCCTTGGCATAAACCATGGTCCTAATGTCCTTCAGTTCCTGACGAATCTCTGGTGTCTCGAGGTTTTGCTCCACCAGCTTGGCTACTTTCAGCTTCTGGGTCCTGAGTTTTTCACGAAATGCTTCCTGGTCAAATACAGCTTCCTGAAGGTCCATCTTAAAATTCTTGATGTAAAACTCCAGATCCTGGTGATACACCAGCTAAGGTTAAAACTGCATCTTTTGCTAACAGATGCTCCATCAGCCCTTTTGTCATCCACTCCTTCCAAAGAAATGCATGCTCAACTCAGCACAGTGACAATAGCATAAGCGGGCGATAACATCATGGATAGCCAGGTTTCTGCCCTTGTCATTGCCATGTGCTATCGTTCCATAGTTGATATCTCATGCCTTAGGGTTTTCTTGACAAAACTTTGAGTTTAATGCTCCATGTTCCGGTCTTTCTCTGACACACCTTGATCTCGGTTATTGACAGCTTCCATAGTCTGGCAAGTTCCATAAGGGTAGCCTTGCTAGGTCATACCAATCTAGAATTTCTTCAGAGCCTTCAAATTCTCCTAGTCTTCGGAGTCTTCAACCATTGTAGTTTCCATTATTATATTGCACGGTAAAATCCTCTTCATCCTGAAGTGGTCTTAGAGTTCCGATACCTTGTACTTCTTGAAGTGGTCTCATCAGTCGACTCCTCGTGTGGTCAAAAGGGAAAAGGGGATAGTCTGACTACTTGGGATGAGAGGAAAAATACTTGGTAAAGTTTTAGAAAAGATGATAGGTAAGAGATCTTTTTGAAAATAAAGTTTTTAGAGAAAATCTTTCTTATGGGCTTGACAGTTTCTAGGGGTCACGTCCTACAGTCAACATGTGCTCTGGTACCATCTTATAGCGACCCGACCTTAGACGGTCAAGTCTCTGTGCTTAAGTGTCATCCCTGGATCGATATGCTGACACACACAGTACTCGAGGATTTATAACAGAGGTAAATCACATGTATAAAGTAACGTAAATACTATTACCTCAATCCAAATAGCGGAAGTAACAAGGTTGTGGATTCCCATCAACACCAATGGCAATGTTGAGCGTAGAAATTGTAACCCTAACGTATCACTTACTCGTCATAAGATTCCTACAACATGAGACGTTGCAGCCACAAAGGGTTAGTACATTGAATTTACTGGCAAATTCACACCATAGAGCAATGATGAATAATGGCTATCACTACATGCATATTTGGCTGGTGGAAAGCTCTCGGTTTATTTTTGCATAAAGCTAATTTTTTCCTACAACAAAGGAATATATCTTATTTAACTACAAGTTTGTTGAAAACATTGAGAAGGTTCGTCCAACTCAATCCCAATTAAAAGTTAACAACCCAACAAATTAATTAAAGAGTGATGAGATCAACACGATAATCCAAATACCAGAGACTCAAGATGTCCATAACCGGGGACACGGCTAATCATGATTAGTTTGTACACTCTGCAGAGGTTTGCGCACTTTTCCCCACAAGACTCGATCTCCTCCATTGGATTTCTCGCACTACATGGTGTTTGAGAAACGGATGACCGAGACACAGTCTTTCAGAAGCATTAACTCTAACCCTGAGTAGACAGTACCAACCTACATCCCCTACAACTGCTAGCCTACCACTGGAAGAGGTCATGCAACATACTCAACTATGCTAGAGCCCATAATAGCTTGTCTCTGCACACAGAAGTTTCTAGCATGAATAATCTTATGATCCCTTTGAGCCTGGGTTGCGGACCATAGGGTGATCACACGGGTACTCCGAGATCCCCTTGGGCAAGCACTGAGTTCTCCAAGTGCCCGGGCAAACCACTGGGTGCTCCAGGGTGCCCCAACCAATCCACCCAGATGTGTATTTAAGTAGTCACCTTAAGTTAACCATTAAATAATAATCTCACATCTGTCATGGATACACTCAAACCCAATCCACGTCTACGAGCATAGCATAGCAGTATAAGCATAACGTAGAAGTAACTCCCGGGGTTTGTTAATAAAGGCAATAGGTTCTACCTCATCAACTACTTCCCAATACCCACATGTTAATCAGATCCTACTCATGCAATGCTTGAGGGTTGTAACTAATGCATAAAAACTGGGTAATAAAAGGGATATGATCAAAGTGTGAACTTGCCTCATACTGTTGATGAAGATGATTCGCACTCATAACTCCTGATAGTTCTACTTGTCACACTCCGGTCAATCTATCGTAAGCAAGCAATAGTATCCACACATAAGCATTCATGCAATAGAATCGAACAAAAGATCTCGAAAAACTTCAAAAACAAGCAAACAACTCTTGCAACAGAAAACAATTTCTGACAATACTAAAATTAAGTGAATTTGGTCTTATCAGAAAGTTTAGGTCAAGAGCTTCAATTAGCAAAAAGAATCAACCAAATCGGAGTTACGAAACTCAAGTTATGATCAAAAGAAGTTTGAATATGAATCTGAACAAATTTGAAAATTTCAAAAAATTGATGTGACAGGTTTACTGGATGGGTCAAAACAAGACGAAACTATAGGCGCTGGTTTCATCTAATTTGGATTGACGAGTAAAAAGTTATGGCTATTTGAAAAATCAGGACAAAGTTGTTTTATGGAACAAAAAATAGCTATGGCTAAAACAATTCTAGGTCTAATGTATAAATACAGAGATTAATTGATAATCTATTTATTATACCATACTAGTCTAGAAATAAGTACAAAAAAACAAAGAAAGATAAGATGACTTCGCAGAGAAAAGACAATTTCCAGAAGTCCCGCCGGAGAGAAGAATTTTTTTTTAATGAATTTAGTCAAACAAAAATATTGATTTAACCCAAATCGGATGATTTTTGGAGGCTCTATGGGTCAATATTTATAGGTGAAAAAGAAGCTTAGAGGTTAAAGGCTAGGCAATGTGGGACTAAACGTAGACGAAAAGCCAAAAGAGAGAAGAGAGAAGAGAAAAGCGCATGGGCCTAAACCTCCGGTCGTTTCATGATACAGGCAAGCATGCAGTTTTTTTCAAACACAACAAAAAAAAATTAAGATTTTTCTACAAACATAACCAAAAATAAATAAATACAGTATGGGCCGGCCTGAGTACACTGTGCACGTGGGCGACGGATAAAATTGGGCCGCACATACTGTTTTTTATTAAAAATATAGCAACGGAAAGCAAAATGAAAATAAAATAATATTTTATAGGCATATTTCAGAAAAAGATTTTCTACGACATGAACGTTATTCTAGCTCCAAATAAAATCCAAAAAATTCAAATAAAGAAAAGTGTGTCACTGCTATAATAAAACCCAATTAAAAATCATTTTAAAAAACCAAAATGATTTCAAATTTATTTCTCTCCAATTTTCTGATGTAGGGAATCATTTTACCCTATTTTCCATAAATTTTATTTTGGAGAAAATAATTTGAATAAAACCAAATAACTCCAAATTGAAAATAATTTCAAAAGGACTTTAAATTTGATTCTCTGAAACTCCTAACTCATATTTCATATGGTTTGAAGAAGTCATTTTATCTTCTTTCATGAAAATCATTGAGTTGCTTAAAGTTTCTGAATTTGAAATATTTTCAAATGAAATTCAAATATTTTCAACAACCCTTTTCATTTAAATAAATTGAAGAAGTCATGTCATCTTCTGTCTAGGGTTTTGTATTTGAAAATAATTTAAATTCATGGAGATCATAAATGCAAGATGAAAGTTTGGGAAAGTCCTTTTATTCCCTCTCATTTAACTTTCAAAAGTTTCAAATTTCACTCACTTTCAGTCAATCAATCACACAACAATAAAACAAACAATCAAAACTATTTATTTATTATAACATTCCAAAATTTAGAATTTTGGGATGTTACAAACCTACCACCCTTAAAATGAATCTCGTCCTCGAGATTCGGAGAGGCTAGAAATAAATAGGTTAGGATTGGATGTCGTGGTTCGAAGTCTGACAGTAGAATGGGGGGTAGGGATGTAGAGGCAAGATCCTAGCTATGGAGGAGTTGTACACGGAAGTTTTACGAGTTCAGGCCCTTCTCGGAGGAAGTAACAGCTCTACGTCTCGGAGCCCGGAGGCGGTCGACTGGATTATATGCGTGTGAGTTACAGGGGGTGCAAACCCTTGTCACTGAGGAGGGGGGTGGCTTATATAGAGTTCGCCAGACCCCTCCGGCCCTTAGTTACACAGGGTTTAAAGTACATTAAGATGTATGCCATCGTAACGCTAAGAATAAAGTGACATAATGACCATTAAAGCTACATAATGACCGATCACAGCAAAGGCGGAGGACTCTAGATTTCTGGCGGTCGAAAGTGATAGTCTTCATGGTCGAGTGACTCCAAGTCTGTCGAGTGGAACACTTCATGGTCAATTGAAAGATGATTCTTCTTCGAATGCTTTTGGTGATAAAGTGATGTCCTTGGGGAGGGTATCTAGGCCAGGCCTGTGACCCTACCCTAGGTACATGTCTTCGTCATTAGCCCCCGAATGGATCAGGGTTTGAGTGGGGAAGGAGTTGAAAAATACTTCCGACTCTTTTTTTGCGCTTCGGGTATGTCTGGTCTTGGATCAACGAACCGAGGTGGTGACGCCAACTTCTTTTTTAGTCGTCTTGATCCATTCTTGTTTTTGTCGAGTGAACTTTTACTGGAAGAGCTCCGAGTGCTGATGTGGAGGAGATCTTTCGTCTGACAAGTTGTTCTGATGTCCACGGATCTCACGGGATTTGAATTTTGGGAAGCGCGCGGGGCGGAGGAGGCCGCAGTAATCGGGCTGGATAAGGCAGGGCCGCCTTGATTTCCGTGCCGCCTTTTTTGCCACGTATCGCGCGCGCGACTCTGTTGCGAGATTTGATAAGATCGCCCGGGCCTACAAGTCAGCCACTCGGAAGTAACCTCATATAAGGCGCTGGGCGGGGCTTTTGAACAGTGCGCCCTCATTCTTCTTCCTCCTTCTCAGATTTCTCCGCTGCGCCTGCTCTCGCCCCAGTGCCGCCGTTCCGTTCGAGCTCCGGCTGCGGCGATGGGGAAAGAGAAGACGGTGGCTCTGGAGCGCGCGAAGAAGGCGATGGAGAAAGCGAAGGGGAAGAAGTCCAGCCGGGGCAGATCTTCCTCGAGGTCTGGCCTGCCGCCGGGCTGGATCCAGGGCGACTGGTGTAAGTGCATCTAGTGCCCCTTAGTGATTTTGGTGTATTGAAGACTTATAGGTTAAGGGACTAATGTGTTTGTGAGTGTACACAGGTCTATAAGTCTATGAGGAGTTTGATATTTACAGATAAAGTCGACCCCTAAAAATGAAGTTCTTCGACTAAAGACTTTGATATTCTGAAGACTTTCTGAAGACTTTGAAAGTGAAGAAATTGGTGTGACCTTGAAGACTTGGTATTCATTTGAGGAACATGAAGCGTGAAGACTTTTGTTTTCGTAGTTTCGTTTTTCTCTTTCTTGAGTCATAGGAAACACCGTACTGTAAAAGGGGGTCGAGGAAATACTAAGGAAAAATTTCCATGTGATGCTCAACTCAAAATCCTACACCTACCAATCCTTCGAGTGAAGCCTTTGAAATCTCATACGATTCAGTCAATTTCTTGAGGATGAGACGAAGTTCTTCCGTCACGAGAATTTGTTCTGACTGAGGAGTTAGGAATTCGCCAGTGCGGATTGCCTACACAGCGAGGAACATGATAGCCCTGAGGAATTTGTGATTCAAATTTTCGACCGTTGCTGTGTTGCGTGCCAGCTGTCCCAAAATATCTTATCCACCTAACGGTCATATCATTGAAGGGCATTTATGTCTTATCATGTCGGGCTGCTCCCTAGGCTATAAATAGCCGCCCCCTACAACCACTAGCTGGTTGGCTGCTCCGAGAGAAACTTGACACTTGTCATTTGAGAGCAACCCATCCTCCGAGGACTTTGAGCAAAATCATCGAGTGAGGAAAACCCAAACACCAAACCCTATAAACCCAAAGTGATTGAGCATCATCAAGAGATTGATCCTACGTGGATCCAACGCTTGTTACCTTTGAAGACTGTGCTTCTTCCAGACGGTTAGGCGTCATGGTCTAGAGCATCCAAGAGGAATTGTGGATCGCCGAGTGACCAAGTCTGTGAAGGTTTGGAAGTCGCTCAAGACTTACCACGAGTGATTGGACGAGGTCTGTGTGAACTTAGTTCAAGGAGAATATGGTGAGGACTTGGTGTCCGAGCTGCGTGCTCGCCGATCGGGTGTCCGGACTGTGTGTCCTCGAGTTTAAATACTTAGCCGCCCAACCAGACGTATAACCGAGACAGCAGTTGGAACTGGTCTACCAAATCATTGTCTTCACCAACCTAATCTGGTTATATTTCCTCAACCCTTTCATTTCCTCATTATCGTGTTGAGTGTTCATTCATATCTGTGTTTGAAGACTTTGATCAAGACTTTATCAATTTCCTCGTTCAATTTCTTCACCGTTTGTCTTCATCTTGTGCTATCCTGTGCTTACGCTTTCGTACTCTTTGTTTGTCTTCATTTCATCATGATGACCATGCCCACATTCTCTTATGCTTACTTCTGAGTACTTATTCCGCTGCAAGTAGTTCTTCGTTAAGGAATTTCCTCACCGGCAAATTCCTCAGTGAAGAATTCATAAAAATCGCCTATTCACCCCCCTCTAGTCGATATAACACACTTTCAACTGGATTCGCTCGGCGATCCGTCAGGACAACATCGACGACCTGGTCGAAGGGGGATTGATTCCCCACGAGTCGGCGCGGCTCCCGGGAAACGAGACCGAGCTACAGCCCCGAGAGGGTGAGTGTGTTCTCCTCGCCACTCACATCGACCGCGGGTTCTCCTTGCCTCCTCACCCTTTCTTTCGAGGCTTCTTGAATTTTTTCGGAGCGCAACTCCACCATTTTACCCCAAACACCATTGTGTACCTTGCTGCCTTCGTGTCTTTGTGTGAGAATTTCTTGGGCTGCCGACCCCACTGGGGCCTCTTCAAGCACATTTTCACATGCCACTCCCAGTCGGTCAAAAAGGCTAACCCGAGTGACGAGAGGACGCAAGTGATCTAGATGTGTGGGGGTCTTGGGATTCAGATGAGGGGCAAAAGTTCCTTTCCAGCCATGATTCTTCCCGATTCGGTCCGTGGGTGGCAGTCGACCTGGTTCTACTACAAAGACCAGCCGACTCCAGGGCAGTTGTCTGGACTTCCCCCTTTTTCCATGGCCCGAGTGGGGAAGCCCTCCCCTTTGAAGGTGATCCCGGAGGAGAAGGCACAAGTCAAGGTGCTGGTCGATCGGGTAGTTCAGCTTGTCCGCAATGGGGTGACTGGTATGGATTTGTTGGAGGTTTTCCTCCGGCAACGCATCCAACCGCTTCAAGCTCGTGACCTTCCGATGTGGATGTATTCGGGCACTAATGACACCACTCGGACCCATCCAGAGGAGGTCGACGAAACCACAATGGAGGGGTGGCTGATGAGTATCACTGAAAACAAAGATAACCCCAGGGGAGCCAGGAGAATTCCTCCGCTCGACCAATCTCACGAACCAGATAAGGTCCAATTCTGAATTGTCGACTGTAATCTTGATTTAATCATGCAGCTGTTTATGCTTCGCCGACTGACTTTGTTCTGCTTGTTTTCTTCCAGGCCCTTACCGAAATGTACTCGATGCCCAACGGAGAGCAGGAGCAGGATCCGGAGGGGGAGGAAAGCGGAGGTGAAAGTGGTGAGTGGCATTCTGACGGAGAGGGGAACGAGGAGAGCGACGACCCGAGTGACAAAGAAGAGGTCGACTCGCCTCCTCGCAGGGAAAGGCGATCCAAGCTTGGCCAAGATCCGGCGAGCGCCCGTGACAAGGTGATCGCCCAGACTGGGCAGTCGTCCAAGCGTCCTCGAACATCCTCTCCGGCACCAACTGAGAAGGCCCCCAAGCAGTCCAAGGTTGTAGTGCAGAAGGCTCGGAAGGCACTGCCAAAAATCAAGATTGACATTCCCGTTGCTTCTGCGTGAGTGTTTTTCTTTCTCTTTCACTCGATGTTCTGTGTTGTTTATCTTCCTTTGGTTTTATCGAATGAATCTTGAAACTGGCAGTGCCGCTACCTCTGGGACTTCAGCTTATAAAAACGAGGATGAGGAAATGGAAGACGCGGTCACCTCCAATCTGGGTACAATCTTTGTTATTTTGCCTTCCCTTTGTCGACTGAACTATGATATATCCAATCGGGCGATGAAAATTTGGCGACTGATCTTTTTGTAGCTCCCAACGTCATTGACCTCCCCAACGATGATGAGGACGAGCCACAGAGGCCCTTGGGGAGAAGAAACAGGAAAAGGTCCGCTGGCAAGATGCCTCAGTCGACGCCGGTGGCGGAACCGGTAGTTCAGGACGCCGGCGATGCCAACCGGACTTCTATCTCCTTCGCCGTACCGCTGTCGAGTGCTCGACCTTTTGCGTCAGCTGCACATGCTCCTACCGATCCACCTTTAGTTTTTTCTACACATCACGTCCCAGAGGACGAAGTGGGTGCTGCCAAAGAAGCTATACGCCAGGCGGGCATCATGATGGAGAAGATGAAGATGGTGCGGGATGCCAGCCATGCTACTTATGATGCCAGCTCCGCTCTCCAGAGCAACGTTCAGGTTAGCAGATTGTCGACTGACTCTCTTGGCTTGTTCTGTTTAGCATATGGTACCTGAAAACTCTCTTTCCAAGGATCTTTGTTTCTGTACACCCAGTGGGTGTTTCAATTTGTCACTGAGCAAATTCGTACTTTGAGCTGAATTCGATGTTATTGTCGATTGAATTTTTGGACTAGTGGGGGCACGTTGAGTGCACCCACTGGGTGTAGTCCCCGAGACTATGATGGACTGCGGGAAGTCGATTGTAGTCCTGGATTTTGAATTTCTTCACTCGGTCTGGTCGGGCCATGTCGAGTGGAATTTTGAACCAGTGGGGGCACGCTGAGTGCACCCACTGCGTGTAGTCCCCGAGACCATAGTCGACTGCTGGCAGTCAACTATGGTCTGAAGACTCTGTTTGTTGTTGTCTCTCTCTTTTTTTTGGACTCGCGCTGGAAAGGCCTTGTCGAGTGTAAACTGAACCAGTGGGGGCACGCTAAGTGCACCCACTCGGTGTAGTCCCGAGACTACTTGTTGGATGTTTGATTCGGCAGTAGTCTTAGAATTTGTTGGCTTTATCCTTTTACCTCTCCGAAATAACCAATCTTTTATCCAGTCGACTGACCCGTTCTTTGGTTGCAGAAATCTTGTGATCTTGGACCTCGCTTTGCTGACCTGGAGAAACAGCAGATTCAACTCAACCTCGATCTGGAGTTGGCTAAGACAGAACTGCAGAAAGCCAAGGATGATGCCACTGGTAAGAAAGACTTGTCGACTGGTTTGTCCTTGATCTGGATTTCATTCTGCTTTTTCTGAATCAAGCCTTATTTCTTTTCAGAGAAACTGAACCAAGCTCTGGCGAAAAAGGATCAAGATCTGGCTGCCGCGCAGAAAAAGGCTGATGACAAAACTGCTCTGGCTGAACAGAAGCTGTCTTCAGTCGGCAAATTGGAGGAAGAAAACGCCAAGATAAAATCTGCCCTGGACGAAGCCAATAAGGAAGTAACTCGCTTGAAGAAGGACAAGGTCAATCTGAACGAGAAGATGGAAGGTATTGCCCGCAGGAGGAACGATCTGGAGAGTTATCTGAGGAGCCTTGCTAAGAAGTTGTTCATCAAGCTTGAAGGTATATTCTTTGTTCCGACTAGTTTGTCCTTGTTGACTCGGCATACAACTATTGACTCACCCTCGGATTGTGCATGCAGAGTTTTGTCGGGACTTCGAGGAGGAGACCGGGCGAATTGAACCAAGCTTGGACCCCATCAACTCCCCCGTGAAAGATGAAGCCGCCATGAATGTGCTCCGACTGGAATCTCGCATCGACGGTGTTGTTGATTACCTTGCCCGACTGAAGGTCGCAATGTCGCGGATCGACACAGCACTCTAGCCGAGGGTAACGCTCCAGAATGACCTCGAGTCTCTGATAACTCGACTTAACGAGATCCCCGGTCGAGTGGAGGAGTGGAAGAAGTCTTCTGCCTGGTGTGGTGCTGATGTGGCTCTGTCTTTGGTCCGCGTCCATTGCAAGGAAGCGCGAGAAGAGAAGCTGGCCGCGATCAAGGTTGCCAACACCAAGAGGCATGATTTCCAATCCTTTATGGAGACTTTCATTGCTGCTGCCACTCGGATTGCCGACGGCATTGACCTGGATGAGTTCGTCGAGCCTGCCAGCCCTCCTCCTGCGGAGTGAACAAACTTTCATGCTCCACCTTAAATTTGCCTCGGGATGCCGAGTGATTTTTGTAACCGTTAAACTCCTTCGGGCTGAATGCCCGAGTACTTTGATCTGTGGTCTTGAACCTTTAGGGTTCATATGAACTTGATTTATCTCAGGATACGCTTGCGATTGCTTTTGGAATATGCTCTTTATTTGGAATGACCTTTGTGTTTGAGATGCAGCCTGCTACCTCTTGAGCACTACATTGGATTTCCCCGAAGAGGAGAGGATGATGCAGCAAAGTATCGTAAGTATTTCCCTCAGTTTTTGTGAACCAAGGTATCAATCCAGTAGGAGGCCACGCGCAAGTCCCTCGTACCTACACAAAACAAATAGCTCAACACAACCAACGCGATTAGGGGTTGTCAATCCCTTCACGGTCACTTACGAAAGTGAGATCTGATAGATATGATAGATAATATTTTTGGTATTTTTGGTATAAAGATGCAAGGTAAAATAAAAGGTAAAGTAAAAAAGCAAAGCAATAATAAAGTGATGGAGAATTGATATGATGCGAATAGACCCGGGGGCCATAGATTTCACTAGTGGCTTCTCTCAAGAGCATTAGTATTTCTACGGTGGGTGAACAAATTACTGTTGAGCAGTTGATAGAATTGAGCATAGTTATGAGAATATCTAGGTATGATCATGTATATAGGCATCACGTCCGAGACAAGTAGACCGACTCCTGCCTGCATCTACTACTATTACTCCACTCATCGACCGCTATCCAGCATGCATCTAGAGTATTAAGTTAATGAAAACAGAGTAACGCCTTAAGCAAGATGACATGATGTAGAGGGATAAATTCATGCAATATGATAAAAACCCCATCTTGTTATCCTCGATGGCAACAATACAATACGTGCCTTGTTGCCCCTTCTATCACTGGGTAAGGACACCGCAAGATTGAACCCAAAGCTAAGCACTTCTCCCATTGCAAGAAAAACCAATCTAGTAGGCCAAACCAAACTGATAATTCGAAGAGACTTGCAAAGATAACCAATCATACATAAAATAATTCAGAGAAGATTCAAATATTGTTCATAGATAAACTTGATCGTAAACCCACAATTCATCGGTCTCAACAAACACACCGCAAAAAGAAGATTACATCGAATAGATCTCCACGAGAGAGGGGGAGAACATTGTATTGAGATCCAAAAAGAGAGAAGAAGCCATCTAGCTACTAACTATGGACCCAAGGTCTGAGGTAAACTACTCACACTTCATCGGAGGGGCTATGGTGATGATGTAGAAGCCCTCCATGATCGATTCCCCTCCCGTGAGCTCCGGAACCGCCCCAAGATGGGATCTCGGGATGCAGAAGGTTGCGGCGGTGGAATTAGGTTTTGGCTCCGTGTCGATCGCTTTGGGGTGCGTGAGGTATATATAGGAGGAAGGAGTATGTCGGTGGAGCTTAGAGGGGCCCACGAGGCAGGGGGCGCGCCCTACGGGGGGCGCGCCCTCCACCCTCGTGACCGCCTCTCTTCTTTCTTGATGGAGGGTCCAAGTCTCCTGGATCATATCCGATCAGCAAATCACGTTCCCGAAGGTTTCATTCCGTTTGGACTCCGTTTGATATTCCGTTTCTTCGAAACACTGAAATAGGCAAAAAATAGCAATTCTGGGCTGGGCCTCCGGTTAATAGGTTAGTCCCAAAAGTAATATAAAAGTGGAAAATAAAGCCCAATATGGTCCAAAACAGTAGATAGTATAGCATGGAGCAATCAAAAATTATAGATACGTTGGAGACGATCGGGCATCCCCAAGCTTAATACCTGCTCATCCCGAGTAGGTAAATGATAAAAGAGAATTTTGATGCGGAGTGCTACTTGGCATAATTTCAATGTAAATCTTCTTAATTGTGGTATGAATATTCAGATCCGAAAGATTCAAGACAAAAGTTCATATTGACATAAAAATAATAATTCTTCAAGCATACTAACTAAGCAATTATGTTTTCTCAAAATAACATGGCCAAAGAAAGTTCATCCCTACAAAATCATATAGTTTAGTCATGCTCCATTTTCGTCACACAAGAATGCTCTCATCATGCACAACCCCGATGACAAGCCAAGCAGTTGTTTCATACTTTAATAATCTCAAACCTATAAACTTTCACGCAATACATGAGCGCGAGCCATGGACATAGCACTATGGGTGGAATAGAATATGATGATGGGGGTTATGTGGAGAAGACAAAAAGGATAAGATGTCACATCAATGAGGCTAATCGATGGGCTATGGAGATGCCCATCAGTTGATGTTAATGCAAGGAGTAGGGATTGCCATGCAACGGATGCACTAGAGCTATAAATGTATGAAAGCTCAACAAAAACTAAGTGAGTGTGCTTCCAACTTGCTTAGTGACGAAGACCTAGGGAATTTGAGGAAGCCCATCATTGGAATATACAAGCCAAGTTCTATAATGAAAAATTCCCACTTGTATATGAAAATTACAAAACAAGAGACTCTCTATCATGAAGATTATGGTGCTACTTTGAAGCACTAGTGTGGCAAAGGATAGTAACATTGTCCCTTCTCTCTTTTTCTCTCATTTTTTTGGGGCCTTCTATTTTTTTATGGCCTTTCTCTTTTTTTGTTTACCTCACTTGGGACAATGCTCTAGAAAATGATGATCATCACACTTCTATTTATTTACAACTCAATGATTACAACTCGATATTAGAACAAAGTATGACTCTATATGAATGCCTCCGGCGGTGTACCGAGATATGCAATGAACCAAGAGCGACATATATGAAAGAATTATGAATGGTGGCTTTGCCACAAATACTATGTCAACTACATGATCATGCTAGCAATATGACAATGATGAATGTGTCATGATGAATGGAATGGTGGAAAGTTGCATGGCAATATATCTCGAATGGCTATGGAAATGCCATAATAGGTAGGTATGGTGGCTGTTTAGAGGAAGATATAAGGAGGTTTATGTGAAAGATCGATCATATCACGGGTTTGATGCACCGCTAAGTTTGCACCAACTCTCAATGGGAGAAAGGGCATTGCACGGTACCGAAGAGGCTAGCAATGATGGAAGGGTGAGAGTGCGTATAATCCATGGACTCAACATTAGTCATAAAGAACTCATATACTTATTGCAAAAATCTACAAGCCATCAAAAACCAAAGCATTATGCGCAAGCTCCTAGGGGGATAGATTGGTAGGAAAAGACCATAGCTCGTCCCCGACCGCCACTCATAAGGAGGACAATCAAATAACACCTCATGTTTCAAATTTGTTACATAACGTTTAACATACGTGCATGCTACGGGACTTGCAAACTTCAATACAAGCATTTCTCAAATTCACAACTACTCAACTAGCACGACTTTGATATTATCACCTCCATATCTCAAAACAGTTATCAAGCATCAAACTTTTCTTAGTATTCAACGCACTCAAAAGAAAGTTTTACAAATCTTGAATACCAAGCATATTATTATTATTAAGCAAATTACCATGCTATTAGAGACTCTCAAAATAATCTAAGTGAAGCATGAGAGATCAATAGTTTCTATAAAACAAATCCACCACCGTGCTCTAAAAGATATAAGCGAAGCACTAGAGCAAAACTATAAAGCTCAAAAGATATAAGTGAAGCACATAGAGCAAAACTATGAAGCTCAAAAGATATAAGTGAAGCATATAGAGTATTCTAACAAATTCCAATTCATGTATGGCTCTCTCAAAAGGTGTGTACAGCCAGGATGATTGTGGTAAACTAAAAAGCAAAGACTCAAATCATACAAGACGCTCCAAGCAAAACACATATCGTGTGGTGAATAAAAATATAGCTCCAAGTAATATTACCGATGGAAGTAGACGAAAGAGGGGATGCCTTCCGGGGCATCCCCAAGCTTTGACTTTTTGGTGTCCTTGGATTATATTGGGGGTGCCATGGGAATCCCCAATCTTAGGCTCTTTCCACTCCTTGTTCCATAATCCATAAAAAGAATTCACCCAAAACTTGAAAACTTCACAACACAAAACTCAACAGAAATCTCGTGAGCTCAGTTAGCGAAAGAAAACAAAAGACCACTTCAAGGTACTGTAATGAACTCATTATTTATTTATATTGGTGTTAAACCTACTGTATTCCAACTTCTCTATGGATTATAAACTATTTTACTAGCCATAGATTCATCAAAATAAGCAAACAACACACGAAAAAACAGAATCTGTCAAAAATAGAACAGTCTGTAGTAATCTGTAACTAACGCAAACTTCTGGAACTCCAAAACATCAGCCAAAATAAGGAGACCTAGGCAATTTGTTTATTGATCAGAAGCAATTGGAATCAGTATTTTATCACGTACTGGTGATTTTTAACAATTCAGGCACTGAGCGCAAAGTTTCTGGAAATTACAGCAAGATCAAATAACTATCATCCAAGAAGATCCTATAGGTTTAACTTGGCACAAACACTAAATAAAAGATAAAACCACATCTAAACATAAGGTAGATGGATTATTTATTCCTAAACAGAAACAAAAGCAAAAAATTAAAATAAAATTGGGTTGCCTCCCAACAAGTGTTATCGTTTAACGCCCCTAGCTAGGCATAAAAGCAAGGATAGATCTAGGTAGTGCCGTAGTAATAAGATAGATCGGTGAAAATCATTTCATACTCCCTACGTCCGGCAGCAAGTTTTCTTTGAGGAAAGCAAAAATAATCAAAATGGCTAAATTTAATAGGGCAAAAATCCCCAAGATCAATTTTAGGAGGTATAGGTTCCTCTTTCGGCCCTTCGTATTGCACAACCAATTCATCATTATAAGCATTCTTTTGGCAGAACCTTGTGAGCCTATACTCAAGAGAGTATCCTAGCTCATTATTTCGAATAGCCAAATCATCATTAAGTTCAGAGATTCTATCAATTAAAATATTGGTAGGCACCTTTTTTCTAAGATTTTCATTGAAAGCAACATAGTCAATAGATTGAAAACGCATTATTTCTTCTTGATCAAAGAGGATAGATTCTATGGGAGGACGGCCAGCGTCCACCCTATAATGCGCAAAGATTTCTTTGGCCTCTTTTATTATAAATCTGAATTCATGAGCCAAAAAGATTGTAGCGGCACGCTTAACAGAGGAATGCTCGATATTAGAAAATTCTAGGAAAATCCTTTGTATGGAAGGATGCATATGCATAAATTGCCTTTCAAGTTCAACGATAAGCATGGCAATAGCGTCCGAAAGACTACTAGTTCTATGGAGAATAGAATGGCCCATAGAAGGCAAAGCACCGACACAAGTAAAGAAATCTTGAATAACTCCTTTTCCAATAATATTACCACTACCAATTCGAAATCTTTTTGTATGCAAGGTAGGGGGTTCTTCAGCCGGAGCATTAGAATTTTCCATGTTATTATTATTGTCCATATTGGCAATGATTTCCCCAATTTCAGACATAACGACAAGCAAGCGAGAAAAAGGAAAACGGAAAAGAGAGGGCGAATAAAACGGCAAGGGTGAAATGAGGGAGAGGAAAACGAGAGGCAAATGGCAAATAATGTAATGCGAGAGATAAGGGATTGTGATAGGTACCTGGTATGTTGACTTTTGCGTAGACTCCCCGGCAACGGCGCCAGAAATTCTTCTTGCTACCTCTTGAGCACTGCGTTGGATTTCCCCGAAGAGGAGAGGATGATGCAGCAAGTAGCGTAAGTATTTCCCTCAGTTTTTGAGAACCAAAGTATCAATCCAGTAGGAGGCCACGCGCAAGTCCCTCGTACCTACACAAAACAAATAGCTCAACACAACCAACGCGATTAGGAGATGTCAATCCCTTCACGGTCACTTACGAAAGTGAGATCTGATAGATAATATTTTTGGTATAAAGATGCAAGGTAAAATAAAAGGTAAAGTAAAAAAGCAAAGCAATAATAAAGTGATGGAGAATTGATATGATGAGAATAGACCCGGGGGCCATAGATTTCACTAGTGGCTTCTCTCAAGAGCATAAGTATTTCTACGGTGGGTGAACAAATTACTGTTGAGCAATTGACAGAATTGAGCATAGTTATGAGAATATCTAGGTATGATCATGTATGTAGGCATCACGTCCGAGACAAGTAGACAGACTCCTGCCTGCATCTACTACTACTACTCCACTCATCGACCGCTATCCAGCATGCATCTAGAGTATTAAGTTAATGAAAACAGAGTAACGCCTTAAGCAAGATGACATGATGTAGAGGGATAAACTCATGCAATATGATAAAAACCCCATCTTGTTATCCTCGATGGCAACAATACAATACGTGCCTTGCTGCCCCTTCTATCACTGGGTAAGGACACCGCAAGATTGAACCCAAAGCTAAGCACTTCTCCCATTGCAAGAAAAATCAATCTAGTAGACCAAACCAAACTGATAATTCGAAGAGACTTGCAAAGATAACCAATCATACATAAAAGAATTCAGAGAAGATTCAAATATTATTCATAGATAAACTTGATCGTAAACCCACAATTCATCGGTCTCAACAAACACACCGCAAAAAGAAGATTACATCGAATAGATCTCCACGAGAGAGGGGGAGAACATTGTATTGAGATCCAAAAGGAGAGAAGAAGCCATCTAGCTACTAACTATGGACCCGAAGGTCTGAGGTAAACTACTCACACTTCATCGGAGGGGCTATGGTGATGATGTAGAAGCCCTCCGTGATCGATTCCCCTTCCGGCGGAGCTCCGGAACAGGCCCCAAGATGGGATCTCGTGGGTACAGAAGGTTGCGGTGGTGGAATTAGGTTTTTGGCTCCGTATCTGATCCTTTGGGAGTACGTAGGTATATATAGGAGGAAGGAGTACGTCGGTGGAGCTTCGAGGGGCCCACGAGGCAGGGGGCGCGCCCTAGGGGGGGGCCCACCCTCGTGACCGCCTCTCTTCTTCTTGACAAAGGGTCCAAGCCTCCTGGATCATATCTGATGAGCAAATCACGTTCCCTAAGGTTTCATTCCGTTTGGACTCCGTTTGATATTCCGTTTCTTCGAAACACTGAAATAGGCAAAAAAAACATCAATTCTGGGCTGGGCCTCCGGTTAATAGGTTAGTCCCAAAAGTAATATAAAAGTGGAAAATAAAGCCCAATATGGTCCAAAACAGTAGATAATATAGCATGGAGCAATCAAAAATTATAGATACGTTGGAGACGTATCACAGTCCTGAAGTGGAGACTTCAATCGACCAGCGCCTCGTCGTCCTTGCGGACAGAGATGGAGCGTACGTTGTATTTGTGGCGCAGCTCCGAAGGAGAAGGTTGCAGTCGACCTGCACCTCGTCGTCCTTGCGGATAGGGATGGAGAACACATTGTATTTGTGGTGTAGCTCCGAAGGAGAGGGTTACATTCGACCTGCACCTCGTCGTCCTTGCAGATAGGGATGGAGCGTACGTTGTACTTGTGGCGCAACTCCTATGGAGAAGGTTGCAGTCGACCTGCACCTCATCGTCCTTGCGGATGGGGATGGAGCGTACGTTGTACTTGTGGCGCAGCTCCTAAGGAGAAGGTTGCAGTCGACCTGCACCTCGTCGTCCTTTCGAATAGAGATGGAGCGTATGTTGTACTTGTGGCGTAGCTCCTAAGGAGAAGGTTGCAGTCGACCTGCACCTCGTTGTCCTTGCGGATTGGGATGTGCTTCAAACTTAGGCGAGTACTGGACTGCAGCTAAGCCCCCGAGTGGGAGGGTTTCTTGTCACTCGGCAGGATTTTTCACACTTAGGCGAGTACTGGACTGCAGCTAAGCCCCCGAGTGGGAGGGTTGCTCACCACTTGGTAGGATTTTTCATACTTAGGCGAGTACTGGACTGCAGCTAAGCCCCCGAGTGGGAGGGTTGCTCACCACTCGGTAGGATTTTTTAAACTTAGGCGAGCACTGGACTGCAGCTAAGCCCCCGAGTGGGAGGGTTGCTCACCACTCGGTAGGATTTTTAAACTTAGGCGTAGTCTTGGACTGCAGCTAAGCCCCAGTGGGAGTCTTGCTCACCACTCGGTAGGATTTTTCAAACTTAGGCTAGTCTTGGACTGCAGCTAAGCCCCGAGTGAGAGGCTTGCTCACCACTGAGAGGATTTTTAAAACTTAGGCGTAGCTTGGACTGCAGCTAAGCCCCGAGTGAGTGGCTTGCTCACCACTCGGAGGATTTTTAAACTTAGGCTAGTCTTGGACTGCAGCTAAGCCCGAGTGGGAGGTTGCTCACCACTGTAGGATTTTTAAACTTAGGTAGATCTTGGACTGCAGCTAAGCCCCGAGTGGGAGGGTTGCTCACCACTCGGTGAGGATTTTTAAACTTAGGCGAGTACTGGACTGTGGCTAAGCCCCCGAGTGGGAGTCTTGCTCACCACTCGGTAGGATTTTTCAAACTTAGGCGAGTACTGGCCTGCACCTAAGCCCCCGAGTGAGAGGCTTTCTCACCACTGGTAGGATTTTTTAAAAATTAGGCGAGTACTGGACTGCAGCTAAGCCCCCGAGTGAGAGGCTTGCTCACCACTTGGTAGGATTTTTTAAACTTAGGCGAGTACTGGACTGCAGCTAAGCCCCCGAGTGAGAGGCTTGCTCACCACTCTGTAGGATTTTTTAAAACTTAGGCGTAGCATTGGACTGCAGCTAAGCCCTCGAGTGAGAGGCTTGCTCACCACTCGGTAGGATTTTTTAAACTTAGGCGAGTACTGGACTGCAGCAAAGCCCCCGAGTGAGAGGCTTGCTCACCACTCGATAGGATTTTTAAAACTTAGGCGAAACGGATTCGCATCTAAGCCCCCGAGTGAGAGGCTTGCTCATCACTCGGTAGGATTTTTAAAACTCAGGCGAAACGGATTCGCAGCAAAGTCACCCACTGGTGGATTTCAAACGCAAACAAAAGCAACAACAATCGTTTAGGAAGACTAAAAAGCTCTTCTCTTTGATAAACATACTACAAAGGTATTTCTTATTACATCTCATCTGAGTGAGTACTTAAGTATAAAAGGGGCGGAGCAGCTCCGCGTTCCAAGCCTGTGGCTCGTCTTTCTGATGCTCGACATTGTAAAGATGGTATGCTCCGTTGTGCAGAACTCTGGTGACTATGAAGGGACCTTCCCAAGCAAGGGCGAGCTTCTGTGGTTTATGTTGATCCACTCGAAGAACCAAGTCTCCCTCTTGGAAAGCTCGACCTCTCACGTTTCTGGCGTGGAATCGACGCAAGTCTTGTTGATAAATGGTCGACCGGATCAGGGCCATCTCTCTTTCCTCCTCTAGGAGGTCGACTGCGTCCTGCCGAGCCTGTCCTGCTTCATCTTCAGAGAAGAGCTCAACCCGGGGTGCATTGTGGAGCAGGTCACTTGGTACAGCTTCAGCTCCATAGACCAAAAAGAATGGAGTTAGGCCAGTTGACCGATTGGGAGTTGTCCTCAATCCCCAAAGAAATGATGGAAGTTCATCGACCCAGGCGCCTGCTGCGCGCTTGAGATCACGCATCAGTCAGGGTTTCAGTCCTTTGAGAATTAGGTCATTTGCTCTATCTGCTTATCCATTCGACTGGGGGTGAGCGACTGAAGCATAGTCGACTCGTGTGCCTTGAGAAGCGCAAAAGGCTCTGAACTCATCGAAATCGAAGTTCGACCCATTGTCAGTGATGATGCCATGCGGAACCCCGTATCTAAATGACAACTCTCTCATGAAACTGACAGCAGTGTTGGCTTCAAGATTCTTGATAGGCTTAGCTTCAATCCATTTGGTAAACTTGTCGACTGCTACAAGCACATGAGTGAAGCCGCTCCTACCAGTTCTCAGCGGTCCAACCATATCCAATCCCCAAACAGCAAAGGGCCAGACGAGTGGAATGGTCTTCAGGGCTGACGTAGGCTTGCGCGACATATTGTAGTAAAACTGGCAGCCCTCACATTTGTCGACTATATCTTTCGCCATTTCATTTGCTTGTGGCCAGTAAAAACCAGCTCGGTATGCTTTAGACACAATGGTCCGAGAGGACGCATGGTGACCACAGGTCCTCGAGTGGATGTCGTTGAGGATCATTCGACCTTCTTCTGGCGTTATGCATTTCTGACTGACTCCAGTCACGCTTTCCCTGAATAGTTGTCCTCTTATCACAGTAAAGGCTTTGGATCGACGGACGATCTGTCGAGCCTCTTCTTCATCCTCTGGGAGTTCCTTCCTAAGGATATATGCAATGTATGGCACTGTCCAATCGGGAGTGATGACCAAAACCTCCATGATCAGGTCGACCACGTCTGGGACCTCAACTTCAGTAGGATCTGTGGCACTCTTAGGCCGCGGGGGCTCTTCAATGAAAGGATCTTCCTAAACTGACGGTGTGTGAATGTGTTCCAAAAACACATTGCTGGGAATGGCTTCTCTCTTCGAACCTATCTTTGCCAAATCATCGGCTGCTTGATTTTTCAGTTGGGGTATATGATGGAGCTCTAACCCCTCAAACTTCTTTTCCAACTTTCTCGCCGCATTGCAGTAACCAGTCATAGCTGGGCTTCTGACGTCCCACTCCTTCATCACTTGATTGACTACCAAATCTGAGTCGCCATAGACCATAAGGCTATGGGCGCCGAGTGAGATGGCCATACGCAACCCATACAAGAGTGCTTCATATTCTGCTTCGTTATTGGAGGAATCAAAGTGAATCTGGAGGACATATCTGAGCTTGTCTCCTCGGGGCGACACCAGTACCACCCGGGCACCAGAACCATTCAGCATCTTGGAACCATCAAAGAACATGGTCCAATGCTCCGCGTGAATTTGGGTCGGCAGTTGTCAGGACCCCGATTCCAAGTCACTTCGACCTAGCTGGTAACACCTCATATGACTTTGCGGCCTCACGCACGGTATTCCCACGGGTGTCGCCTTACCATGGCCCGGGACCGTTTGCCTCTTTTGGCTCACGTATATGATAGTGTCGCTAGCATCCACATGACAAAGAACCCGGGCCGACATGGCTAGCCGTGAACCCAAAGCGCACTAACCTATGGGGACAGCATACATGAATCACTTGAGCATGTCGGTCATCAACGATGAATTGGCTGTAGCACGGGCTAACAGGACTCCGTATTCCGGCTGTAGCAAGCTAGGCAGGACTCAATATCACCGCGTGACATTTCAAGGGATGATATAGGAACGAAATGAATCACATGCCGCCAGTCAAGTGTCCAAGCAAGAGTGTGGGCTAGCAGGACTCCGTGAACCGGCAGAAGCGGACTACTATCGCCGAGAGGCACGAGACTACATTTCCCATATGAGAGGCTGCCAAGGATAAACAACTAGTTTGTCGGATCCCACTCATACCAAGCATTTCAATCATACACGCAATATGCCCGATATGAGTAAATACAACAAGGCATCACAACAAAACTCTACAACTCAAGTACTTTATTTAAGAGGCTCCGAGGAGCCATACATAACATAGTCATACAGGTAGGGGTCACATGACCCAACACTCAAGTCATACAATCATACAAGCACATGCGAAGCAAACTAGTCCGAGTACGCACTCTAGAAAGAAAGAAAGCTTGTTGGAGCCTTCCTATCTACAATGGCCCTTCACAAGTCTTAGATCGCCACCTGGGTGGCTAGTTCACTCGTCGAAGTCAACATCTACATAGAATCCGTCGGAGGGGGTAGTATAGTCCTCTCAAAAATATTGATTACAAACATGAGTACAAAGTACTCAGCAAGTCTTACCACGTAATCCTATCATACATGCACATTCTCAAGGAAGGAGGTGGAGTTATTTGCAGCAAGCCAGCTTTGACTCTTGGCTAAGCTATCCCACGTGACACCACTTTGTAAAGCATTTTGTCGCATACCAGTCCACTAATCACCATCACAATACTCCACCGTGGATCCTCTCTCGTCATCCCCGAGAGGGCCATCCACGATACTCACACTTATCTTGAGGCTTTTAGTAGTATCCATTTACTTGTCTATGAACTGATATAGGTAACCCGAAGTCCTTCTCCGTGGACACGGCTATTCAATAGATCATATTTAACCCTGCAGGGTATACTTCTTCACACACGCTCACCACTTATCGTCGTTACACGACATGTACTCTGCAACCTTCAAGCGGAAGCCCAACGTGGGTGTCGGCCACAGCCTACCTAAACACCCAAGTCCCTAGTCCAGTTTATCGCCTATTCGGTTCCATCCGCAGGAGTCCGCCGAGGTTTCCCATACAGCCCCGAACGATGTGTGCAGGGTTCCCGAGATACCAAACGGCACTCGGTACACCAACACGGTGCCTACCGCAACACAACCCACCCCTAAGGTCAGCGCTATATGCGCCCCAAAGATGCTACAAACACCGTAAACTACTTGCAACTCCTTGACTATGAACAGGGTGGTTAAGAAGCCGAGAGGGTCAATTAGGATCCCAATGTGTGGTAGTAACTGTTTCATGGATCACAAACACAGATCTCAGTTCTTAAGTTCGGCTTCAATGAAACAACCCACCATGTACTCCTACATGGCCTCTCATCGATACCTTTACCAAATCGTGTTCAACACTTTCACTCGAACCAACACAACTTTTCACTCCAGTTCATCATCCCGATGAGCCGGACGACACAACTCTAAGCATAGCAAGCATAGCATGGTAGGAATCACAAACATGGCTCAATCAACTCCTACACATACTAGTGGGTTTCATCTAGTTATCGTGGCAATGACAGTCATGCAAAGGAAGTGGGTTCAACTACCGCAGCACACAACAGTTGAATCGCGTTGTCTTAATGCAGTAAACGAGAGCGAAGCGAGAACATGGGTTTGTATCGAATGATCAATGAGTTGCTTGCCCGATGGAACTGGGGTAGAGAACTGCCTTCGATGGGTAGTCGAGGTTATCTTCGGGCAGAACCTATCATGAAAGCACACCAAAATAAACACACAAGACAATATGCAACAATATGATGCATGCTATGACATGGCAATATGGATGTGTGTTGGCCTAATGCAAGTTGGAAGAATAGGGATGAACTCATTTGAATCAAGGATTCAAATGATAGCTCATTTGAGTTAGTCCTAATGGTGCAATATCTTATTCTGGTTATTCAGCATAGTTAACTTGTTTTAACATGCATGAAACCTGTACCAATGGATAGAGTGTATTTTTCTGATAATTTTTCATATATAAATCTTTGCATTTGGGGTTATAGATAAAAGTTATAAGCATTTGAAATTTGAATTATATTCTGAATTTACTATATCAAAATAAATCCAGAATTTGAATTAATGCGTCAAGATGAGGTCAGCGGACGTCAGGGTCAACGGGTCATCCAGGTCAAACTGACCAGTGGGACCCGCATGTCGTGGTTAGTTTAACTAATTAACTTAATTAGAACTAATCCTAATTAGTTAACCGGGGTCCACTGTCATTGACTCAGAGCAGCGATCAACAGGCCTGATCGCTGGTCATGGTCAACTCGCATGGCGTCTAGCCGCCAGGCGAGGCCAAAGCGGCGGAGCAAAGTGCTTTTGCACTTTCCGCCACAAATGGGGCGCGAAGGCATCTACGTGGAGCTGGAGATGAACCGCGTCTATTGGTGTAATTAGTTGGGGTCGGGTGGCGGAGTTGGCGCCGGCGGTGAGTTTGGCGGCGGCCGGGGCTCGGGTGACGTCGGACTTGTTGCTAGGGGGCAAGGTGAGGCGCGTGGAGTGTAGTGTTAGACCCAACGCAGCTCGGTGGGTGCGATGGACACGGTGGCGTGGCCGTTGGGTGGCCGGAGTTTCGTCGGCGATGAGCTCCGCGGCGGTGCGTTCGGGTGATCGCGGTTGGGTCGTTGTGGTGCACGAGGAAGAGAATGGAGAGGATGGGGAGGTAGCCAGGCTCACAGCGATCCCGTAGAGAGCCTCGTCGGGGTCGGGGATGGTCTGATGCGGCGGCGACGGCGAGGGGGATCTCCGGCGGCTTCGAGCTCGGTCGAGGTCGGTGAGGTAGGTTCGGGGTGCTTAGAGCGAGCGGGACTCGGCTAGCTAGGGGTAGTGGAGTGCGGCGGAGCTCCTGGACATGGTGGGGAGGAGCATGGACGGCGGGGAGCACGACTTCGGCGGTGGCGCGTCGGCGATGGCGTCGGCCAGGTTGGGGGAGAGCGAGGGAGAGGAGGCAGGGGGCGAGTGGCGTGTCCTGGGGGGTCGGGCGACGACGTGGAGGCCGTCCAGGGCGGCGAAGCAGCGAGGAGGTGAAGCAGGGCGGCGGCCAGCTGCGTGGCGCGCTCAAGGCCGCCGGCGGGCACCAGTTGCTCTGCAAGCCGAGCCAAGCAGCCATTGCTGCGGCTGCTGGGCTGGGCAGCAGGTGGGCTGGGCACCAAGCGCCAGTAAGTTTTTTTCCTTTTTACTCTTTTTCTAATATTCTGCAACTTTGTGGGGTTTTTAAAATACCAGGACTATTTTAAAAATCACCAAAATGCTCCTGGTCACTTGTTGGAATATTCCCAACATGAAACATTTTGGGTTTGGCAATTTTTGAACATTTAAAATATTTTATATAATTTAAAATGCTCAAGTTCAAAACTTGTGGATTAACCCTAGACCCTTAGATGACCTAGAAAATGGTGCACCTTCTTTGACATGGGTTCTGAACCAAAGTAAAGAGGATGGACATTTTGAAGGGCATTTCAGGTTCATTGAAATAAATTTTAGTAAACCCTAGTTCTTTTAAGGAGGGGGGGGGTGTTCTGGGGTTTCCTGCCTTCCCCATTTCAAATTCAAATGGAATTTAAACATGATGCACACCCTAATGCATGGTCTAACTGGGATGTGACAACTCACCCCACTCAAAAGAATCTCGTCCCGAGATTTAGGATCTGCTATGAAAAAGGTGGGATACTCAAGTCAAGACGATCCTCCCTTTCCCAAGTTGCTTCTTGCTCGGAATGGTTTGACCATTGAACCTTTAGAAACTTGATATTCGACGCCGAGTGGTACGCTCGGCTTGATCGAGGATACGAACGGGATATTCTCGATAGGTGAGGTTATCTTGGAGATCAAGCGTTTGTGGTCCACTCCACGGATAGGATCCGAGAAGCAACGCTCGAGTTGGGAAACGTGGAAGACATCATGGACTCGAGAGATGCGGAGGTAGTTCCAATTGGTAGGCAACTTCCCTTGTTTGGCAAGAATGCGAAAGGGTCCAATGTAACGAGGAGCCAACTTGCCTTTGATACCAATCGATGGGTTCCTTTAGAGGAGTAACCCAAGGTAAGCCTTCTCGCCAATTTCATAAGTCATAGGCTTATGCTTGCGGTCATATTGGCTCTTTTGACGAGATTGGGCTGTTTTCAATTTCTCACGAATAACGCGAACCTGCTCTTCGCTTCTGAATCATGTCCGGCCAAAGAGTTGTCTCTCCCGGTTTCACCAGTTAAGAGGCGTTCGACATTTCCGCCCATAAAGAACTTCGAAAGGGCTTTGCCCAGGCTGGCTTGATAGCTATTGTTATAAGCTTAACTCGGCGAATGGAAGGCATTTCTCCCAATTCATGCCGAAAGAGATGATGAAGCTCAAGCATATCCTCTAGGATTTGATTGACTCGCTCTACTTGACCACTTGATTGGGGATGGAAAGCGGTGCTAAAGGAGAGACGAGTTCCCATAGCGTTTTGGAAACTTTCCCAAAATCGAGAGGTGAAAAGACTTCCACGGTCTGAGTTAATCTCCAATGGAACACCATGAAGAGACACTATTCGAGAGATGTACAATTCAGCTAGCTGACTAGCGGTTATACTCTCACGAACGGTAGGAAGTGGGCTACTTTGGAAAGACGATCAACGACAACGAAGATAGCGTTATTCCTCTCTTGGTCCTGGGAAACCCGTAATGAAATCCATACCGATTTTATCCCATTTCCATTCAGGAATTTCCAAAGGTTGAAGGGTACCAAAGAGGTCGTTGATGCTCGCTTAACTCGACGACGACGCCGCAGATTAGCAATGTATTGAGCGATTTCTCTCTTCATCCTAGTCCACCAAAACCTCGGCGAGATCTTGATACATTTTAGTACTACCAGATGAATGGTGAGAGGAGAGTCATGAGCTTCCTTATGATCAATTGCCGTAGCTGTTGTTTCTTGGGAACCACCAAGCGGTTTTCAAAGAAGACAACACTGTTCATCTATGGAGAAACATTTAGCAGCTCCGCTAGCGATGTTCTCCTTGATCCGAGATATCCTCTATCATACCGCCGAGCAGCTATGATTCGATCCGTAAGGTCAGGTTTCGCCACCGTGGTGGAAAGGAACTCGAGGAACAATGTGAAGATTAAGCTTACGTAAATTCCTCGTGGAGAATTGGTTGACTTTGTTGTAACATCGATTGTTACAATAAGATTTGCGACTTAGTGCGCCAGCCATGACATTGGCTTTGCTCGGGTGTAGGATATTCCTAAGTCGAAATCTGTAATCAACTCGACCCAACGCCTTTGCTCGAGGTTCAAATCCGTTGGGTGAAGATATATTTCAGACTTTGGTGATCGGTGTAAATTTCGCAACGATTACCCGTAAGATAATGTCGCCAAGTTTTGAGTGCATGAACCCATCGCTGCCAGCTCTAGATCGTGTGGGATAGTTATCCTCATGTGGACGAATCGCCGAGAAGCGAGGCAATCACATGACGATCTTGCATGAGTATGCAACCTAGTCCTTGTCGCGAGGCGCCGCAATAGATAATAAAGTCCTTAGAGAAATCTGGTGGAACAAGTACGGAGCAGATGTCGGCGCCTTTTCAGTTCTGAAAGCTGATCTCGACTGTGGCGCCCATTCGAACTTCTTATCTTTCTTGAGGAGTTCGGTTAGAGGTTTAGCAACTTTAGAGAAATTCTCGACGAAGCGGCGGCAATAGCTCGCTAAACCGAGGAAACTCCGAACTTGCTTGACCGATTCAGGTGGAGTCCAATCAAGGACGGCTTGAACTCGCCGGGATTGACAGCAATACCCTTACCAGAGATTACATGTCCTAGATAGGTCACTTGCAACCAGAATTCACACTTAGAGAATTTGGCATAAAGGCGGTGCTCTCAAGTTTCATCAATACTAGCCTTAGGTGTTCGCATGTTCTTCCTCATTCTTGGAGTAGATGAGTATATCATCGAGGTATACCACGACTAATTTATCCAAGTACTCCATGAAGATTGAGTTCATTAACCGAGAGAAAGTGGCTGGAGCATTGGTTTGTCAAGGACATGACGGTGTACTCAGATTGGCCATAACGAGTAACAAAAGCCGCTTTAGGTATGTCCTCGTTTGATTTTGATTTGATGGTAGCCCAACCTCAAATCCATCTTGAAAAGATCGAGGATCCAGCGAGCTGATCATACAGGTCGTTGATCCCGGGAGCGGATACTTGTTCTTGATAGTGACCAAATTGATGGTCGGTAATCTACAACCATCCGATCCGTACCATCCTTCTTCTTGACGAAGAGGACGGGCAAGCCCATGGAGATGAACTAGGACGGATGAAACCTTTTGCAAGGACTCATCGAGTTGTTTCTTAAGTTCAGCTAGTTCTAGGGGTGCCATCTTATAAGGTCTTCTAGAGATTGGGACGGTTCCGGAATAAGATCTATCACGAACTCGACATCCCCGCGGGTGGAACACTGGCAGTTCCTCCGAAAGACATCCGGAAATCACGGACTACCGGAATATCTTCGAGGTCCGGAAGGGGTTGGCATTTAGGAGTAAAGTCGGCGCTAGACACTCGGGTTAAAACATCCTTTGTTTTGCCCAAGGATGGGTAAGTTGAACAGTTCTAGTAGAGCAATCAATCTTAGCATAATGGGTGACATCCGGTCCATACCCAAGATGATGTTTATGTCCGAGGACTTGAGAGCTATTAGGGATGCAAGAAAGACTAATCTGTCGACAAGAATTTCATTCCCATGACTTATTCTAGAGGTTTGCCATCTAGAGCCGTGGAGTTTGAATTTCCATGGAGGTAGGCATGTCACGAATGTGGTGTGGTGCAATCGAGCATAGCTCTTTAAATAAATGAATGAGATGCTCCAGTATCAAAAAGAACAGTTGCCGGATGGCAATTAACAAGAAGCGTACCAAGGACGACGTTGGGATCCTCATAGGTTTCTTCAGCAGAGACATAGTTGACATGGCCACGAGCGGTGGCAACTGGTTTAGCATAGGGCACCTTTCCTGCTGGCTTGCCGCGGCCAACAGACTTTCCAGCTTGATTGGGGTTGTTCTGGGGACACTCTCGCATATAGTGGCCCGTCTCTCCACACTTGAAGCAAGTTATCACATTTGGACGTGGAGCAGCACTAGCAGTTGGGCCTCCACAAGTCTTGGGTGGAAAATACGGCTGGTTGGGGCGAGGCCTCAAGGATGGCCTCGGGTGAACCTGGGTGGTAGAGCAGTATTTGGAACCCAAACCCGCGCTTCGGGATCCAGAGCGGATGAAGATCCGTAATCACGGATGTGTTTGCGTGAAGCCTCAAAATCAGTCTGCCTGGTTTAGCGCCGATAGCCTTATTGACTAGCTTCGGAAAGAGGTGCACTCATGCAGACGGAGATCTCGGCGTAGCTCGTGGCTAAGTCCCTTGCGGAACCTTGCCCGCTTCTTGGCATCGGTAGAAACTTCTTCGAGCGTAACGTGCTAACCTCCCAAATTCACGGCAGAGGCATCCACGGTGAGCCTACCTGGGTGAAACTGCAGAATTCCTCACGCTTATGCGGTCCATAAGACCTTCGGAATATGGTGCTCACTAAGGCGGCACTGAATTCATCCCAAGTTGTAACTTGTCCAACCGGACGATAGCCTCATAATTTTCCCACCAGAGACTAGCAGGGCCTTCCAGATGGTAGGCGGCAAAGGTAACCTTGTCAGCCTCAGCCACGCTGGCGGAACGCAGCTTGTGGTGGATGCTGCGGAGCCAATCGTCTGCGTCGAGTGGCTCGACGGAATATTTGAATTTTGGGGATATAGCTTGACGAAATCATTGAGTGAAACCCCATCGCTTCTTGGCTGGCGGCTGTGTTTTGCTCAATCCGCCCAATAAGCGGTTGGTTTCAGCGCTTATTATGCTCGCTTCCAAAGATCACCTCGCCAAAGATGGCGGTTGCGGCAGATCCACATTTTCGGCTGCATGGCTTCTCCCTGCCTCTGGAACAGCAGGAGTATTATGAGTGTTGACCATCCCGGGAGACAAAGCAAAGGTTTAAACCAGGATGGCAGAATTTAACAAGGAAGTGCGGAAGGTAATGGATAGCATGGAATGCAAAGATGTTCATCCGTATGACATGGTAATATAAAACTGCCATATGTATATATACCAACGGTCATACACACCATTCATAGTTTAGTACAAGCCTGACGGAGTACAACTATAAAGAAAGGCGTTACATCACATCGGAAGCATTCCAACTCCTATACATTATTTTTCTACACTTCCGGAGCGATACACACTAAGTCGTATTCCACGAGTCACGCAGGACGGTGGAAACACAACTATTACCATACTAGGAATACTACTACTATCTCAGGCAGCTCCATAGTAGTCTTCATAGAAGTCACCACCCAAGCCGGGAAGTGGAACATGATCGTCCGGAAACAGACAATCCTGTGGGGCCTGTGGACCATAAGGACTCGGATGTGGCCGTGGACCAACAAACGGTGGCAGACGAGGCCCACGAGGAGGAGTGATGCCTCCAACCTCACGCCACTCCATAAAGTCCGCAGACTCGCCCGCACAGGTACAAGTCTCTCATGTCCATATATCCGCTTGCACGGCAGGTGCAAACCTAGTCGAGTAGCCCGGTGGTCGAACGGCATTAAAAGCTCCATACGCAAGGCCGGTTCTCACGGTCCTTGTCCTCCAAAGAACTCAAGAGTAGTGCGAAGGAGTGAATCCTCATGGGATGCATCGCTGTACAAACCCTCAAGGTAGCCATGCGCCTGTGGAGGGATGCCGCATATAGCTAAAATCGGTGTTGCTTAGCAAAGCAGTTCGCTCGAATAATAGTCATCATGGAATAGGCTGCATCTTGCATGATATTCCAATAGTGATTCCGAGCCCATAAGAACAAAGTGAAGTGGCTCAAGAGCTCGGATAAGATGGATAAACCGACCGTGCATAGGTATTGGCTTTGATTGAAATCCCTAAACTGCTCCTCGACGGTATATTCAGGATACCATCGATAACCAGCCTCAATCATCACCCTAACCAACATGGCGTGTGACCGCACACATCAATGCACGGGTCAAAGCGTAACCACTTGGTTACGGGGCGGTGGCCATCTGAAAGCACAGCCACAATGCAAAGGCATTAGAATTTCTAGGGAAAATCGGGCAGCATAACATCTGTAAATGCCCAAAATCAGATTTGAGGCATTACAAAATCAGATTGCATAACCACTCAACAACATCATATCAAGGTTCTGGTTCAAAAGATAGCATACTAAAATTTAGTAGCACTGAACTGAGGAGGTAACCAACAATCCTATAAGTTACTATGGATTAGTAACACGTGAACCTGATAGAGAGAAGAGAGCCTAGTCCTATACCCACGTCGAATGAGAAGAGGACGACTCAGATCAGAGGGCATAAGGTAAAGAAGTAAAAGAGCCTTACGTTCCCTCCCACAATCAATTCCCCTACATATAACTAAAGCATTTCTAGACTCAACTTCACCAGTTTGGCTTAGCGAACCTACAGCAGCCCCGCTCGATGCCAACGCTGTCAGACCCCGATTCCAAGTCACATCGACCTAGCTGGTAACACCTCATATCACTTTGCGGCCTCACGCACGGTATTCCCACGGTGTCGCCTTACCATGGCCCGGACCGCTTTGCGTCTTTTGGCTCACGATATGATAGTGTCGCTAGCATCCACATGACAAAGAACCCGGCCGACATGGCTAGTCGTGAACCCAAAGCGGCACTAACCTATGGGGACAGGCATACATGAATCACTTCGAGCATGTCGGTCATCAACGATGAATTCGGGCTGTAGCATTGGGCTAACAGGACTCGTATTCGGGCTGTAGCAGAGCTAGGCAGGACTCGAATATCACCGCGTGACATTTCCCAAGGGACAGACATAGGAACGAAATGAATCACATGCCGCCGGTCAAGTGTCCAAGCAGTAGTGTGGGCTAGCAGGACTCCGTGAACCGGCTGTAGCGGACTACTATCGCCGAGGCACGAGACTACATTTCCCCATATGAGAGGCTGCCAAGGATAAACAACTAGTTTGTCGGATCCCACTCATACCAAGCATTTCAATCATACATAATATGCCCGATATGAGTAAATACAACAAGGCATCACAACAAAACTCTACAACTCAAGTACTTTATTTAAGAGGCTCCGAGGAGCCATACATAACATAGTCATACAGGTAGGGGTCACATGACCCAACACTCAAGTCATACAATCATACAAGCACATGCGAAGCAAACTAGTGCGAGTATAGACTCTAGAAAGAAAGAAAGCTTGTTGGAGCCTTCCTATCTACAATGGCCCTTCACAAGTCTTAGATCGCCACCGGTGGCTAGTTCACTCGTCAAGTCAACATCTACATAGAATCCGTCGGAGGGGTAGTATAGTCCTCTCAAAAATATTGATTACAAACATGAGTACAAAGTACTCAGCAAGTCTTACCACAGAATCCTATCATACATGCACATTCTCAAGGAAGGAGGTGGATTTATTTGCAGCAAGCCAGCTTTGACTCTTGGCTAAGCTATCCTACGTGACACCACTTTGTAAAGCATTTTGTCGCACACGCAGTCCACTAATCACCATCACAATACTCCACCGTGGATCCTCTCTCGTCATCCCCGAGAGGGCCATCCACGATACTCACACTTATCTTGAGGCTTTTAGTAGTATCCATTTACTTGTCTATGAACTGATATAGGTAACCCAGAAGTCCTTCTCCGTGGACACGGCTATTCAATAGATCATATTTAACCTGCAGGGTATACTTCTTCACACACGCTCACCACTTATCGTCGTTACACGACATGTACTGCAACCTTCAAGCGGAAGCCCAACGTGGGTGTCGGCCACAGCCTACCTAAACACTCAAGTCCCTAGTCCAGGTTTATCGCCTATTCGGTTCCATCCGCAGGAGTCCGCCGAGGTTTCCCATACAGCCCGAACGATGTGTGCAGGGTTCCCGAGATACCAAACGGCACTCGGTACATCAACCCACGGTGCCTACCGCAACACAACCCACCCCTAAGGTCAGCGCTATGCGTGCGGCCCCAAAGATGCTACAAACACCGAAACTACTTGCAACTCCCGGACTATGAACAGGGTGGTTAAGAAGCCGAGAGGGTCAATTAAGGATCCCAATGTGTGGTAGTAAGCTGTTTCATGGATCACAAACACAGATCTCAGTTCTTAAGTTCGGCTTCAATGAAACAACCCACCATGTACTCCTACATGGCCTCTCATCGATACCTTTACCAAATCGTGTTCAACACTTTCACTCTCGAACCAACACAACTTTTCACTCCAGTTCATCATCCCGATGAGCCGACTGACACAACTCTAAGCATAGCAAGCATAGCATGGTAGGAATCACAAACATGGCTCAATCAACTCCTACACATACTAGTGGGTTTCATCTAGTTCTTGTGGCAATGACAGTCATGCAAAGGAAGTGGGTTCAACTACCGCAGCACACAACAGTTGAATCGCGTTGTCTTAATGCAGTAAACGAGAGCGAAGCGAGAACATGGGTTTGTATCGAATGATCAATGAGTTGCTTGCCCGATGGAACTGGGGTAGAGAACGCCTTGGATGGGTAGTCGAGGTTATCTTTCGGGCAGAACCTATCATGAAAGCACACGAAATAAACACACAAGACAATATGCAACAATATGATGCATGCTATGACATGGCAATATGGATGTGTGTTGGCCTAATGCAAGTTGGAAGAACAGGGGATGAACTCATTTGAATCAAGGATTCAAATGATAGCTCATTTGAGTTAGTCCTAATTGTGCAATATCTTATTCTGGTTATTCAGCATAGTTAACTTGTTTTAACATGCATGAAACCTGTACCAATGGATAGAGTGTATTTTTCTGATAATTTTTCATATATAAATCTTTGCAATTGGGGTTATAGATAAAAGTTATAAGCATTTGAAATTTGATTATATTCTGAATTTACTATATCAAAATAAATCCAGAATTTGAATTAATGCGTCAAGATGAGGTCAGCGTGACGTCAGGGTCAACGGGTCATCCAGTCAAATCGACCAGTGGGACCCGCATGTCGTGGTTAGTTTAACTAATTAACTTAATTAGAACTAATCCTAATTAGTTAACCGGGGTCCACTGTCATTGACTCGAAGCGATCAGCAGGCCCTGATCGGTGGTCGTGGTCAACTCGCGGCGCTCTAGTCGCGGCGGGCGAGGCCAAAGGGGCGAGCAAAGTGCTTTTGCACTTTCCGGCCACCAAATGGGGCGCGGAAGGCATCTACGTGGAGCTGGAGATGAACCGCGTCTATTGGTGTAATTAGTTGGGGTCGGGGTGGCCGGAGTTGGCGCCGGCGGTGAGTTTGGCGGCGGCCGGGGCTCGGGTGACGTCGGACTTGTTGCTAGGGGGCAAGGTGAGGCGCGTGGAGTGTAGTGTTAGACCCAACGCAGCTCGGTGGGTGCGATGGACACGGTGGCGTGGCCGTTGGGTGGCCGGAGCTTCTTCGTCGGCGACGAGCTCCGCGGCGGTGCGTTCGGGTGATCGCGGTTGGGTCGTTGTGGTGCACGAGGAAGAGAATGGAGAGGATGGGGAGGTAGCCAGGCTCACAGCGATCCCGTAGAGAGCCTCGTCGGGTCGGGATGGTACGATCGGCGGCGACGGCGAGGGGATCTCCGCGGCTTGAGCTCGGTCGAGGTCGGTGAGGTAGGTTCGGGTGCTTAGAGCGGCGGGACTCGGCTAGCTAGGGGTAGTGGAGGCGCGGAGCTCCTGGACATGGTGGGGAGGAGCATGGACGGCGGGGAGCACGACTTTGGCGGTGGCGCGTCGGCGATGGCGTCGGCCAGGTTGGGGGAGAGCGAGGAGAGGAGGCAGGGGGCGAGTGGCGTGTCCGGGGGTCGGGCGACGACGTGGAGGCCGTCCAGGGCGGCGAAGCGGCGAGGAGGTGAAGCAGGGCGGCGGCCAGCTGCGTGGCGCGCCTGCAAGGCCAGCGAGGCACCAGCTGCTGTCGAGCCAAGCCAAGCAGTTGGCTGGGCTGCTGGGCTGGGCTGGGCAGTGGGCTGGGCACAGCGTCGAGTAAGTTTTTTCCTTTTTACTCTTTTTCTAATATTCTGCAACTTTGTGGGGTTTTTAAAATACCAGGACTATTTTAAAAATCACCAAAATGCTCCCGGTCACTTGTTGGAATATTCCCAACATGAAACATTTTGGTTTGGCAATTTTGAACATTTAAAATATTTTATATAATTTAAAATGCTCAAGTTCAAAACTTGTGGATTAACCCTAGAACCCTTAGATGACCTAGAAAATGGTGCACCTTCTTTGACATGGGTTCTGAACCAAAGTAAAGAGGATGGACATTTTGAAGGGCATTTCAGGTTCATTGAAATAAATTTTAGTAAACCCTAGTTCTTTTAAGGAGGGGGTGTTCAGGGTTTCTGCCTTCCCATTTCAAATTCAAATGGAATTTAAACATGATGCACACCCTAATGCATGGTCTAACTGGGATGTGACAGCAGTTGCTGTTCGATCCACTCGGCGAGGAAATCCGCTATTGCTTGGGACTTGATAGCTTTCTTTGCCTCAAACTTGATATCCAAGGGAAGGAGTTCAATCGCCCACTTTGCCACTCGACCAGTTGCATCTCTATTGTGCAGAATATGTGACAAGGGAGCGTCACTTACGAATGTAATGGAGTGTTCAGAGAAGTAATGTGCAACCTTCTTCGTGGTCATATAAATCCCATAAACAAGCTTCTGATAATGAGGATATCTTTGCTTTGATGGAGTCAAAACTTCATAAACATAATATACTGGGCGCTGAACTTTATAGGCTTTTCTTCTTCCTGCTCGACCGTAAGTACTGTACTGACGACTTGTCCAGTGGCTGCAATGTAAAGCAGTAAAGGCTCTTTGCTGATTGGGGCAGCAAGCACCAGCTGGGTGGAAAGCAGGGCTTTTAACTCTGCAAATGTTGCATCAGCTTCAGGAGTCCACTTGAACTTATCTGACTTCTTCATCAATCGGTAAAGAGGCAGTGCCTTTTCACCGAGGCGAGAAATGAATCGACTTAGGGCGGCCAAACAACCAGTAAGCTTCTGGACATCATGCACGCGCACAGGGCGTTTCATCCGGAGTATGGCACCCACTTTTTCTGGGTTAGCGTCGATCCCTCGTTCGGAAACGAGAAAACCGAGTAATTTTCCGCCTGGAACTCCGAATGTGCACTTCGACGGATTAAGCTTGATATCATACCTTCTGAGGTTGGCAAAGGTTTCAGCAAGGTCAACCAGTAGGTCGGAACCTTTACGTGACTTGACCACAATGTCATCCATGTACGCTTCCACATTCCGACTGATTTGAGTGAGTAAACACTTCTGAATCATCCGCATGAATGTGGCTCCAGCGTTCTTCAAGCCGAATGGCATAGTGATATAACAGAAGCACCCAAATGGGGTGATGAAAGTTGTTTTTATCTCATCGGGTCCATACAGGCGGATCTGATGATACCCGGAATAAGCGTCCAAAAAGGACAAACGCTCACACCCCGTAGTCGAGTCGACTATTTGGTCAATGGGAGGGAGAGGAAAGTGATCTTTCGGGCAGGCCCGATTGATATGCGTGAAGTCAATGCATATGCGAAGTGAGTCGTCCTTCTTAGGGACCATGACAACAATAGCTAGCCACTCGGAGTGGTAAATCTCTCGGATAAACTCAGCTGCTAGAAGCCGAGCCACTTCCTCATCGATTGCCTTTCTCTTCTGTACGGCGGACCGTCGAACATGTTCTTTGACTGGTTTCACTTTTGGGTCGACTCACAAACGATGCTCAGCCAGCCCCCTGGGAACACCCGGCATGTCAGAAGGTTTCCATGCAAAGATGTCCCAGTTCTCACGGAGGAACTGGATGAGCGCTTCTTCCTATTTGGAGTCGAGTGTTGTTGAAATGTGAGTCGGAGCAGCATTGGGATCGGTCGGGTGAATATGAATCGGCTTCGTTTCACCGGACGACTGAAATGCTGAATCTGTGGCAGGCTTCTTAGCTCGCAACAAGTCACTCGGATCTGCATTTTTCTGATACTCCTGCAATTCCACTACCGCCATTTGTGCATCGGCGATCTTTGAGACTTTCTGGAAGCACTCTTCTACCTTCTTTCTATTGCCGGTGATAGTGATCACTCCTTTAGGACCAGGCATCTTCAATTTGAGGTACACGTAACATGGTCGAGCCATAAAACGTGCGTAAGCTGGCCTGCCCAGAATAGCATGATAAGCACTCTGGAAATCCACGACTTCAAACGTCAACTTTTCTTTACGTTAATTCTTGGAATCACCGGAAACCACAAGGGCGATCTGGCCGAGTGACTCAGCTTTCTTGCCAGGAATAACTCCATGGAAACTCATATTTCTTTCACTGAGTTTGGACATCGGAATGCCCATTCCTTTCAACGTCTCCGCATACAGTATATTCAGGCCACTACCACCATCCATCAGAATCTTAGTCAACCGAGTGCCTTCGACGACTGGATCGACCACCAACGCTTGCCTCCCAGGGGTGGCTATGTGTGTTGGGTGATCAGACTGGTCAAATGTAATGGCAGTCTGAGACCATTTCAAATAACTGGGTGTTGCTGGAGCGACCATGTTTACTTCTCTGTTGATGACTTTCAGTCGACTTTTGCTCTCAACGTCATCAAAAATCATCAGAGTGGAATTGACGTGGGGGTAACCATTATCACTTTCCTCTTTGTCCTCAACTTTGTCCGACTCTTTTTCCTTTTCTTTGGGCTGTTTCTCTCGGAACTGCTGGATTAGGAGCCGACACTGTCGAGTGGTATGCTTCGGGTAAATGAGATTACCCTCTTCATCTTTCTTGGTGTGGATGTGGCATGGCAAATCCAACACATCATTTCCGTCTTGATCTTTTATTTTCTTGGGGTTCCACGGCCCTTTGGGCTTCCCCTTGAACTTTCCCTGAGTCACGGCTAAGGTTTCTCCAGGAGCAGCTGGCTCGGCTTTGCGCTTCTGCTTCCGAGTGGAGTTTCCTCCTCCGGTTTCGTGAGCGACTGTTTTGTGTTTGCCACTCCGCAGCCGATCCTCCTCTTCACCATTGGCATACTTGGTGGCAATCTCCATCATTCGACTAAGAGACATGTCTTCGGTCCGACCGAACTTCAGATTCAACTCTCGATATTTGACACCTTCCTTGAAGGCACAAACTGCTTGGTGATCAGACACATTCTCCACCGTGTGGTGCAACGTGATCCATCTCTGGATATAATCCCTCAAAGTTTCATTTGGCTTCTGTACACAAGACTGCAGCTCTGTTAACCCTGCTGGTCGTTCGCATGTTCCTTTGAATGTTCTGACAAACACTCGGGCAAGTTCTTCCCAGCTGTAAATACTGCCGGGTGCTAACTGATTTAGCCATGCTCTGGCCGAGCCCTCCAACATCAGAGGAAGATGCTTCATGGCCACCTCATCATTGCCTCCACCAATCTGCGCAGCCACTCGGTAGTCCTCAAGCCAAGTGTCAGGCTTGGACTCACCAGTGAACTTATCGACTCCGATCGCCAACTTTGAAGTTGGGAGGAATCACCGCGGCCCTGATGGCTCTGCTGAAGCACTCTGGACCTGAGACATGCACTCTGCTGCTGGTTGGTAAATCTCTATCATGGCCTTCTCTGTGAGCTCTGTTTCTATCGACCATACCCTGAAATAGAATAGACCTCACATCAAAGCCCAGTTTCCCTGGGGTCGACTGGAATCCTTCGCCCACCACTATGAGGGCGTCTGTTATCATGCTGCCGAGGCACGTATGACCCACTCCTTGGGGGAGGTGTGGGAACTCGACAACGATCATCATGATCGAGTCGGTGATCATACTGCTCACGGTTTCTATACTGGTCTCACCGGTATCCACGTCCCTCACGCCTCGGGGGCGATCTTGGGCTGTGAGCCGACTGGACTGTATCTGCAACAACGGATCTGCTATGGATCCTATTCCATGACTGTGACACAGCTGTATTCTGCTCTCCCGCTGCCCGGAGTAAAGCCCTGATCTGCATCAAACCTCTGCCAGTTTCTGACTGGGAGGGCTGAATTGACTCTGCTATTCGGGCTGTAGTTGTTAGGTTCTGAATCGGAGTTCGATATACCTAAGTTGGAGGCGAAAAGAGTTGTCGCCGACTGGACTCAGGAATCATTGCCGAGCACGCCTCGAAAAGCGTCTTTGGAGGTTCTCCAATCGAGTGAGCTCAGCCAAGTTGGCCAGGCATACTTCCTCCAAGGCTCGAGCCTCGGCGTTTTCTCCAACAATAGGAGTGTGAAGTGCATCCATGTTCCGGCGGCGAAGTTCTTCCTTCTGCTGCGAAGAGAGGGGCTCGGGGAGGTACTCCTCGTGGACACGTGACGGATCGCCTCTGCCGTCGGCACCGTCGACGCGGGGGAAGCCTGGAGGACTGCGGGGTCCATTGACCATCAGGACTTCCGCCGCGGGGTCACTGCTGTCGCACTTAGATGTAGTCTCTACGGAGCTAGTCGACAGGTTGAACATGCCGTAGTGAGTTTCGTCGGGCTCGATTGCCGTGACTTGGGGGGTGGCCGACTGGCGAGCCACCGCGTGCCTCACCCATCGCTGAAGCCTCGATCGACCGGAACGCTTGCACCAGCGGGCGACAGGTAGGGAGGACGCCACAGGAGCCGACTGATACTGAGTAGACGGCTGCCGCAGGAGGACGCCGTGAATGCACGCGCGAAAGTGCGTTGCCCCGCGGACGGGGAGTGCGTCGACGTTGAGTGGAGCCTCATGAAGCCAAGCGGAGTCGTCGGCGACAAACACGAGCGCGCCGAGACGGATCTCGCGGCCCTTGGCCAAACCTCCGCCTGAAACCATGCTGATGGGGATCGAAAAAATTGCAACTTCTCCAACAAGTCACTAAGACACCTGCCCCACGGTGGGCGCCAACTGTCGTGGTTCTAAGTCTGACAGTAGAATCGGGGGTAGAGATGTAGAGGCAAGATCCTAGCTATGGAGGAGTTGTACACGCAAGTTTTACGAGTTCAGGCCCTTCTCAGAGGAAGTAATAGCCCTACGTCTCGGATCCCGGAGGCGGTCGACTTGATTATATGCGTGTGAGTTACAGGGGGTGCGAATCCTTGTCACTGAGGAGGGGGTGGCTTATATAGAGTTCGCTGACCCTCCGCCCTCGCCACGCAGGTTTAAAGTACATTAAGACAGGGCGTTACTGGTAACGCCAAGAATAAAGTTACATAATGACCATTAAAGCTACATAATGACCGACCGTTGCAGTGCGGAGTGACTCTAGATTTCCTGGCGATCGAGTGATAGTCTTCATGGTCGAGTGACTCCAAGTCTGTCGAGTGGAACACTTCATGGTCGATTGAAAGATGATTCTTCTTCGAATGCTTTTGGTGATAAAGTGATGTCGTTGGGGAGGGTATCTAGGCCAGGCATGTGACCCTACCCTAGGTACATGTCTTCGTCATTGGGGTCTTCTCAAAATCCATCGATCATCACAGGGGGTCTGGGGTGCTACCACCCTTAGAAGCATTGTTACGGTCCCATCAATACTCATATACTCCATCCTTATTCTTGACAGGGCCGGTCTTCTCAGATCTTCAGTATAATTCCTTCTCTGGCTCTTCTGGTAGCGGCATAACCTTTAAGGTTATTCCGAGACTGGGTCTTCTTAGCTGACGGGTCTGGCGCCAATACTAAACAACTATCGATATCTCATGGTGGTCATCAATTTATGGTTTTTCCTGCAGGAAATGGGTCTGGGTTGAACCTCACCGTATATCCTACGATTGGCAACAACTGCCTCGTACAAGGGAATTGTTATACCATTCTAAGGTTTAAACAAGGTTTTGATCATCGTCTCTCTACTATAGGTAAGTCACTCAGATTTACCATCCCGTATAGCAAGGCGAATAATAAGAGTAAGTCGGTATGGTGATCAATCCATCCCGCACCCAAATCATTACCTTGTATATGGTTTAGCAAATCTCGCATTCTAACACTCAGTAATCCTCACATGCATTGCAGAATTTCTCTTGTCGACGAACTAAGTTCGGATAAATCCATTGATTCTGCAAGCCAGGCAAACAATCTATCGTTTCTTCACAACTCTCAGGTTTTGCGTAACTCCTATAGGATCGTCTGTCGATAAAGGCATATCTCTTCCAGGGTTTGTTCTTCAGCAAGAGTGTGCTTTCTTCTTGGCAGGTCCTAGGGCCTGTGGGTTATGGCCCATCTCATCACTTGTAAACCTTGAACTCATCCTCGGGGGCAACTGATTATTATTCCAACATCCAGCTTCCTAGCATTCTTCAATCCATCCAATTGTAATGTCTCCCTCCCTTCTATTGGCACCAAACTAAAACGTGATTACTCAGACTCATCTTGGAGTTACAACTGCTCCATATTACCAACATTCTAGCTCCTTTATATCCAATAATACTTCATCTCTTCATACTCTTGGGATACCCCACATATCGAGACAAAACTCATACTTATTTTGTCCGAAATCCACTTCGGGGAATATCATCATCCTCTCTAGAGGTCAAGGGTCCTCACATGGTACTACCACCCTTAAAGTGCTCCAATTCTTCCATAGACCATTTTCTCATATCCTCGAAAATGGTCAAAATCTTTCTTCACAGAGTAACTACTCATGAAAATTCAAATCAGTACCAATGATGCTAACTTTATTGATCTTCCAATGATTACAATCTCTTGCTTTTCCATACATGCCTCAACTCAACGCCTCGATATAAAAGAATTGTTCCCACTACTACTTCTATATTTCTCACAGACTCAACTATTTAACACAAGTCTCCTTCTCATTGGGACAATCTCTGGCAAAGTTCCCTGCTTCATTACAGCAGAAACATACTACTTCTGACAAGTCTCGAGGTTTCCTCATGATTACATAGCCTCCTTGGGTCCTCGGCTTCCTTTTTGGGCAACTGCTGAAGTAGTGCCCTGACTCCTTGCACCTGAAATAGGTGAGGTCCGTCCTGGTATCCAATCTATTTCTCTTCCTGGACTTTTCCGTACCAATTAGGGCTTCTATTTCCTATGGGTCGTACTCTACTTCCTCTGTCGGGAATTCTACTAGATCTCCATACAAACAATTTTGGGAGATGTGTCCTTCTTCTCCACATGAATAGCATGACTTGGTGCAGGGTTTAATTGGGTCTTCTTCAGGTGTGTCCTCCACCTCTTCCTTCATCACGGGTTCTTCTAAAATTTCCATAAGGGCTCCTTTCTTTAATTCTTTCTTCTGTTGTACGGTTCTTTGTACCATGGGGTAAATGTGACACTAAGCAGGGTAGTGGGTAGTCCCTTCACACAAGAAACAAGTAATCTGCCTAGTTGGGCATTCCTCGTCTGGGTGACTTTCTTCACAATGAGGGCATTCATCCTTGTGTTCTTTATGGTTGTGTCCTATTTCTCCACAAAGCTTGCATGCACAGGGTTTCTTCATATTCATTTCCATAAGGCTTCATCTTCTCAGACACAAACCGAGACTTTGGCAAAGTCAACTTAAATTCTTCCCAAGTGGTTACTCCTTGTCATCCATTGATGGGTTGGTACATCCTCCACCAAGTAGTAGCACCTCTTTCAAATCACTAAAGAGCATGCTGGGCCGTATCCTTTCCGACTTTAGTGTTATTCTCCATGTGATCCTCCATGTTCTGAATCCATCGGTCTGTGTCCAATTGACTTATCGGTCCCGGAAATATCAGTTCATCTCCATTCATCCTCTATTGGGTCCATGGTTTTGGGGGTGGGGGAGATAAGAGAGATAGAGAGGGATACACACAATACAAACAATAGTTTTGAAAAGACAGATTTTTATTTGTGGCTGTCGAGAAAACATCAAACAAATGACAACTCACAAACGTCGCATCTAACGTAGGTGTATAACAGGGGTTGGGTCTTCTAATGGTCAATAAATCTTCAAGGTCATCAAACTCTTTAAGTCTTGTTCATGTCTCCGATGGGCTTCTTCCGATCATGCTTGACCTTCTCAAGTTCTTTTGCCAGATCATCTATGTTGACGCGAAGTCTCTCGTGACGTCCTTTAATATTTCTGGAGTTGCGTTCCAAACTTCTGAGTTTCAACATCCTTGGCATAAACCATGGTCCTAATGTCCTTCAGTTCCCGACGAATGTCTGGTGTCTCGAGGTTTTGCTCCACCAGCTTGGCTACTTTCAGCTTCTGGGTCCTGAGCTTTTCACGAAATGCTTCCTGGTCAAATACAGCTTCCTGAAGGTCCATCTTAAAATTCTTGATGTAATACTCCAGATCCTGGTGATACACCAGCTAAGGTTAAAACTGCTCTTTTGCTGTCAGATGCTCCATCAGCCCTTTTGTCATCCACTCCTTCCAAAGAAATGCATGCTCAACTCAGCACGGTGACAATAGCATAAGCGGGCGATAACATCATGGATAGCCGGGTTTCTGCCCTTGTCATTGCCATGTGCTATCATTCCATAGTTGATATCTCCTGCCTTAGGGTTTTCTTGACAAAACTTTGAGTTTAATGCTCCTTGTTCCGGTCTTTCTCCGACACACCTTGATCTCGGGTATTGACAGCTTCCATAGTCTGGCAAGTTCCATAAGGGTAGCCTTCCTAGGTCATACCAATCTAGAATTTCTTCAGAGCCTTCAAATTCTCCTAGTCTTCGGAGTCTTCAACCGTTGTAGTTTCCATTATTATATTGCACGGTAAAATCCTCTTCATCCTGAAGTGGTCTTAGAGTTCCGATACCTTGTACTTCTTGAAGTGGTCTCATCAGTCGACTCCTCGTGTGGTCAAAAGGGAAAAGGTGGTAGTCTAACTATTTGGGATGAGAGGAAAAATACTTGGTAAAGTTTTAGAAAAGATGATGGGTAAGAGATCTTTTTGAAAATAAAGTTTTTAGAGAAAATCTTTCCTATGGGCTTGACAGTTTCTAGGGGTCACGTCCTACAGTCAACATGTGTTCTGATATCATCTTATAGCGACCCGACCTCAGACGGTCAAGTCTCTGTGCTTAAGTGTCATCCCTGGATCGATATGCTGACACAACAGTACTCGAGGATTTATAACAGAGGTAAATCACATGTATAAAGTAACGTAAATACTATTACCTCAATCCAAATAGCGGAAGTAACAAGGTTGTGGATTCCCATCAACACCAACGGTAAAGTTGAGCGTAGAAATTGTAACCCTAACGTATCACTTACTCGTCGTAAGATTCCTACAACATGAGATGTTGCAGCCACAAAGGGTCAGTACATTGAATTTACTCGCAAATTCACACCATAGAGCAATGATGAATAATGGCTATCACTACATGCATATATGGCTGGTGGAAAGCTCTAAGTTTATTTTTGCATAAAGCCATTTTTTCCAACAACAAAGGAATATATCTTAGTTAACTACAAGTTTGTTGAAAACATTGAGAAGGTTCGTCCAACTCAATCCCAATTAAAAGTTAACAACCCAACAAATTAATTAAAGAGTGATGAGATCAACACGATAATCCAAATACCAGAGACTCAAGATGTCCATAACCGGGGACACGGCTAATCATGATTAGTTTGTACACTCTGCAGAGGTTTACGCACTTTTCCCCACAAGACTCGATCTCCTCCGTTGGATTTCTCGCACTACATGGTGTTTGAGAAACGGATGACCGAGACACAGTCTTTCAGAAGCATTAACTCTAACCCTGAGTAGACAGTACCAACCTACATCCCCTACAACTTCTAGCCTACCACTGGAAGAGGTCATGCAACATACTCAACTATGCTAGAGCCCATAATAGCTTGTGGCTGCACACAGAAGTTTCTAGCATGAATAATCTTACGATCCCTTTGAGCCTGGGTGGCGGACCATAGGGTGATCACACGGGTACTCCGGGATCCCCTTGGGCAAGCACTGAGTTCTCCAGGTGCCCGGGCAAACCACTGGGTTCTCCAGGGTGCCCCAACCAGTCCGTCCAGATGTGTATTTAGGTAGTCACCTTAAGTTAACCATTAAATAACAATCTCACATCTGTCATGGATACACTCAAACCCAATCCACGTCTACGAGCATAGCATAGCAGTATAAGCATAACGTAGAAGTAACTCCCGGGGTTTGTTAATAAAGGCAATAGATCCTACCTCATCAACTACTTTCCAATACCCACATGTTAATCAGATCCTACTCATGCAATGCTTGAGGGTTGTAACTAATGCATAAAAACTGGGTAATAAAAGGGATATGATCAAAGTGTGAACTTGCCTCATACTGTTGATGAAGATGATTCGCACTCATAACTTCTGATAGTTCTACTTGTCACACTCTGGTCAATCTATCATAAGCAAGCAATAGTATCCACACATAAGCATTCATGCAAAGGAATCGAAGAAAAGATCTCGGAAAACTTCAAAAACAAGCAAACAACTCTTGCAATAGAAAACAATTTCTGACAATACCAAAATTAAGTGTATTTGGTCTTATCAGAAAGTTTAGCTCAAGAGCTTCAATTAGCAAAAAGAATCAACCAAATCGGAGTTACGAAACTCAAGTTATGATCAAAAGAAGTTTGAATATGAATCTGAACAAATTTCAAAATTTCAAAAAAATGATGCGACAGGTTTACTGGATGGGTGAAAACAAGACGAAACTATAGGCGCTGGTTTCATCTAATTTGGATTAACGAGTAAAAAGTTATTGCTATTTGAAAAATCAGGACCAAGTTGTTTTACGGGACAAAAAATAGTTATGGCTAAAAAAAATTCTAGGTCTAATGTATAAATACAGGAACTAATTGATAATCTATTTATTATACCGTACTAGTCTAGAAATAAGTATAAAAAACAAAGAAAGATAAGGTGACTTCGGAGAGAAAATATAGTTTCCAGAAGTCGCGTCGGAGAGAAGAATTTTTTTTAATGAATTTAGTCAAACCAAAATATTGATTTAACCCAAATCGGATGATTTTTGGAGGCTCTATGGGTCAATATTTATAGGTGAAAAAGAAGCTTAGAGGTTAAAGGCTAGGCAATGTGGGACTAAACGTAGACGAAAAGCCAAAAGAGAGAAGAGAGAAGAGAAAAGCGCATGGGCCTAAACCTCCGGTCGGGCCCGCGGCGCGCGCGCGTGCGGCCGTTTTTTTTTCAAACACAACAAAAAAAATTAAGAAAATTTTTTTAAGATTTTTTAGCAAACATAACCAAAAATAAATAAATACAGTATGGGCCGGCCTGAGTACACTGTGCACGTGGGCGACGGATAAAATTGGGCCGCACATACATTTTTTTATTAAAAATATAGCAACGGAAAGCAAAACGAAAATAAAATAATATTCTATAGGCATATTATATATCAAAATTTTCAGAAAAAGATTTTCTACGACATGAACGTTATTGTAGCTCCAAATAAAATCCAAAAATTCAAATAAAGAAAAGTGTGTCACTGCTATAATAAAACCCAATAAAAATCATTTTAAAAACCAAAATGATTTCAAATTTATGTCTCTCAATTTTCTGATGTAGGGAATCATTTTACCCTATTTTCCATAAATTTTATTTTGGAGAAAATAATTTGAATAAAACCAAATAACTCCAAATTGAAAATAATTTCAAAAGGACTTTAAATTTGATTCTCTGAAACTCCCAACTCATATTTCATATGGTTTGAAGAAGTCATTTTATCTTCTTTCGTGAAAATCATTGAGTTGCTTAAAGTTTCTGAATTTGAAATATTTTCAAATGAAATTCAAATATTTTCAACAACCCTTTTCATTTAAATAAATGGAAGAAGTCATGTCATCTTCTGTCTAGGGTTTTGTATTTGAAAAGAATTTAAATTCATGGAGATCATAAATGCAAGATGAAAGTTTGGGAAAGTCCTTTTATTCCCTCTCATTTAACTTTCAAAAGTTTCAAATTTCACTCACTTTCAGTCAATCAATCACACAATAATCAAACAAACAATCAAAACTATTTATTTATTATAACATTCCAAAATTTAGAATTTTGGGATGTTACAAACCTACCACCCTTAAAATGGATCTCGTCCTCGAGATTCGGAGAGGCTAGAAAGAAATAGGTTAGGATTGGGGCCTTCTCAAAATCCATCGATCATCACAGGGGGTCTGGGGTGCTACCACCCTTAGAAGCATCGTTACGGTATCATCAATACTCATATACTCCATCCTTATTCTTGACAGGGCCGGTCTTCTTAGATCTTCAGTATAATTCCTTCTCTGGCTCTTCCGGTAGCGGCATAACCTTTTCCTCAATTCTTCTGTCCTTTCATCTTGGTAAGGTTATTCCGAGACTGGGTCTTCTTAATGCAGTGCGGCGCCAATACTAAACAACTATCGATATCTCATGGTGGTCATCAATTTATGATTTCTCCTGCAGGAAATGGGTCTGGGTTGAACCTCACAGTATATCCTACGATTGGCAACAACTACCTTGTACAAGGGAAATTGTTATACCATTCTAAGGTTTAACACAAGGTTTTGATCGTCGTCTCTCTACTATAGGTAAGTCACTCAGATTTACCATCCCGTATAGCAAGGCGAATAATAAGAGTAAGTCGGTATGGTGATCAATCCATCCCGCACCCAAATCATTACCTTGTATATGGTTTAGCGAATCTCGCATTCTAACACTCGGTCATCCTCACAAGCATTGCAGAATTTCTCTTGTCGACGAACTAAGTTCGGATAAATCCATTGATTCTGCAAGCCAAACAAACAATCTATCGTTTCTTCACAACTCTCAGGTTTTGCGTAACTCCTATAGGATCGTCTGTCGTTAAAGGCATATCTTTTCCAGAGATTTTCCTTCAGCAAGAGTGTGCTTGCTTCTTGGCAGGTCCTGGGGCCTGTGGGTTATGGCCCATCTCATCACTTGTAAACCTGGAACTCATCCTCGGGGGCAACTGATTATTATTCCAACATCCAGCTTCCTAGCATTCTTCAATCCATCCAATTGTACTGTCTCCCTCCCTTCTATTGGCACCAAACTAAAACGTGATTACTCAGACTCATCATGGAGTTACAAATGCTCCATATTACCAACGTTCTAGCTCCTTTATATGCAATAATACTTCATCCCTTCAAACTCTTGGGATACCCCACATATCGAGACAAAACTCATACTTATTTTGTCCGAAATCCACTTTGGGGAATATCATCATCCTCTCCAGAGGTCAAGGGTCCTCACATGGTACTACCACCCTTAAAGTGCTCCAATTCTTCCATAGACCATATTTCTCATATTCTCAAAAATGGTCAAAATCGTTCTTCATAGAGTAACTACTCATAAAAATCCAAATCAGTACCAACGACGCTAACTTTATTGATTTTCCAATGATTACAATCTCTTGATTTTCCATACATGCCTCAACTCAATGCCTCTATATAAAAGAATTGTTCCCACTACTACTTCTATATTTCTCACAGACTCAACTATTTAACACAAGTCTCCTTCTCATTGGGACAATCTCTGGCAAAGTGCCCTGCTTCATTACAGCAGAAACATACTACTTCTGACAAGTCTCGAGGTTTCCTCATGATTACATAGCCTCCTTGGGTCCTAGGCTTCCTTTTTGGGCAAATGCAGAGGGAGGCAGGAGGCAAGGACCACGGGCCCGACGAAGGAGCCCCGGCGACGGAGGGAGGCAAGAGGCGGGGACCACGGGCCCGGAGATGGAGCCCCGACGATGGAGGGAGGCAGGAGGCGGGGATCACGGCCCCGTCATTGGATCCGTCACCAACGAAGTGGACGGCCGCGGCGGATCCGTTGCCGGCCAGTCACGTCGCCGCGGGATCCCTCGCTCCGGCTGCTGCCATCGCTCGCTCGCCCACGACGGCTACCTCCGGCGGATTCTACGGTGGTCTGCGCGTCGCGCCTATATAGGGCGGAGGGATAACAGAATAATATTCTGTTACGAGTAGCAGAATAGTCCAGCCCTATATATATATAGACACACACACACATACACACACACACACACATCTGGGCTATTCTGTTTCGTGTAACTGAATATTATTCTGTTACCCTACTTGAACTGATGGTTTCAGGTGGTTGTACTGATGATTTTCATCTCATCGAACTGGTCATCTTTTTGTCGGAATGGGGCATGTAATATATCATTGGAAAGCTCTTGTCATCTACATTACAGTCATATAGGATTTTTTTTGCAAAATCATCATGATTTAAGAGCAGTTTTCAAAAAAACTGTTTTTTTCAAAATCGAAAACGCGAATCGTATTTTGGACTCAATTTTCAAACGGTTTGTCGGAATTGAGCAAATAAGATAGCGTTGGAAAGCTGGTAAAAATCCACATCTTCCATATATATACTGTTTTTTAAATTATATACAATTTAAAAAGTAATTTAAAAAACGGTGAAATTCTAGGCGAAATGTATTTTCCTGTTTTTTTTTCAAACGGTTTGTTGGATTGATGCAAATGATGCGGCATTGGAAAGCTATGGAAAATGCGGGTGGTGTCACTCTTGGCACATGCAGCAATGCATCTCTTGGAGGGAGCAATGTTGACGAAGGTCTCCGTCTCTCATTGTATGGCCGTCTCCCCTCAGATTCTTTGTGACGTTGCTCCTGTCTATATGGCTCATATCTTGTACTTTGCGTCCTTCTAGAGTGGCCAAAATTTCTGTTTCTTTGGCTTGGTCTTCCCGTCGCAACCGCTTTTGCAGCATGGATGATTGATGAAGACGGAGCGACCGGTGGAAGCCTGTGTGTCCTTGCCTTTCTGCATGCACTAGGGAAGGAAAACATTTGTTGTTGGGGATATTGTTGACCTTGTTGCAACCCAGCAGTGGCAAAGCTTGTATTCCCAGATATCGGTGTTTGCTGCATAGGAGAACCTGCTCGTGCTTCTGATGATTCTGGTGTTGCTTGAAATCTGCCTGTATTGTTGAAGCATCCAGGTGCTATTTCTGGTGTTACCCAACCAGGCGATGCCCCACATCTGCTTGGCTCATCAAACTCTTGCTGCGTGTGCCGCCTTGCATGCTTCTGCAATGACACTCAACAGTTTTGGGATTAATCTTTTCTACATTTTTCTCGTATACATGCTATGGGTAACATGTCATGCACTGAAGGCAATGTACAAGTTGAACTTGCATCGATGGCCGTTATTAAACTTTGTTCTCTGTTTTGTATCTGGTTTAGTTTCCAGTCGAACTGATGAACGTACATGTTCAAGACTGAACTACTGATGTACTGATTTTTTAGCACATAACTGATGCATAAACATTTGGTGCACTGCTTGCAAATTGAACATTGAACTTCAGAGATGTATGGATATGCATATATATATATATATATATATATATATATATATATATATATATATATATATATATAACTGATGCATGTCTTCTCTTTGTTCATCTATAACTTATGCAACTACACTAGAAGTACTCCTAGTTTATGTATCATTGAACTTACTGTTTAACTAGTGCATATTTTTTTCAACAACATACTTTCACTAGTTCGAACTGACGCAACTACATGGCATGCACTATTAGAAATAACATCATTCAACTTGCAGTGGTAGCTGAACCTTATATAAAGCCTAGTAGCTACTTGGACTGATGCATAAGTTTATGTTTTATTAGCTTGAACTGAAACTAGCATATTAGAGGTACTGACCGTAACCTCGACATCCAAATTGTGTATCAAGTGGCAGTGGTGTAATGAACTGATGCAACCATTTGCAATGTACTATCAGGTTCTGCATCATAGGAACATGTGCCACTGATGCAGCACACATGTAGTATTGATGAATCTGATAGTGTAACATGTAGGCAGAGCATAGTGTGTGCATTTTTAAAACTGAATCTTCTTCATAGCAGGACTGATGAACTGATTCAATTTTTGAGGAAAATTAGGGTGGGAAGCAGACATCACCTCCATTGGCATGTTTTTGGATCTGATTTCTTCTTCTTCCTCTCGTGGGCGGCGTACTGGCATGTTCTTGGGAGGCGGCGCCATTTGATGCAGGCAAGGAGCTTGGGGAGACGACGGCGCTGCTGCTTGTGGTGGACGTCCGGCGACGAGGTCCGGGGAGGCAGCGTCTTGCGAGGACCACGGGTTCGACGAAGGAGCCCCGACGACGGAGGGAGGAAGGAGGCAAGGACCACGGGCCCGGCGAAGGAGCCCCGGCGACGGAGGGAGGCAGGAGGCGGGGACCACGGGCCCGGCGAAGGAGCCCCGACGATGGAGGGAGGCAGGAGGCGGGGATCACGGCCCCGTCATTGGATCCGTCACCGAGGAGGGGGATGGCTGCGGCAGATCCGTCGCCCGGCGATCCGGCGCCCTTGGCTCCCTTGCTCCGGCTGCCGCCGTCGCTCGCTTCGCCACGACAGCGCCTCCGTGAAGAAGGCGGGTTGGGTTCGGGCTGGGTCGGGGATTCTACGATTGGTCTGCGTCGCGCCTATATAGGGCGGAGGGGTAACAGAATAATATTCTGTTACGGGTAACAGAATAGTCCAGCCCTATATATATATAGGAATATAGGACAGCAGTATGGGACACCTAGGTGCCCAGGCTCCTTGCATTTCCACCGTTTGATTGAATTTAGATGCGTGTTATTGTGATAGGTATAGAAGGTAACTGGTCAATCCATTACTAATTGCCAATTCTCAAACAAGTAAATATGGAAACAATTATAATGCATATTATAAATGGATGTCATTAAGCACGCCATGCATGGTAACATATATCTTTAGAAGGAAAAAATACTACACATTAGATATATTACAAATTAGGTATATATAGTATGTATATATGATTTCATCTGTTTAGTATGTACCCGTTAAATTTTAATACACATATACCCAGAATATTTATTACTTACACATTAGATTTTTATCTATGTATATACCCATAATATTTAGTATGTATCAATCAGATTAGATATATGCGGATTCATTTATTCATTACACACTCATTGATTTTTTTAATGCGTATATACCCAGAATATTTAGTATGTAACACGTTAGATTTTTTGTATGTATATACCCACAATATTTAATACATACCCATTAGATTAGGTACGTCTGGATTCACTTACTTAGTATGTATTGATTAGATTTTTGTGTATGTATACACCTAGAGTACTCAATATATTTTTCTTGTATATGCATACTGTCGTATTTACATACCTTGTCATTAAATTTATAAGTATATACCTTGATACAATAAATACATAGAATCATGTGTGGGTATATGTAACAAACATTCCTTAAACTACAAATAATTGTCAGTGGATATATATACGTTGGAAAAATCATGTTTGGATATCAGCATGCATCATATATTCCTACAACTAAAACAATTAATTATGATCGCATTTTATATTATTTGGTCACCTTAATTTGTATAGAAATATTAGCCATTAAAAGTCCGACCGGTCTATTTTTTGAAATACTAGATACCTTGAAGCGTAAAACTTTAAAAATGCATAAAAACATCCTTAATATACATACGAACCATAGGAACGACGTTTTGTATTATTTGTCATATCTGATACCTTAAGAAATAAGATTATATATGCATACCTTTTTGTTTGGAAAGGAATCATACTAGGAAACCGTAGTATATTATTTTTTTGAAAGCAATTATTGTCCATTTATGCTTGTAGTGCATGCAAACAAAATTTGAAAAGCCATGCACCACAAGTATGACTTGCTATATTGGGACTTAGGTGCCCAGACACCTATATATATATATATATATATATATATATATATATATATATATATATATATATATATATATATATATATATATATATATATATATATATATATATGTGTGTGTGTGTGTGTGTGTGTGTGTGTGTGTGTGTGTGTGTGTGTGTGTGTGTGTGTGTGTGTATACATGACTCCTCTTCTGTACTCCTGGGAGTATGTACTTCCATCCTCAATATACCTCATATACGCATTAATTATATCTCTTTATCATTCTCAATATACTTCATTAAATATTCTTAGATACCCCAATACGAGTTTTGTTGAAAAATATCATCTCTGACGTACTTTTTGTAATATACCTTTTCACATACAAACACATCAGTATATCGTAAACATTTAAAAATATGTAGACTCTCATGAATTTTTCATGAAACTCATTTTGAGGTATCTAATAATTCCTAGTGAATTATATTAAAAATAATAAAAAGGTATAAACGATTCATCTATGTGGTACATTAGAAGCGGGAGTACGTACTCCCAGGAGTACACAACCATTTTCCTATACACACACACACACACACACACATACACACACATCTGGCTATTCTGTTTCGTACTTGAACTGATGGTTTCACGCGGTTGTACTGATAATTTTCATCTCATCGAACTGGTCATCTTTTGTCGGAATGGGGCATGTAATATATCATTGGAAATCTCTTGACATCTACATTACAGTCATATAGATTTTTTTGCAAAATCATCATGATCTAAGAGCGGTTTTGAAAAAACCGTTTTTTTCAAAACCGAATACGTGAATCGTATTTTGGACTCAATTTTCAAACGGTTTGTCGGAATTGAGCAAATAAGATAGTGTTGGAAGGCTAGTAAAAATCCGCATTTCCATGTATATACTGTTTTTTCAAATTATATACAATTTAAAAGTAATTTAAAAAGGTGAAATTCTGGGCGAAACGTATTTTCCTGTTTTTTTTCAAACGGTTTGTTGGATTGATGCAAATGATACGGCGTTGGAAAGCTATGGAAAATGCGCAACTTTTTCATATAGAAATGTTTTTCTAATTCCTTATGGTTTAAAAACGAATTCGAATACGGTCAATTGGATTTTGAACGCGATTTTTTTAAAAGTTTGTCAAAATGGGGCAAATAATATACCATTGGATAGCTATCGAAAATGCGAAACTTAGTCATGTTGAATGTTTTCTCAAATTCGCAATCGTTGATGAGTAATTTTGAATGTGGTGAGACACGTCGTGTTGTTTTCCTGTCAAAAAAATAGAGTACTTGTACTGATATGTGTGTGTCTGTGTTTGTACTGATGTATTTTTCATTGAGTAATTTAGAAAGGTTTCAAAAAAAAGTACTTGCACTGATGTCCGTATGGTTGTGTACTGAGCGTGTTTTCACGAGAATTCCTTTTTTGTTCTTTCAAAAGAGTAGTAACATACCACTTTTTTTTGACAAATATCTCCTCCTTTATTCATTGATCAAAATAGTGGTATCATCATCCCCGAACTTGTCTGGTTTATATCGTTGAACTGAATGACATTTTCTTAAAACAAAGAAAATGTTTTGTGTGTTTCTTTTTTTTCAACTTCAACGATGGTCTGGACTTCTCTCATTTCACATCTTAAACTTTTACCATTTTGAATTTTCGTGGGGCAAATAATATACATGCCCTCTAGAGTTTGTACTGATGTGAATCCTTTCAAACTTGCGTGGCTTACATCATTGAATGGGCTGTATTCTTTTCACCACCACCATTGTTTTATGGGACAATTGCATTTTTGCCCCTAGTTGGAACCTACCCACGGGTTTTGCCCTTACTTTTTGACTCTGCTCAGTTTTGCCCTTATATTTGCCCCCGAGGTCACCCGAATGCCCTTTGACCGTTTGACCAATACTTTGAAAACTCATAACAAATTCATATGAACTCAGAAAAACGCAAATAAGATTTCAAAATGTTCAGACAAACATTACCTTTATGTACATATCATTTGCATTAAGGACAAAAGTATTGTTTAAACTACCCGAGGTTATTAATGTTATTAACATTATTAAAAATAAAAGGGTATAAAATACTTGTTTCAAGAATAAAATTACATGCAAATGTAGGTGATGTTTTCTGAACATCTTGATATCTTTTGCATTTTTGAGTTCCTATCAACTTTTATGAATGTTCAAGCGACTTTGACCATTATTTTGAAACTTAATAACAAGTTGATATGAACTCAGAAAAATGCAAATAATATATCGGGATGTTTAGAAAAGCGTCACCTACATTTGCATGTAATTTTATTCCTGAAAAAGTATTATTTATACCTCTATTTTTTAATAATGTTAAAAACATTAATAAACTTAGGTAGTTTAAGCGGTACTTTTTTCCTGAATGCAAATGACATATACATAAAAGTAATGTTTATCTGAACATTTTGATATCTTATTTGCATTTTCTGATTTCATATCAATTTGTTATGAATTTTCAAAGTATTGGTCAAACGGTCAAAGGGCATTGATGCACTCGGAGGAAAATCTAAGGGCAAAACTGAGCAGAGTCGAAAATTAAGGGCAAAACCCGTGGGTAGGTTCCAACTAAGGGCAAAAATGCATTTGTCCCTTGTTTTATCCATTTCTTTTTGAACTTGCGTGTCTTACATCATTGAACGGGTTGTAGGTGGATATGTACTAATGAAGCGACAAAAGAAACACAATACACATGAACTGATAACAAACTTGCACAGGACCTAACAACAAGAACACACATGAACTAACAACGATAACAAATTTGCAGGCAATCTGACAACAAGAACACAAATGAACTTAAAACAAAAATATAAATGGTGACCAGCTCGGCGGCGTACTGCGGCACACATGAGCGGCAACCAATTAGTCAGCTCGTCGAGGCCGCCAATACGCAGGAGAGCATGGTGAGGGCAACAATTGAGGGAGGCTGCATGTGGTGGTCGTGGAAGCACCGTGGGGGTTGAGCCACAACTGTGGTTGATGGCAAGCCGGCACAACACGATGAGCAGCTTGAGGACGAGTGGGCGGTGCACCACATGTCACTTTAGATGCGCCTGTTGGACTGATTTCCTTCTTCCATCTGGACGGATCAATTGCAGAACTTGCTATTAGAAACAGTAAAGATACAAAATAGTCGTGTGCTCAAACTTGAAGTAAGATATGATTTCATGTCCTTATCCATTAATAAAATCATACTATGTACATTTGTAGAATACTTGCTCTCAGTACTAGTCATTCTACTTAGTACAAACTCGAAGAAGCTAGCATCAACGATCTTCTAACTGAAGCACCATAGGTTCCCAATTCAATACCACTACAGAGTACTACAATCTGTCAAAAATAAGTACACAAAGAACCTGCACATCAATCCATCACAGGATCATCCATTTTACATTCCATCCCCAAATATGCATGGCAAGTTTCAGAGTTGGAAGTACTCTAAATTGAGCCATCTAAAAACTAAGTGATACATATATACAGGAACTAAACTAGCTCTAAATGAGTAAGAACATAGTATCAAGAAGATTCATCAAATTCATACCAAAAATGCTGAAGAAGGGAAAAAGTTGAGCCGGATCAGGAGGTGAAACACGGGTGGCCTGCACACGGCTCTTTGAGTGACCGGCGTCGGAGCAAGAGGTTGGAATGATGAGCGGGAGGGAAGGTTGGGCTGGCTATTTCCCCGGATGCCGACAATAAGAACTGAACCGAACTATATAAGTTTCAAGTGCATCTTGGTGTGAGTCAGTATGGACATTCTCTATTTTAGAAACAGAAAAACATGAGTATAAGTTTTTGGGCATCCCATTCCCAGCAAAGATGGTGGTACGTAGACAGTAGTACATGCTCATTAGAAGACTAGTTTAGGTATCCATGTTCAATATGTGAAAAGGCACCCCCTTAATAAGGATACAAGTGTTAGTACTTGCAGTAGCATAGCCGACCATTACTTTATGTTTTCCATATACAATTGGCCAATTGTTAGTTGGTTAAAAGTAGTATTTTGGAGTCCATGGTAAGAATAATTAGATGATTAGTCCACCTTCTAAAAGAATCTCGACATGTAATCTTTTAAACTCGAACTTCTCCAAAAGAGATTTTCCAACCAAATAATAAATCTTTCAAATAGCCGGCACTGAACTGAATTAAAATAACAAAATGATTCGAACTAAGATAGAATTGAACAATTTTAGAAATTGCACTGAATTCAAATTAGAATTCTAACTTGCAAACTTTCCAAACAAGTACTTAATTCGTTTGTATTTTTTTCACTTTACGACGGGATCAAAAGTGCACAACATACAAGCCTTAACACAAGGATCAATTGGGGCAAACAACAAAACACAAAACTAAACAGATAACCGCAAGGCAGGTACAACAAATTAGAAATTCAGAGAGGAATTTCCATACAAACTGTGTCCATGCTATAAGTTTTAATAAATTGAGAGAGAGAGAGAGAGAGAGTATTGTGCACTAAATTCGTGTGGAGAGCAGGGCAGCTGCATGTCTAGGATGCAGTTAGGAGAAATCAAGCAGGGCAAAGAGTAAACTGCAAGCCCACCGCAAAGATGCAGCAGCCGTAGCAGCATCAGTATCAGCACAGTACAGCCATGCGGAGGTACGGCAAGAGGGACCACTGCAGAGCCGCCAAGAGGTCTACTGCCCACCGGATGGAGAGGGCGGCAATCAGATGGCCCATCAGAGAGCGGCCGAGGTGCCTCCCCGCCAGACGGAGTGAAACACCAAACACTCACCTCTTATCTCTAAATGATAACCAGAATAGCTAATACTAAACAATTCCTAAGAATGGCATAGGGACAAGACGTACTGAAGAAGAAAATGAGACTGAAGACCGTGGTTTTTGAGTCGCTGATTAGTTGTTGTATAGTCGCCGACTAATCGCCAAGTCGTTTTCCAAAAATCAGGGCGACTCGCGACTATACAGCTACTTATGGTGACTATCTGACGACTTTAAATCGACTATCGCCGAGTCATGAGGGCTCATGGCGACTCGCCAAGTCACGACTCAAAAACCTTGCTGAAGACTTAGAAACTAATGAAGATCCAAACTAGTATACTTATCTATCATAAGAAGACAGAATTATGAACTGATGAAAAATTATATCATGAACTGATACACATAGTATAGATATAATTTTCTCTGGACAAGGAAAAAGAATTCTCAAACCAAGCATTGTATTGCAGAGACTAATTAAGCTCTGTTTTTTGTGGCCATCTAGCAACAACATTCTTACACACATGGTGCACACAAACTGTCATTGCGCAACAAGAAACTACAATTAATTAGCCTGCGATGCTCTAGTTCAGCTACACTGCAACAATTCATTGTTTTTATGTATACCACCTTGGCACTGGCACTTAGCATCTGTCATTGCTACAGATCAACCATGGCACTGGCACTTGGCATCTAAAAACACACAGTGGAATGTTCAACAAACAACTAGTAAAGCTGCGGGTAGAAGCAGGCATGTATGCATCAGCACTGCAGCATGGGCCTATGGATTACCACTTTTCCTAGATTTTGAACGTATGATTTTTCTCTTCATAAACTTACCCATGTTTTCTAAGCAAGATGTGCACTCCCCAAAACAGAGTGTACTTACTAAGCATGAGTAATTGAACTTCAAGCATTGCGTGTGTGTAAAATATACTTTTTTGAACCCAAGTGAACCCTAGTTTGTAGGCGAACCTTTCCATGTAGATGTGCAGACATGAAAAGGCTATGATGACAGAAGTGCTGTATAAAGCTCCACAAAGGACAAGAATCTTTTTTGCCAAATGAATCATACAAAATAGTAACCAAAAATCATTTGTATACACATTATCCAGATATCTCATAAGCCATTTTGTGTACAACATCATTATCAAGCACAAGTGCTATAGGAAGAAGATTGAAACACAAAATAAATTGGACTTACCAATGGGAAGTCGATGAACTGAAAAGCATATAGAAGATGAATTTGTGAATCTGGCTTTTTGATGCATTCTGGAAGAAAATAAGAACAAATATGAGACATGAGGTTTGCTAGGGGGGCTGCTGGTGGAAGGAGTAGTCCAACGAAGGAATAGGGTAGTCTCATAGAGATGGTTGGCGCAGACGCATCCGGAGAGGGAACCGAAGCCATGCTGCAGGGTGGCCGGCGGTGGCACTCGGAATAGAGAAACCAGCCAAGGTCCACACGAGGTCAGAGGTTGCGGATCCAGGCGCGCGACAGCAGGTGGAGGTCGGAGCCAGTGGATGCTCGAGAGTGGCAAAATCCTTGAACTTGGCGTGCACCAGTAGTAGAACTTACTGATTCTGCGCTACCTAAAATGCAAAACACATGGAAAATTCTCAAATAATGCAATACACGACAATTTTCCATGTTGAACTTCATACTCTGACCTTCGAACTGTCCCAACCGGCGATGCTTCTCTCAGGACAAACCCCAGGACCGGCGATGCTTCTCTCAGGCAATGGCGACAAGAACCTGTCGCAGCCGCACACGATAGTAGTTTTCCTGGCATCATACCAAAAGCCAACCAAAATAGTATTATTCGTTAATCAACAATTGCCAAGAGTGCCAATATGAAAAGTTTAAATCACGCAGTATATGTCAAAACTTGAATGGCAGATGTACCATGTGCATCTTACAAGATTTTCAAACCAAGATTTTGTAAACGTCACAGAAATATTGGATCAATACCGATGCTAGTTTACTTTGGTATGAGCAAATCTCCAAACTCATGATAGATATGTTTTAACTGTATAAAGCATTAGGAAATAATGGTACTGGTTATTAGCATCTATTGGATCACTATCATAAATGGATTAATAATTATGCAATAGTGCTTTTTGTTCCAAACAAACTTTTGAGCAAGAACATGTTGAAAGGATCGATATAGTTGACTAGAGGGGGGGGGGGGTGAATAGGCAACTAATTTTTTTTAGCTTTTCTTGACCAAATTAAACTTTGCAACAAAGTAAGTTGTCTAGATATGCAACTAGGTGGACAACCTATATGATGCAATCAACACATACACACGAGCAAGCAAAGATAGAAACACAAATAAGCTTGCACAAGTAAAGGGATAGGATAACCAAGAGTGGAGCCGGTGGAGACGAGGATGTGTTACCGAAGTTCCTTCCTTTTGAGGGGAAGTACGTCTCCGTTAGAGCGGTGTGGAGGCACAATGCTCCCCAAGAAGCCACTAGGGCCACCGTATTCTCCTCATGCCCTCACACAATGCAAGATGCCGTGATTCCACTATTGGTGCCCTCGAAGGCGGCAACCGAACCTTTACAAACAAGGTTGGGGCAATCTCCACAACTTAATTGGAGGCTAACAACGACACCACGAAGCTTCACCACAATGGAATATGGCTCCGCGGTGACCTCAACCGTCTAGGGTGCTCAAACACCCAAGAGTAACAAGATCCGCAAGGGATAAGTGGGGGGAATCAAATGTCTCTTGGTGGAAGTGTAGATCGGGCCCTTGTGACCCAATCCCGAGCAAATCAACAAGTTTGATTGGCTAGGGAGAGAGATCGGGCCAAAATGGAGCTTGGAGCAACAATGGAGCTTAGAGATGGAAGAGGTAGTCAACTAGAGGTAGGAGACACCCCTTTTATAGTCGTGGAATAGATCCAACCGTTATCCTCAAGTTCAGCCTGCGACACGCGGTACTACCGCTCCAGAAGCGGGGTACTACCGCAAGGCCACGTGGTACTACCGAGGAGGACCACGGTACTTCCGCGGCAGCAGCAGAGGCCGGGACTAGCTTTGGTGAGTGCAAGATACTACCGCTCGCGGCGGTACTACCGCTCCCCTTGCGGTACTACCGCAAAGCAGGTAAGCCACAGCCCTACGAAGAGCGCGGATGAAATAAAATACATCCGTGCCTACTTCGCTGAAAAAAGCGATTGCAAAACCCGGCGGTACTACGCGCAAGACGAGGTGTGGTACTACCGTTGAGGCGAGTAAAAATTACATCGCTTCTACTACCACGCGCATAGCGGTGCTGGGTATGAGGGCCCTTTGTACTACGGCTCGGGGAGCGGTACTACCGTGGCCTCCAGCGTACTACTGGCGCATGGCGTGCGGTACTACCATGTGGCGCGGATGTAAAAATTACATCCGCTCCTACTACCGTGCGGGCAGCACTAGGCACAGGAGTTGCGGTACTAAGGCTCAGGGGGCGGTACTACCGTGACCCCAGCGGTACTATCAGAGGTGCTTGCGGTACTACCGCTCCGTGAAAGCGATACTACCGCAAGTACAGCAGATAGCCGTCGATAATGCACAACTAGGATAACGGAAAGCGCTCCAAAGTGCAAGGAAAGGTAGGACAAGTGTGCGTGTTGATTCCACCCAAACCTTTCCGGCGTGGACCCCTCTTAATAGTACGGCTCTCCTACGACTCAAATCCACCAAAGAAAGCGTAGAACAACGTCGTCTTCAATAGATTCGAGGTCACCAATCGTCTCGTACCTAGAGATGAAGCATCCGAGAAACTCAAGGCACACGATTAGTCCATAAAAGCATTGTCATCAATCACCAAAACACCTAAGGGATAAATATTCCCTTACAATCTCCCCCTTTTTGGTGGATTGATGACAATACGGTATTTGCACAAAGATAAGATAATTTTGAGCAAGGGCAAACCCCTCCTCTCTAAAATATAGACGAGCTCCCCCTAGATGTGTGCACCCTGGATGGATTCTTTGGATGCATAGCACACACACTAGGATCACCACTCCCCCTATATTTTAGAGACAAAGGCACGATAATTAACATCTAAGCAGATCATAGCACAATATATCACAAGCTCGCTAAGATAGATAGAGTGCATATGTCTTACACCATATGAAGGAAAAGCAACTGAAACGAGGTTCAAACGAAGTTCAAGCGAGAAAGCAACAAACACACCAAACACGAACAACGACACACGACTCACAAATCCCTACACTCTCTCCCCCTTTGGCATCGAGATGCCAAAAAGGCAGGGAGGACACCTACACACAAGTGGTGGCTCAAGCAGCAGGGAACTCATCCCAACCCTCTCCGTCGGACTCCTCGGCAGCAGGGATGGACTCCTCGACGTCCTCCTCAGAATCAGTCCACCTGCAGCCTTGCTTCTCCATCCAGTCGGCCTCTAGAGTGATGCGCTCCTCAGACCCGCCAGACACATCCTCACCATAGAGCTGCAAGATCTTCCTGTCCTGGCGACGACTCTCCTTGGACGCCACGTGAGTCTTGTACTGCCCCTTGGCTTGCATGCAGAAAAGAGTCTTCATCTTGTCCTTCAGCTTCTTGGCCCATGAAGGCATAGCGGAGCCCTGGGAAGGCCTAGCAGCACGGCCCTCAGCAACATCCTCGGCGCTGACATCCTCCTCATCAACAGCAGCCCTAGCAGCAGACGCCTCGGCACCAGTAGTAGTGTTGGCCCAGTTGGGTTTGACACGCAGACAGATGGGATCATGGCAAATCCGATCGAGGGCAAGGAACTCCTCACCAGGAACATCTTCTCCCAAGTCTTGAGATCGTGAGAAGCAGATAGGGCCCATAGATAGGCACTGCGGTTGAACACGCAAACCGAAGCTCACACCACATGATGTGAGAGACATCAAGTGGCTGAGTCTCGAGACAAACGAGCCTCCTCACAGATGAGCATCATATCCACCATATAGGCATGAACCTTGTCCTTGTCACCAATGCGAGGAACAAGGAGTTGCGGAAGATGCGATACATGATATCCGAGAAAAGAGTTGAGCACCAACCCTATCTTGCCACTTGGGGCGTCTTCTCAACATAGTATGGTGTAAGCTTGTCCTTGTTGGCAGACTCAGAGTTGGCATGGGGGCGAACACCCACGGGAGTGTCGAGCCCGTCATCAGGAACCTGGAGCAAATCCATGAACTCCTTCCAGGTAGCAGTCAGCTTATGGCCATTGGACATCCAGGTCATCCTCCGCTCCTCATCGAGTGAAAGTATCTTTGAGGCAAAGAAGCGGCAGATAAGCTCATGGTCATAGTCAAGGTGAAAGGATATCACATGCTCAATACCAAACTGCTCCACCAAGTCGAGCCTCTCCAAAGTAGGCACGGAACTTGTCCTTCCTCATGTGATGCATGTCAATCCATTTCACATCCACGTAGGTATTCTCGCTTGTTTTTATGACATCCAGATAGATGTTGGTGCATTGCTTGTTCCAAAACAGCTCACAACCTCGGCGGAGGAGCGAGGGTTTACGTCGGGTGAAGCTGCACGAGATGGGCGTACTCAGTTGTGGTATCTCATCCATGCCCTTGGCGGGCTCCTTGAACTTGCTAGCTGATGTCTTGACATTGCGCTTGGGGGTAGAGGAGCCCTACGGTGCTTCACACAGGTTCTTGCAGACGCTTGGAGCCGGTGTCACATTGGGATTGGAACAGCGAGCCACCACGAGACACAAGCGCAAAACACCAGCGAGCGAAGATGATCAATGCAAAGACCACGGCAAAAGCACAAGAAACACATAGGAAATATAAGTGAAAGTTGGCAAGCGATAGATGTGAGCCACGGTAGTACTGCCAGTGCCTGCAGTACTAAAATATTAGTACTGCTCCAAGTCGCGGTAGTACCGTGGTTGGAGCGGTAGTAAAATTTTAGTGCCTTGATGGAGCGCGGTAATACCAGCGCCGAAGAAGCGATAATGCCGTGCTAAGCGGTAATACCGCGCCCGACAATGATAATGCCGCATCGCGTCGAGATCAAACAGTAGTTCGAATCTGAAAAGAACCACGAAACAACGGCAGTGCTACGGTGATCAAATCTATCGCAAGACAAAAATACAAGTATAATCCCTCACAAAGCTACTCTCCTTCATCCTACTCTTGCAAAGAAATAGCCTAAGAATCTCTAGAACACACAAGTCTCCCCCAACAACCTAGAGGCAAAGAACTCAATAAAAGCGAGGAAAGATTGGGGAAAAACCTGGGTCCATAGCAAGAGCACGTGGTGGGAAGGATCCCACCGAGCGAGAATCACGGGAGGGCAGCGGAGGAGGAGATCCGGCGATGAGCGCCGGCTCCGATCTTGAGCATGGGAGAGAGAGAGCGGCGTGGGTGGAACTGCGAATGGGTATGGGGAGTTAGAACTCCCTCGCCGTCCTTATCCCCAGCGCCCAAGGCTGGCGGTAGTACCGCTTCAGGCGGAAGTACCGCACCGAGCGGTAGTACCGCTCACCAGGCGGCGATAAAAATTACTGCGGCGTGGGGCGATAATACCGTGCTCCCACAGCGGTAGTACCGTGGTTGGCAGCGATAGTACCATAGCTGGCAGCGGTAGTACCGTGAGCTCAAGACACAACCGGTTTCAACACAAGAAGAAGGTCTTTGCGGAAACTTTTCACACAAAGGAAACCACAAGAACACGCACAAACCAGAGGCGAGAAAGACAACAAGAGAACACCAAGCGACAAAACCTCTCAAAAGGGAGAGGCGGTGGCGAAGCCACCTATGTTTGAGTTAGATGGTATGGCACATGAAGAATTATCCTTGGGCCCATGACCAAAACTCGTCTTTGAAGCACAAGTACCATAAAAAATGGCTAATGTGAAAGAGTTGATCTATTTATGCATGATGGGGGGAGGGAGAGTTCATTGAGAGAACAACACTCCCCCTATGTCCATGCCTACACCTAAACTAGATAACAAGTTGAGTGTGGTGGGGGGGTGCACGGGTTCAAGTCACATTGCTCAAATCAATGATATTTAGCTCATGCCTTAACTTGCGAAATCTTGCTTCATCCAAGGGCTTTGTGAAAATATCTGCAAGGTTATCATGAGTGTTGACATACTTGATCTCGATCTCCCCTCGCCTAATGTGATCCCGGATGAAGTGATATCGAATCTCAATGTGCTTCGTCTTGAAGTGTTGCACCGGGTTGAGAGAAATCTTGATGGCACTTTCATTATCACACCAAAGAGGCACTTTGTCACAAATGACACCGTACTCCTTTAAAGTTTGCCTCATCCATAGGAGTTGAGCACAACAACTACCGTCCGCCACATATTCCGCTTCGGTGGACGAGAGAGACACACAACTTTGCTTCTTGGAAGACCAACTTACCAAAGAGCATCCAGGAAATTGGCACCCTCCGGAGGTGGACTTCCTATCCACTTTGTCTCCTGCCCAATCGGAATCCATAAATCCTTCAAGCTTGAAGTTTGCCCCTCTTGGGTACCATAAGCCAAAGTTTGGGGTATGAGCCAAATATCGAAATATTAAGCAGCGGCCACATAGTGACTTTCCTTGGTGCGGCTTGAAACCGTGCACACATTCCCACACTCAACATGATATCCGGTCTAGATGCACAAAGGTAAAGCAAGGAGCCAATCATGGGCGATATACCTTTTGATCCACCGCTTTACCATTGGGATCAATGTCAAGTTGGCACTTGGTAGGCATTGGTGTAGTAGCCGACTTGACATCACTTAGCTTGAATCTTTTGAGCATGACTTGAGTGTATTTGGCTTGGTTGATGAAGGTTCCTTCTCTTCTTTGTTTGATATCAAAACCAAGGAAGAACTTCAACTCTCCATAGAAGACATCTTGAACTTGGAGGTCATGAGGCGGCAAATTCCTCATTGAAAGCTTTGTTAGGGAACCAAAGATAATATCATCAACATATAGTTGGCATACAAACAACTCCCCATTGACCTTCTTAGTAAAAAGAGTGGGATCGATTTGCCCCACCTCAAATCCACGATCTTGTAACAACTTCGGTAAGGTGGTCATACCACGCACGTGGGGCTTATTTAAGGCCATAGAGTGCCTTATCGAGTTGATACACATGATCCAGGAAGTAGGGGTCCTCGAACCAGGGGGTTGCTTGACATAGACCAACTCATTAATAGGACCATTAAGAAAAGCACTTTTCACATCCATTTGTTGCAACTTAAAGTTGTGATGGGAAGCATAAGCAATCAACAAGCGAGTGGATTCAAAGGCGAGCAGCAGGGAGCAAAGGTTTCACCATAGTCGATACCCTCGACTTGGGAGTAGCCTTGTGCTACCAATCTTGCCTTGTTGCGAATGATGTTCCCATGAGCATCTTGCTTGTTATTGAAGATCCACTTGGTTCCAATGACGTTGCGGTTCCTCGATGGCCTTGGCACCAATCTCCACACCTTGTTGTACTCGAAGTTGTTGAGTTCTACATGCATGGCATTGAGCCAATCCAGTCTTGGCGCCTCATAGACCTTTTGGGGTTCAACACAAGAGACAAGCGCGTGATGTTCACAATAGTTTGCCAATTGTCTCTGAGTGCTTACCCTTTTCTTAGGCTTCCAACCACATTCTCCATGAGGCGGCCTTTGGTGGTGAGTTTGGACGCAATCTTAGCGGCACGACGCTCTAATTCCTCCTCGGAGGTGAGATGAGGAGGGTCACTTGATCATCTTGGCGCCGTCTTGAGCATGTTCTTGATCTTGAGCATGCTCGGGGAGAGAACTTGACCTTGGGCATCATTTGGTGTGTCACCATCGTCTTGAGCATGATCTTGCCCTTGGTCTTGTTCATGAGGTTGAGGGCCTTCACTTTTTCTTGAGCGTGTTGGCCTTGGGTTGGTGATGGCTCCACTTGAGTGGAGCATTGTCCTTCTCCTTGACCACAAGGGGTTCCTCAGCGGGTAGGATAAAACCAACACCCATTCTTCTTATGGCTTGAGGAGGAATTTCATCACCTACATCACAAGTGCCACTTTGCTCCACTTGGGAGCCGTTATTCTCATCAAACTCCACGTTACCGTCTCCTCAATAAGTCCGTGGATTTATTGAGGACACGATAACATGAGAGTTTGTAGCATAACCAACAAATATGCACTCATGAGCTCTAGCTTCAAATTTAGACAAACGAACACCTTTCTTGAGAATGAAACACTTACACCCAAACACCCGGAAGTACTTGAGATTGGGCTTGTTGCCGGTGAGTATCTCATAAGGAGTCTTGTTCAAGCCTTTGCGGAGATAGAGCCGATTGGATGCATGACATGCGGTGTTGATGGCTTCGGCCCAAAAGTTGTATGGAGACTTGAACTCCGCCATCATGGTCCTTGCTGCATCCATCAACGTCCGGTTCTTCCTCTCCGCAACACTATTTTGTTGAGGGGTATATGGTGCAGAAATTGATGCTTGATCCCCTCATCACTAAGAAACTCATCCAAGGTGTATTTCTTGAACTCGGTGCCGTTGTCACTTCTTATTGTCAAGATCTTTGCATTATGATGACGTTGAGCTTCATTTGCAAAGTCGATGACTGTTTGTTGAGTCTCACTCTTCCTCTTGAAGAAGTATACCCAAGTGTATCTTGAATAGTCATTGAGGGAGTCCTGGACTAGGGGGTGTCCGAATAGCCAAACTATCATCACGGCCGGACTCCAAGACTATGAAGATACAAGATTGAAGACTTCGTCCCGTGTCCGGATGGAACTTTCCTTCGCGTGGAAGGCAAGCCTGGCGATACGGATATGTAGATCTCCTACCATTGTAACCGACTCTGTGTAACCCTAACCTATCCGGTGTCTATATAAACCGGAGGGTTTTAGTCCGTAGGATGAACAACAATCATACCATAGGCTAGCTTCTAGGGTTTAGCCTCCTTGATCTCGTGGTAGATCTACTCTTGTACTACCCATATCATCAATATTAATCAAGCAGGGTAAGGTATTACCTCCATCGAGAGGGCGAACCTGGGTAAAAACATCGTGTCCCTTGTCTCCTGTTACCATCCGCCTAGGCGCACAGTTGGGACCCCCTACCCAAGATCCGCGGTTTGACACCGACATTGGTGCTTTCATTGAGAGTTCCTCGTGTCGTCACTGATAGGCCCGATGGCTCCTTCGATCATCAACAACGCGCGGTCCGGGGTGAGATTTTTCTCCCGGACAGATCTTCGTATTCGGCAGCTTTGCTGCTGCGAGCCAATTAAGCAGCCATCTGGAGCAGATCGAAAGCTCGCCCCAGCCATCAGGTCAGATTTGGAAGTTTGAACTATCGGCCGATATCGCGGAGACTTGATCTTGACGGATTGAGCCGCAGCCAAGCATGCCGCCTTGTCTCGATGGGCATGATCTAGCTCTGCAGCGAACGGTGCCATGGAGGCCGCACGACATCCGCTCGACCCTTAATCCGGGCGGATTCCCGATCGAGGATGAGTGGCTGGACACCGCCTCGGGGCCTACGATCTCTGGCGATTGAGCGGACTCCATCCCTGTCGCTGCGAAGACCTTGACTCCGGTGCGGACTCCTCTCCGGACTCCAAACCCTCGCGCCCCGCCAATCGAATCCGATTGGGCGCGGTTATGGAGTTCACTGCGCGGACATCTTTCAGCTTTTCGCCCTTTGGCGACATCCTGAATTCACTAAAGTCTCTCTCTTTATCCGGAGAGCCCTAGCGGACTACTGAGCGGGAAGGTTGGGATGCGGATGGCGAAGAAATTCAACGCCCACCCACCACCCACTTTGTAGCCACTGTCAATGATTTAACCGACATGCTCGACTTGACTCCGAAGACATCGGCGGTATGGGCGGCGATGCCGGAGATGACCAAGACCCAGCTCCTACAGGGCACAGGAAGGCCACCTCGTCGTATGACATATACATGGTGGACATCCCAAAATACGGGAGCGGCGATGGAACAACGGAGGATGACCCCTCCAAGAAGCAACCAAAGCGCCCGATGTCGTGGCGCCGCTCTAAATCCGCCACAGCAAAAGCGGTGATTCCGGCACGGAGATAATAACACCGGACAGTGCGAAGACAATCCCCTCAGCGGGACTCAGCGCGGGAGGAGGAGAAGCAAGTCCGCACGACGGTCTGCGAGAAAAACGAGCCGAGGGCGATAGTTATCGCTTCCCTCCGAAGATGAGGCAAGCCTCGGCGACGATGAATTTGTCGTGCACGAGGATCTGCAGAACAGGCGTTTCAAGCGCAGGCTTATAGCCACGGCAAGCAGCCTCAAGAAAAAGCAGCAACAGCTTAGAGCTGACCAAGACCTGCTTGGGTGGCGGATGGGTGAAGTCCTTGCAGCGAAGAGTATGAACTCGAGCGCCCCTCAAAAGCTACCCCAAAGCGCAGGCCGTTGCCTCGTCGGAGGAGGAAGCACCCAAGTCACCGAAGGCGACGACATGGCAGACCGGCCACCCGTGGCATGACGAAGAAGCCTCTCGGCCCTCCGCTCAAGCCACACCCGGCGCCGCTCAAAAAGTACCAAGGCATGGGAAAAGCGCGCGGACTTGCGAGATATCTTTGGAGGATAAGGCAAAACATACAAGATCGATCTCACGAATCGCGTGGGCGTAGCGATGCGGGATGATTACCGTCGCGCGGATACAGACAAACCCGGCGGGCGAACACAATAGACAAAGCTCATATGAGCTACGTCGTGATATATTATCTGAGGCGCCGCACACCCACTATGCTTCACGGATGAAGTAATGGATCATCAAATCCCGAGGGCTTCAAACCCGTAAACATCGAATCATACGATGGTACCACAGATCCTCTGGTGCGGATCGAGGACTATCTCCTCCATATCCACATGGCCCTTGGTGATGATCGCATGCCATCAAATACCTCCCACTCAAGCTTAAAGGACCAGCTCGGCATTGGCTCAACAGCTTGCCGGCCAGAATCAATTGGTTGTTGGGAGGACACGGAAGCCGCATTCCTTGATAACTTCTAGGGCACATATATGCGACCACGAACGCCGATGACCTTAGCCACATAATTCAACAGCCGGAAGAATCGGCGGACAATTACGGACACGGTTCCTCACAAAGAAAAATCAAATCGTTGGTATGCGGATCGAGGCCCTTGCAGCCTTCAAACATAACATCCATGACGAATGGCTTGCCCGGCACCTAGGACAGGAAAAGCGAAATCCATGGCAGCCCTCACAACGATGACCGCTTTTGTGCGGGAGAGGACAACTAGCTAGCTCGAAGCAACAACTTGGCCAAACACCACGATAGTTCGGATACCAAGGACAGCAATGGCAGGTCCCGTCCAACTTGGACCGAATACTCGATCGCTTGTGCGGATACATGGCACCCCGAAAAACCAGCCAATCACACCAACAGGGATTGTTGGGTGTTCAAACAAGCAGAGCAAGTTAAGTGCGAACTCAATGACAAGGGGCTACATAGCGATGGCGAGGAGGAGCCCGGCCGCCGCACAATAGAGGGACGAAGGGTTTTCCCACACAAGTGAGGATGGTGAACATGATATCGCAACCCACATATCCAAAAGGGGCGGAGCGTGCACTACGGGGCGTATATGCGATGGAGCGATCGCCCCAAAGTTCAACCCATGGTCTTCTGCCCGATCACCTTGATCGAAGGACCACCCACTAGCATCCGCCACGGCGGTTTCGCCGCATTGGTTCTTGACCCAATTATTGACGGATTTCACCTCAAGAGTCTGATGGATGGCGGCAGCAACTGAACCTGCTTTATCGGGATACGATGTGCAAAATGGGCATAGACCCTCAAGGATTAAACCTACAAAGGCGACCTTTAAAGGCGTCATACGGGTGTAGAGGCCAGTTATGCGGGCTCGAGTTACACTCGAAGTGGTCTTGGATCCTCGGATAACTTCGAGCGAAGAGTTAATCTTCGACATCGTCCCGTTCATGGCGGCTATCATGCGCAGCTCGGACGAACCGCATTGCAAAATTCAATGTGGTGCCACACTACGCATACCTCAAGCTCAAGATGCGAGGCCCTCGAGGAGTAATCACGGTCAATGGAAACACGAGCGCTCTCTTGAGCGGAGGAGCACACGGCGACCCTCGCGGCGGAGGTACAAAGCAGCCTCTCACAGCAATTCTCAAGTCCGGCCACTAAGCGTCCGGACAACATCAGCAGCTTGGGTAACCTACAACAAGACCTCACGGCACGATTCAAGCCGCAGCGTAGCAATCCGGCTAACCCAGCCCTCGCGAAATTGCGAAGCGTACTACTGGCGTACATAACTACGCTCTGGAGCTACCATGGGCATAAGGGGAGGGCACGACCACGGCTGCGCCGAATCGACTCAACCGCACTGGGGGCTCCGATTGTGTCATTCTTTTCTTTTCCTTTTCTTCCTTTTCTTACTTTCAGGACTCCGTCTTTCGAAGTCTGTCCGGCACTAGAATCGCCGAACTCACGGCGCAACAGCCAGGGAAGCGAGCTTCGTCGAATGTTGGTGGTCTTTATTCTGAGCATTATACCTGTTTTACATACCATCCGCAGCTTACCCTGGAGAGGACATGTTAGATAGTCCCATCCCTTGCCTACCGCACTATTTGTATCGTTCTGCTTTCATTGCAGTACATTTTTGAATAAACAATACATGGCTTTTGCCTATTATTGCACTCTTTTCTTTATCTATATATATGTTCATTTCATGACATGTTGCACCCGTACACTTTAGTGCGGCCAATACACCGAGGGCTTAAGTACCCCAAAATTATGGTGTGATAAGTCCGAACACTTTCACAAGTCGGCACCCGAACTTATAGAATTATATGAATCGGCTCGAATCATGTCTTGGGTCAATAGTTGGGTTTGCTCGGCTCCGTGTTTTGGTACCTTACGTTCCGCTATATCGGCTAAGGTAGCACGGAGAACCACTGCGATTGTGCCCAGTTGAGCTGGGTCGAGCACCTCGGTGGAAAGCTAAAACGGCCGTCATGATAGGGCGAGAGCGATCGCTATTCGAGAGGTTTTTGGTCCCTAAAGACTTATGCCGCTTAGAGCGAGGAACGGAGTTGTCCGGCCAAGGCGTGGATACCGCCCGAACTTCGGTCTTCGAATACTAGGGGCTTCGGCGAAATTTAAAATTATAGAATTCTATGGCTAAGTGAGAGTGTTCAAGCATTATAAGTCCGGTTGCCTTGTTCGTTGCGTTGGCGCCTCCCTAGATGGACCCAAGAATGAGAACAAGAGTGCTCAAGTATATCCCGAACACCCCACTTTTCGTGGCATGGGGCTGAAATAACGACTTGCCATCTCTCAAATTTGATAAGCGGCCGCCTGAAGGTAATATTTTAAATTAACAAGCGTTGCTTAACGCATATGAACAAGTTTTCAGCATACAGGATAACAAATGCGAGTCTATTCAAAAATTACATCTTTGGAGCACTCATCCGCTATTCGGCGGGCACCCTTCAGGAGGCCCTCATAGTACATTTCGGGCGTGCGATGCTCCTTGCCCTTCGGTGGCCCGTCCGTCACAAGCTTCTCTGCATCCAGCTTGCCCCAGTGCACTTTGGCACGGGCAAGGGCCCGACGGACACCTTCAATGCAGACGGAGTGCTTGATGACTTCAATTCGTGGAAAGGCATCCACCAGCCGCTGCACTAAGCCGAAGTAGCTCCCAGGCATGGCTTCCAATGGCCACAGCCGCACTATAAGGCCCTTCATGGCCTGTTCGGCGACCTTGTGGAGCTCGACCAGCTGCTTCAGCTGGTCGCTCAGGGGCACCGGATGTCCGGCCTCAGCATACTGAGACCAGAACACCTTTTCCGTCGAGCTCCCCTCCTTGGCGCGGTAGAATGCGGCAGCATCAGACACACTACAGGGCAAATCTGCGAATGCTCCTGGAGAGCTCCTAATCTGGGTAAGTAATAGGTAATTCACTTTCACATGCTTGCTTTGCATAAAGAATGCCTTACCCGCCGCTATCTTCTTTAATGACTCAATTTCTTGGAGGGCTTTTTGGGCCTCGACCTTAGCAGCTTTGGCACTCTCAAGAGCCGAGGCGAGCTCGGCCTCTCGAGTCTTCGAGTCACGCTCCAAACTCTCGTGTTTTTCCACAAGAGCTTGGAGCTCTTGCCGCTCTCTGTAGCCAGCTCGCCTCCCCTTCTCTCGCTCGGTGCGTTCCGCAGCCGCTTTGTTTTCGACCCACGGACACGCTTCCTTGAGGTCGCCACCTCGTTCGTGGCCCTACGGTACCCATGTTATTCCTGTTATTTTTTGCAAGAAACCTTTCTATAAGGTATTTGTTTAATAAGGTACTACTTACCTTCCTTGTCCTCGAGCTGATTCTTGGCTTGGCGAGCTCGTTCTCGGACCGCTCGAGGCTCTGCTTCAATGCATTGACCTCCATGATCGGTCTGGCGAGAGGTCGGCAGCGCAACCTGCATTCCCATATTGACATACTTATGTTAGACTCCTGCGTATATCTTTTTAGATCCTTAGTCCGGCTTTTCTTTCCGAACACCGAACTAAGCATCGAGAACTCTGTCTATGCGGTAATATTTTTACATATTCTAAACTTACCTCAAAGCCTTTTAGAAGGCTGAGTGCAGGCTTGATCAGCCCGCTCTTGGCGGACTGAACTGTCGGATCACCGCACTCATAGCAGTGCAGTGCTCCTCCTCGATGGGCGCTGTTAAGCGCCTCGATGCTATCCGGTGCCTCGGTTGGGCCGGAGGACACGGCGTCTTACCCTTCTTACGAAGGACCGCTTCGGACTCGGAACCTTGAAGGTTCGGCATGGAGTCGGACAAGGGTCGGGCTTAGAGCCTGGGGTCTTACCCCCACGTGCCTGGAGTCCGGGAGGTTGCCTTGTGGCGCCTCCTGCGCCACCTCCTCTTGACCAAGCCCCCCTTGGGGCCCCACGGCGGCGTCAACCGCAGCGTGAGGTGAGGAGGCGGTCGGAAGTGAAGTACTCTCCATTTCCGACGAACTCAGGGACCCGCTCGACGAAGTGGCGAACTCGCCCTTGGGTGGGCTGCATGATTGTTCGGCATTAGAGAACACTATGCAATGATAAAAAAAGCCATGGGTATCCGGACACTTACGATCTCGCCAGGGGCTTGGCCCTTGTTGGCCAATCCTCCTCGTCGTTGTCGGCGTTGGTGGAGAGATTCGGAGGAAGGTTCTTCCTTCTTGGACCCTCCGGCCTCCCGGTTAGGCGGCCTTCCTTTCCTCTCCTCCCCGGCTGGGGAGAAGCTTCTTTCCTCCTCCTCGTCCTCGGGAGAAGATTACGCTTGAGAATCGGCAGCACTGGCGTCGGGAGCTCCTTGAGTTCCGTGGCCTCCTTCTTAGTCTTCTTCTCCGGCACCACATGGGGTGCGGAACCAGCAACCCGCCAATCGGGCGTCTGCTGGATCTTCCAAACAAAGGCGGACGGTTAATCTGTCGGGCGTCTTGACCAGATCTGTCAAAGATTAGGGAGTTTTAGATCCCACATAGAGTCAATCTATGAAAAAAGAGTCCCGTAAAGGTAAAATAACTTACCTCGCGGCTTGGCGCGCGAGGTGTATCCGCGATCTTTGTTAGCGGATGCGGGGCTTCAGCGCCCTTGAACATCACCTTCGAGCATCTTCGTGCGTAGTGTCGAAGAGCGGCGCAAGAACCGGTGTTGTGCGGATCGAACTCCCACAAATTAAAGGCCCGTTGTTGGCATGGGAGAATCCGGCGGATGAGCATCACACTGGATTACGTCGACAAGCACGAGATTCATGTCCACCAGGTTTGGACGCATGTTTGGAGTCCGGATAGCTCGTCCGAATTCCCCCACGTCGGGCCGTCTCTTTCCATGGCGAGAGCCGTGTGGGAAGCCAGATCTGAATCGGGGCCGCCACCCATTGGTCAGCGTGGCTCGGTGATGTAGAACCACCCGATTGCCACCTTTATTGTCTCCACAAAGGCGCCCTCGAGCCATAGGACTTTGGCCATCTTGCCAACCATGGCGCCTCTGCACTCCGGCTTGGCCGCCCACAACCTTGGCTGGCGTTGAAGATCTTCAGCCATAGGCGAAATGGGGCTGGATCGAGAGGAAGGCCTCGCCTGACGATAACGCCGAGATGTTGAGGATGAAATTCTGGGCCAGGTCATGGAAGTCCAGGCCGTAGTAGAACATGAGCCCCCGGACAAATGGGTGAAGTGGAAAACCTAGTCCGCGGAGGAAGTGGGGGAGAAACACCACCCTCTCATGGGGCCTGGGGGTTGGAATGAGCTGCCCCGCGTCGGGCAGCCTGTGATGTCGCCGGACAAATATCCGGCCTCCCGCAGTCTTGTGATGTGCCCCTCCGTGGCGGAGGAGGCCATCCACCTGCCTCCGCTCTGACATGGTTGGAGAAGGTTGAGGTGGGATGTGCGGACTTAGGCGTTGGAGCTCGAGTCTTGTGAAATGGATGAGCAAAGGAGGAAGAAGGCATAGGTGAAAAGGTGGATCCTTAGCCCCTTATATGGACGAGACGAAGTTATCGTCCCCACCACTGGTAAAACTCGCTTATCTCCCAAGCGCCCGTAATCAATGGCGCGGATGGGTTACCCACGTCCGTATTGATGGGAATCCCGGAATAAGGGGCACGATCTATGCTACGATAAGGCGTGCCAAGAAACCGCCTCGCTAAGCGCTAAGGTGGAGCGGTAAAAATGATTCATATAAAGGCTGGCCATGGTGTGATGTCATGCCGCGGAATCGTTAGCGAATCTGTGCAAAAGTTATTCTCTCTACGGTGGTATGTGGAACTTGTTTTGCGAGCGGACACTATCCTTGTGTTCAAAACCTTCTATGAAGTATTAGGAGGAGGAACCCGCCTTGCAATGCCGAAGACAATATCGCGCGGACTAAATCGTCATTGAAGCCTGGTTAGAGGGCTCTTGAGGAGTCTGGACTAGGGGTGTCTGGATAGCGAACTATCATCACGGCGGACTCCAAGACTATGAAGATACAAGATTGAAGACTTCGTCCGTGTCGGATGAGACTTTCCTTGGCGTGGAAGGCAAGCTTGGCGTCGGATATGTAGATCTCCTACCATTGTAACCGACTCTGTGTAACCCTAACCTATCCGGTGTCTATATAAACCGGAGTGTTTTAGTCCGTGGGGCGAACAACAATCATACCATAGGCTAGCTTCTAGGGTTTAGCCTCCTTGATCTCGTGGTAGATCTACTCTTGTACTACCCATATCATCAATATTAATCAAGCAGGAGTAGGGTATTACCTCCATCGAGAGGGCCCGAACCTGGGTAAAAACATCGTGTCCCTTGTCTCCTGTTACCATCCGCCTAGACGCACAGTTCGGGACCCCCTACCCGAGATCCGCCGGTTTTGACACCGAAAGTTATCCTATCCCTTTACTTGTGCAAGCTTATTTTTGTTTCTATCTTTTCTTGCTCGTGTGTATGTGTTGATTGCATCATATAGGTTGTCCACCTAGTTGCATATCTAGACAACTTACTTTGTTGCAAAGTTTAATTTGGTCAAGAAAAGCTAAAAATAGTTAGTTGCCTATTCACCCCCCCCCCCCTCTAGTCAACTATATCGATCCTTTCAATTGGTATCAGAGCCTCGTCTTTTTTTAAGGACTTTACCGTACGAAGAGTATGGTTGACGTCGTAGATGATGTGGGAGAGCACTCCGTTGCGAATCCGATATCATCTACGGGAGATAGAAAGTAACTTCGATCTCGTGAGAATTCAATGTGGCGTTGGACATATTGAAAACCTCCATAACGACCGAGGTCAAGGACATGTTTAAGGAATTCCTAGAAGGGCTTAAACTTTCCACGCTTACCCGTGAAAGTGGGTGATCCGCCAACACGGGACGGATGCTAACTCCGATAAGGGGAAGCTACCGGTGAAAGCCCCATCGTCTAGTGGTAAGAATGGCACGGCATCTTAAGCCCATGTGCAACCTCCTCCCGTTTATGGTGGACCGATTCCTTCTACTCATTTGAATCATGCGGTCCACCTCCTAAGATGATAAAAGGAGGATTTTGATTCTTGGGTTTATCGTTTTAAGCGTCATTTAAATCATGTGAACACTAACCTTTGGAGAATCATTGAAGAAGGTTTCTATCCATGACCGAGCAACTTCTCTCCTAGAGAAGTCGTGGACCATCAATTCAATGAGAATGCTCTCTTCATCATCAAGAAGCAATCCTTCCGAAGACCTCCCTCATCTCATTTCTCCTTGCCAAAGATGCTTGGCACAAGGTGGTTTCCCTTTATCGAGGAAGCGCAAGCATTCAACATTCAACTATGAAGTGGTGCAAGATGAAGCCGATGAGTTTGCAATGAAAGAAGATGAAGAACCTCGTGAGCTCTATCGGAGAGTTACCAAGCTTGCGGTCTCCCTCGGGATCATGGAAGTAAGGACACGGATGACAAGCTGGATCAAGCGCCAAATTCCTCAAGGCAATGATGCCCTACCACAAAGCCATGTCCTCAAGTCATCCGTCAAAGGCGGACTTCCACCCTGTCCTCAAGTGATGTGTTGGATAAGTTTGTGGCTATGAGCATATTGGACAAGACCGCCGACAATGCGGTGCTTCGCTCCCAAAGAGCAAAGAAGCCCAACCTCGCTTTGAAGGCCAAGGTTTGTGTCGAAGATACGAAGTATGACTATCATGAACACATGGCCCTTGCTTCAAGGCAATTTTGGAGCAAGAAGAACTCAAGGCCCAACTTCAACAAGAGCAACTCAAATGGCGCAAAGGGCAAGCAACGAGTGAGGACTTGCTTCAATTGTGGCAATGTGAGTCACTTTGTTGCGGAGTGCCCATATGAGAAGAGGGAAGACAATGGTGGCAAGCTCATCCGTAAGGACAAGGCCAAGTCTTTCCCCAACAAGAGCAACTTCACCAAGAAGGCTCCTCACAAAGCTTTGGTGGTTCAAGAAGAGTACAATGAGGATGATGATGATGATGAAGATGGTGAGTCGGTTGCCATGGCCTCCGTTGCCATTGCGGCGACTCCTCGGGTGTCTCTCTTGACTCACCTAATGAAAGCATCACCGCCAAGTGCCTCATGGCTAAAGCCACCAACAAGGTAACCCCAACATCAAAACTACCATCATCAATCATTCTTGTTTGTGGATTGCATTGATGAACATGAGGGACTAATGTGGAGGAGAATGAGTTTGAGACCTTTATGGGTAAACTCAAGGGCAAATCCAAAAGCGCCGTTGCTCTCTTGGAACAACTTAGTGAAGCCAATGACATGATCGAGGCTCATGAAGAAACCATCTCTAAGATGGAAGGGCATAGTCGTGACTATGCCGATGAGATTCGGATCTTTCAATGCTCTTGAAGAAGGCGTGGTCTTCGTTTGGCTCTTGAGGAGTCATACAACGATGATCATGCTAAATTTAAGAAAGATCTCGATCATGCTCTTGTTGTGTCTCGTGTGCTAAGCTCCGAGAAGGCAAAGCTTGGAGTTGATCTTGCTAGACTCAACGAGGAGTTTGACATTCTCGACAAGGCTCACAAAGTCTTGAAGGGTGCTCATGCTAGTCTCAAAGAGTCTCATGATCAACTCCAAGTGAAGCTAACCAAGGAGAAAGCCACATTTCCTCATATGGTATTGATTGATAATGCAAATGCTACTAACCCTTGTTGTGAGCATGTGCATCTTGTTGAGGAGAATGCTAAGTTGAAGGAGCAACTTGAAAAGGGCCTTGTCACATGCATACAAGGTGAGAAGAACCTTAACAAACTTTTGAGTAATCAAAAGGAAGTTGTGGCAAAGGAGGGAATTGGGTTCGCACCCAAGCCCAAGAACAAGAAGAAGAATGACAAGACCAAGCAACCTCCTCCTCTCAAGCAAAATTTTGTGAGGGAGGGAGAGGGTGCTTCCAAGAAGAAGAAGAACCATGCAAAGTGTGGCAATGCCAAGAAGGGCAACGCCACCCCTCCGAACATAGCTGGCGACTTTAATCCTTCTCATGTGTTATGCCGCGCTAGTGATGGGCATGTTTATGCCAAATTTGTTGGTTCTCCTCATGAATACACTGAATGCTCTATTTGGGTTCCTAAGACCCTTGTTACTAACATCAAAGGACCCATTACAAAATGGGTACCTAAAACCAAGCATTGATCGTGTGTAGGAGTTTGCTTCCGGTGGGGATCATGGCTACTCGATAGTGGAGCTACAGATCATATGACCGGAAGCAAGGACTTGGTGGTGGATGTGCACAAGATTCCTTCTATGCCCACCAATGTCGAGTGGGGTGATGCCTCGTCTTCTAAGGTATTGGAACTTGGCAAGGTTGTCATTTCTCATGATCTCACGATCGAGAAGGTCATGCTTGTTGAGTCCCTTGCATTCAATTTACTTTCCGTTTGTCAACTCGCAATCATGGGCTTTGCCACTTTCTTTGATATTGATTCCGTGGCCCTCTTGTGGAGCAAGACTCTTAAAGTAGCCTTTGTTGGGCATGTCGAGAACGGTCTATATGTGGTCAACTTTTCGGAGCAACCCACTAAAACCGCGACATGCCTAATGGCTAAAGTTGACGTGGGATGGCTTTGGCATCGCCGTTTAGCCCATGTATCTTTGCAAAGTCTTCTCAAGGGGCACCGTGTCCGTGGACTAACAAATGTCTGTTTTGCCAAAGACCGTGCTTGCAGTGCTTGTATTGAAGCAAAGCTTCATGAGAAGGCTCACCCTCCCACGACCATCATCTACTCAAAGAGACCCTTGGAGCCCTTCACATGGATCTCTTTGGGCCACCATCATTTGATAGTCTTGGAGGTAGAAAGTATTGCTTGGTGATTGTGGATGACTGTCGGTATCAAAACCGGCGGATCTCGGGTAGGGGGTCCCGAACTGTGCGTCTAGGCGGATGGTAACAGGAGACAAGGGACACGATGTTTTTACCCAGGTTCGGGCCCTCTTGATGGAGGTAATACCCTACTCTGCTTGATTAATATTGATGATATGGGTAGTACAAGAGTAGATCTACCACGAGATCAAGGAGGCTAAACCCTAGAAGCTAGCCTATGGTATGATTGTTGTTAGTCCTCTGGGACTAAAACCCGCCGGTTTATATAGACCTTTGGATAGGTTAGGGTTACGAGTCGGTTACAATGGTAGGAGATCTACATATCCGTATCGCCAAGCTTGCCTTCCACGCCAAGGAAAGTCCCATCCGGACACGGGGCGAAGTCTTCAATCTTGTATCTTCATAGTCTTGGAGTCCAGCCGTGATGATAGTTCGGCTATCCGGACACCCCTAGTCGAGGACTCCTCGGTAGCCCACGAACCAGGCTTCAATGATGGCGAGTCCGGCGCATATTGTCTTGACATTGCAAGGCGGGTTCCTCCTCGAATACTTCATAGAAGGTTTTGAACACAAGGATAGTGTCCGGCTCTGCAAAACAAGTTCCACATACCACCGTAGAGAGAATAACTTTTGCACAGATCTGCTGACGTATTCCGCGGCGTGACATCACACCACGGCCAGGTCTTTATATGAATCTCTTTTACCGTTCCACCTTAGCACGTTTAGCGAGGCGGTTTCCTTGGCACGTCTTATCAGAGCATAGATTGTGCCCCCTTATTCCGGGATTCCCATCAATACGGACGTGGGTAACCCATCCGCGCCATTGATTATGGCGCTTGGGAGATAAGCGAGTTTTACGAGGCTGGTGGGCGATGCATAACTTCGTCCGTCCATATAAGGGGATAAGGATCCACCTTTTCACCTACGCCTTCTTCCTCCTTTGCTCATCCATTTCCTTTTCGAGCTCCACGCCCAAGTCCGCACATCCCACCTCAACCTTCTCCAACCATGTCGGGAGGCGGGAGGCGGTGGATGGCCTCCTCAAATCACGGAGGTCACATCATAAGGCTGCAGGAGGCGGATATTTGTCCGGCGACATCGCGCACAAGCTGCCCGGCAGGGCAGCTCATTCCAACAGGCCCCATGAGAGGTGGTGTTTCTCCCCACTTCCTCCATGGACTAGGTTTTCCACTTCACCCATTTGTCCAGGGGCTCATGTTCTACTACGGCTGGACTTCCACGACCTAGCCCAATTTCATCCTCAACATCTCGGCGTTTATCGTCGTGTGCGAAACCTTCCTCTGCATCAACCCCACTTCAGCCTATGGCTGAAGATCTTCAACGTCAGCCGAAGGTTGTGGGCGGCCGTCAAGCGGAGTCTTGGGCGCCATGGTTGGCAAGATGGCCAAATTCCTATGGCTCGAGGCGCCTTTGTGGAGACAATAAAGGGGTGGCAATGGGGTGGTTCTACATCACGAGCCACGCGACCCGAATGGGTGGCGGCCCATGAATTCAGATCTGGCTTCCCCACGGCTCTCGTCATGGAAAGAGAGCGGGCTGACATGGGGAATTCGGACGAGCTATCCGGACTCAAACATGCGTCCAAAACCTGGTGGACAAGAATCTCGGGCTTGTCGGCGTAATCCAGTGATGCTCATCCGCGGATTCTCCCATGCCAACAACAGGCCTTTAATTTGTGGGAGTTCGATCCGGCACAACACCAAACCTTGAGCGGCTCTTGACACTACGTGCGAAGATGCACGGAAGGTCTTGTTCAAAGGCGCTGAAGCCCCGCATCCGCTAACAAAGATCGCGGATACAGCTCTCGGCGTCAAGCCGCGAGTTAAGTTATTTTACCCTACGGGACTCTTTTTCATAGATTGACTCTTTGTGGGATCTAAAACTCCCTAATCTTTGGCAGACTGGTGAAGGCGTCCGGACAGATTCTTGTCCGGCTCCTTTGCGGAAGACCAGCGGACGCCCGATTGTGAGGGCTGCTGGCTCCAGTACCCATGTGGTGCGGAGAAGAAGGCCAGAAGGAGGCCACGGGAACTCGAAGGAGCTCCCGGCGCCAGTCTTGTCAGTTCTCAAGCAGAATCTTCTCCTGAGGACGAGGAGGAGGAAAAAGAAGCTTCTCCCCTAGCGGGGCATGAGAGGAAAAGGAAGGCCGCCCCAACTTGGGAGGCCGGAGGGTCCAAGATGGGAAGAACCCTTCCTCCGGACTTCTCCACCAACGTCGACAACGATGGGGAGGATTGGACAACAAGGGCCAAGCCCCTGGCGAGATCGTAAGTGTCCGGATACCCATGGTTTTTTTATCATTGCATAGTGTTCTCTAATGCGAACAATCATGCAGCCCGCCCAAGGGCGAGTTCGCCACTCCGTCTAGCGGGTCCACGAGTTAAATCGGAAATGGAGAGTACTTCACTTCCGACCGCCTCCTCACCTCACGCTGCTTGTCGGCCTTGGTGAGGCCCCAAGGGGGCTTGGTCAAGAGGAGGTGGCGCAGGAGGCGCCACAAGGCAACCTCCGGACTCAGCACGTGGGGGCAAGACCCCAGGGGCTCTAAGCCCGACCCTTGTCCGGACTCCATGCGGAACCTTCAGTGAGTTCGAGTCCGGCAGCAGTCCCTTCATAAGAAGGGTAAGGCGCGGTGTCCTCCGTCCAATCGGAGGCACGGATAGCTCTTGGGCGCTTAAGGCGCCTCCATCGAGGAGGAGCACCGCCTTTGTTATGAGTGCGGTGATCCGGACGATTCGATCCGCCAAGGCGGGCTGACCGAAGCTTATACCAGCCTTCTAACGAGGCTTTGAGGTAAGTCTAGAATATGTAAAAATATTACCGCATAGACAGTAGCCTGATGCTTAGTTCGGTGTTAGGAAAGAAAAGCGGACTAAGGATCTAAAAGATATCTGTGAGGAGTCTAACATAAGTATGTCAATATGGGAATGCAGGCTGCTTGTTCTTGACCTCTGCCCTTGCCTTGCTGCGGAGGTCAATGCATTGAAGCGAGCCTCGGCGGTCCGAGAGCGAGCTCGGCCAAGCCAAGAAGCAGCTCGAGGACAAGGAAGGTAAGTAGTACCTTATTAAAGAAATACCTTATAGAAAGGTTTGGTTGCAAAAATAACAGGAATAACATGGGTGCTGCGGGGGCCATGAGCAGGTGGCGACCACTGAAGGAAGCGGTGTCCGTGGCCGGCTCAAGCGGCTGCTGAGGCACCGAAGCGAGAGAAGGGGAGGCGCAGCTGGCCAAAATGCGGCAAGAGCTCCAAGCTCGTGGAAAAACATGAGAGTTTGGAGGCGTGACTCGAACTCGAGAGCCGAGCTCGCCTCGGCTCTTGAGAGTGCCAAAGCTGCTAAGGCCGAGGCCCAAAAAGCCCTCAAGAAATTGAGTCATTAAAGAAGATGGCGGCGGGTAAGGCATTCTTTATGCAAAGCAAGCATGTTAAAGTGAATTACCTATTACTTACCCGGATTAGGAGCTCTCCAGGAGCATTCGCAGATTTGCCCCGTAGTGTGTATGATCTTGCCGCATTCTACCTCGCCAAGGAGGGAGCTCGACGGAAAAGGTGTTACGGTCTCGGTATCTTTGAGGCGGACATCCAGTGCCTGAGCGACCAGCTGAAGCAGCTGGTCGAGCTCCACAAGGTCGCCGAACAGGCCATGAAGGGCCTTATAGTGCGGTGTGGCCATTGGAAGCCATGCACAGGAGCTACTTGACTTAGTGCAGCGGTTGGTGGACGCCTTTCCACGAATTGAAGTCATCAAGCACTCCGTCTGCATTAAAGGTGTCCGTCGGGCCCTTGCCCGTGCCAAAGTGCCTTGGGGCAAGCTGAATGCGGAGAAGCTTGTGACAGACGGGCCACCAAAGGGCAAGGAGCATATGCGCCCGAAATGTACTATGAGGGCCTCTGAAGGTGCCCTTGAATAGCGGATGAGTGCTCCAAAGATGTAATTTTGAATAGACTCGCATTTGTTATCCTGTCGCTGAAAACTTGTTCATATCGTTAAGCAACGCTTTTAATTTAAAATATTACCTTCATGCGGCCGTTTATCAAATTTGAGAGATGGCAAGTCGTTGGCTTCAGCCCCCATGCCACAGTCTTTGGGGTGTTGGGATAAACTTGAGCACTCTTGTTCCCATTCTTGGGTCCATCTAGGAGGCGCTCAACGCAACAAACAAGGCAACCGGACTTATAATGCTTGAACACTCTCACTTAGCCATAGAATTCTATAATTTTAAATTTAGTGAAGCCCCTAGTATTCGGAAGACCGAGTTGAGGCGGTATCCATGCCTTGGCGGACAACTCGGTTCCTCGCTCTAAGCGGCATAAGTCTTTAGGGACCGAAAAACCTCTCGAACAGCGACCGGCTCTCGCCCTATCATGACGGTCAGTTTTAGCTTTCTCCAGCGAGGTGCTCGAGCCAGCTCAAGCTGGGCACTGTCATTAGTGGTTCTCCGGTGCTACCTTAGCCGATATAAGCGGGCGTAAGGTACCAAAACACGGGAGCCGGGCAAATACGAATAGCGGAGCGTAAGGATTAATCACTTGGATGAAATACGAATAAGATTTATTGTATGCTTATCCTTCATCAAATTAAATTGATGACAAGCAATGGATTTTTGCATACTACTTATTCTTCTTGAAAAAGAATTGAGAAGTGACATATCGCAACTTGAGAAGGTCTTCATGAACCACTGGTAGGATTGAAAAGAACGAATGAATAAAAAATGATAATCAAGGAAAAAGAATCTTGAACGAATCATCGTAAGAATTCGAAAATGACTGATGAAAGAGAATGAATCACCAGACAGAATTAGAAAAGCACAAAGATACTTGAGGGAATTTGGAGAAAAGAGATCGAAGAGATCGCAAACTGATTAACGAATGCTTGAACGCAGCACCGGAAGAATATTGAGACGAACGAAGGGGCACGGATATAGAATAATTGGAGAACGACTTTGAAAACTTGGAACGAAGAAATCTTCGAAAAGATGGCCTCGGATGAAAAGAAATAGAAATCAACTTCGAAATACTCCGGATGGGTAGGAAAAAGAATATCGACAAACTGAAATAAATCGAGAGGATAACATGAAGCTAGAACCACGAATCTTGATAAAAGCGGGCAAGATTTAGAGGAAAAATTTCTCTTCTTGGTCTTCAAATGGCGACGAGAAACACCACCAAAATTGTTGAGGTACTCGGAAGAAAGAAAAGCAGAGAGTTGAGCCAACAATGAAATGATTGAAATCGATCTTGGAAAAGGCAAGTGACTGATGATATTCATTCTTCGTCACACTTGAAAAGAATTTAGGAATAACTCGGGAAAATCAGAAGAGTCGGGTAAGATCCTGGGAAAAGACCTGTGGGTTAGGGCCCACTAAAAGAAGACACCGTTGGAAAGGATTGTCGAATGAGAAATGATGCACCGGAACGATTGAAATATTTGAATGAGGTGACAACCTCGAATTAATTGGAACACAGACGAATCTCCTGAGATGACTTGAGCACTCGGAAGGATAAAGCTGGCGAGAGAGGCGAGCGAGCAGGAAAAACACTTGATCCGAGGAAAAGGATATAATCACTACCGAAAAACTTGAATTGAATCCACCGGGGAAGACAAAGAGATGATGAATTTCAAACGAGACGAGAATTCACCGGTTGAAATAATTGAGGGAAGACTGAAGAGACTCCACACGAATGGAATTGATGGTCGGAAGAAACTCGAACTCCGGGAATAATAGGGTGGGAGGGCGGGAAACCAAAGACAACTTGGAAGGGGAAACCGACGAATATCTTGAAGAGGGAACACCGGTTGAAATCATTGGGGAAAGAAAGGAAAGACTTCACTCGAGTAGGATGGATACTCGATTACGAACTCCGGTTCCGAGAGGAAGAAGGGAGGGCGGGTGGGAAAAACAAGGACAACTTCGGACAAGGAAAAACAACGACGTCGGAGGAAGAACTGAGGATTGAACTCGAAGATGAAGAGGCTCGAGTCAACTTGATGAGAAATGCACCGGATGAAAAGAGCTGAGGAACAACTACCGGAAAAACCAACTGCGTGAACCTAAAGAAAAATTTGAAGGGGAAGAAGAGTAATTCAAAACACCTACGTCAAGATTCCTTACCAGAGCGACGAAGGGGCTGAGGAGTAAAAAGAATTTCTACTCTCCGATATAGCTAGACTCTGAAAACAGTTTTCTTCTAGACTCAACAACGGCCAAACTACACGATCAATCAAGGGGCTCCTAGGGTCGGTCGAGGCTCTGATACCAACTTGTCACGCCCAATATGCGACCCTATCCAAAAGGAACTCGAATGTCCCACCAAGGATAGACCCGCATATTGAAACGCTTTTGCAAGGTGGATATCATTACATCAACATTACATAATAGATGGGAATACATACATAAGGCACAAATGCCACAATAATACATCAACATCATACACAAGATCAACATTCGACTACGGATGAAACATAAACAGAAACTCAAACGACATCCACCCTGCTAGCCCAGCTGCCGACTGGAACCTATCCCCGATCGAAGAAGAAGCGAAGAAGAACTCCAATACAAGCAAACATCGCTCTCGCGTCATGATCATCATAAACCTGTACCTGCAAATGGTGGTGTAGTAATCTGTGAGCCACGATGTCACGCCCGGTATGCGACCCTATCCAAAAGGAACTCGACGGTCCCACCAAGGATAGACCCGCATATTGAAACGCTTTTGCAAGGTGGATATCATTACATCAACATTACATAATAGTGGGGATACATCCAATACATACCAAGGCACAAGAATACAACAACATCATATACAAGATCAACATCCGACTACGGATGAAGCATAAACAGAAACTCAAACAATATCCACCCTGCTAGCCCAGGCTGCCGACCTGGAACCTATCCCCTGATCGAAGAAGAAGCAGAAGAAGAACTCCAATACAAGCAAACATCGCTCTCGCGTCATGATCATCGCAAAACCTGTACCTGCAACTGGTGGTGTAGTAATCTGTGAGCCACGAGGACTCAGCAATCCCATTACCATGGGTATCAAGACTAGCAAAGCTTAATGGGAAAGGAAGGGATAAAGTGGTGAGGTTGCAGCAGCGACTAAGCATATATGGTGGCTAACCAACGCAAATGAGGCGAGAAGAGAAACAAAGGGCGGTCGTCAACTAGTAATGATCAAGAAGTGATCCTGAACTCCTACTTACGTCGAGACATAACCCGAAAACGTGTTCTCCTCTCGATCAACCCGAAAAGAGACACTCACGTTACGCTACGGTTGGTGTATTTTAATTAAGATCAACCGGGTTTTCTACAACGGACATTAACAAATTCCCATCTGCCACATAACCGCGGGCACGGCTTTCGAAAGTTCAAACCCTGCAGGGTGTCCCAACAGCCCATGATAAGCTCTCGCGATCCACGAAGGATATTCCTTCTCCCGGGAAGACCCGATCAGTCTCGGAATCCGGCTACAAGACATTTCGACAACAATAAAACAAGACCAGCAAAGCCGCCCGAATGTGCCGACAAATCCTGATAGGAGTTGCACGTATCTCGATCTCGAGGCACACCGGATAAGTCAGCCTCGAGTAAAACCAGCCCTCGAGTTGCCCGTGGTGGCCCTTGATCTTCTCGGTTCGGACCAACACTCGAAGGAGCACCGGCCGGGGGGCTAAAATAAAGATGACCCTCGGGCTCCGAAACCCAAGGGAAAAAGGGCATAGGTGAGGCAAATGGTAAAACCAATGTTGGGCCTTCTTTGGAGGAGTCTTATTCAAAGCGAACTGTCAAGGGGTCCCATAAATCACCCGACAGCGTTAGGGACGCAAAATCCGGGAACATAACACCGATATGACGGAAACTAGGGCGGGCAAGTGGAACAAAACACAGGCATAAGGCCGAGCCTTCCACCCTTTACCAAGTATATAGATGCATTAATTAAATAAGATATATTGTGATATCCCAACAAGTAAACATGTTCCAACAAGGAACAACATCTCCATGTTCAACAAGGAACAAACTTCATCTTCACCTGCAACTAACAACGCTATAAGAGGGCTGAGCAAAGCGGTAACATAGCCAAACAACGGTTTGCTAGGAAGGGTGACAAAGGTTAGAGGTGACATGGCAATTAGGGAGGCTTGATAAGCAGGTAATAGGTAGCGCAGCATAGCGATAGAACGAAGCAACTAGCATAGCAATGATAGTAGTGAGATCCAGGTAGCGGTCATCTTGCCTGAAATCCGCAAGGAAGAAGAACGAGTCCATGAAGAAGATGAGCGGATGAAGCGAACCAAGCGTGAGCGAGCGAATCCTCACGATCGCATAGCAAGCAGGAACTTACAAGAAGAAGCACACAACATAGTAAACACACCACACATAAACAAGACATGATGCACAACAAGCATGATGCATGACGAAGCTACATGAAGCTAATAATGGCAAGGAATGATGCAAACAAGAACAACACATCAAAGCAAGTTTAAATGAGGCCGGGAACAACATATAACAATTCCGGTAAGTCCTCATATGCAAATTTCGAAATTGGTCCAGATCTGAATAACTTTATGTTCAAGTTGTTAAACAGCAAGTTAATATGCACCACGATGATCTACACGAAATTCTAATCAAGTTACATATAAAGTTCATTAGATTCGGAGCTACGGTCTAGAAGATATGAGCAAAACAAGTTAAACATGACATTGATGCAAAATGCATACAAACATCAAGCAAACACCTCAAAACAAGGATGCAACATGATAATATGAAACTTCATGCAAAATCAAGCAAGTTTCATATAGAGCACACTCAAAACGGAGCAACGGATCAACACATACACACCATACAAGTTATAGCAACAATCTGTCCAAAACAGCAACTAGGCATATTGCAAGCATCAAAACAACATGCTACAGGACCTCAACAAGAAAACAAAAGGCATGGGCATGATGTACAGGTAAAGCATTACAAAACATGAACACTGAGCTATCTCCAGAAATCACTAGAACTTGCTCAAAATGACATGGCAAGATTGCAAATAATATCAGTTTCAGACTTTAGCAGAAATAACATCAGGTTGCAATGTTTAGAGCTATCAAACAACATGCTACAGGAACTGATCGTGGCAAACAAAGGCATGGCATGAATCTACTCAAAGCATAGAACAAAAGTCCCTTACTGACCATAAGCCAAAAAGGATCAGAAGATATGATGGCACCCACGTAAACATGTCAAGTTATATTACAGATTCAAACATGGCAGAAACAACGATAAGTAGGCATATTGGTGAGTTTGAACCACTCACCACAGAGCAATACATGGCATGGCAAGGCAACCAACATTAAGAAGACATGGCATAGAAGCTATACATGGCAAGAACAACATCATAGCATGCAAGGATCAACCACAACAACCTTGGCAAAATTGAATAACATGTAAACAATCTGCCAGGAACATTTTATAGCAAAAGTAGAGCTCGATTGACTCAAGCTATGGCACTCCATAATTGCAAACAAGGGCATGGATGGATAGAGCAAGACATGTATAACAAAACATACTTACTGAAGTATCTCAAAATATGCATGGATCTCTGTAGCATCAAATCAACATGGCATAAAAATATCGTGAAGAGGACTAAAACAACAACATTATGAAGGCTAGTTTGCATGCTTGTGCTAGTCACCACATTGATCACAAAAATACATGGCATACACCCTGTAAAGATGGCATGGCATATTACAAAACACATGTAGGACTCAAGTCCATAGGGTGCACACATCAATCATGGCAAAATGACAAAAGTGCATGTTACATAAGAAAGCGAAACTAACATCACATAGCACTCTTCCAACAGCATTTCGGGCATCAAGATAAACTCAAATGAAAATGATGCAATGAGATGAAATGATCTACTCTCCGAGACGAACAATCTGACATATTACACGCGCAAAACGGAGCTAGGGATGCAGAGATATGATGCAACGAAAATGTAATAAAATATCTGCAGGCACGGGGACTTAGAGAAATATCGGGGTCAACCTCTTGGCACGGATTCCGAGGCGAGGCGGCTCGCCGGAGTTGCCACCTGAGAGGAGGGAGATGGCGGTCGGCGTGGACGGGGAGGGCCGGAGGAGTCGCCGAGGCTGGGAGGCGGATCCGCGGAGGAGGTCGGGAGAGGGCTGGCAGGGCGGCGGCGAGCTCCCGCACCGGGCAGGCGGTGGGCCTTCGCCCGGCGGTGCGACCTGCCGGCGTCGAGGGGCGGCGAGCCGAGCCGAGCGAGCCGCGCGAGGCGAGGGAGGAGGCAGCAGTCTTGAGACGGCAGTGAGCTCCATGGCGGCGTGGCGGCAAGCGGCGGGATCCGCGGTGGGAGCCGGTGGCGGCGAGGTCGGCGAGGCGGCGACCAATGGCGGCGCGGAGGCATGAGGCTCGGGTCCGGACGGGCGGCGGCGGCGGCGCTGGCCCATGCTGGCGGATCTGGCATGTGAGCCCTGGCGGCGAGAGCGGCGGCGGCGGGCGCGTGGCAGCCCAGTGAGTGGCTGGCGCGGTGGGGTGACGTGGCGCCGGCTGATTGGCCGGGCGGCGTGGGGCGGCGGCGGACACGTCCGGCGGCGGGGTGGACACGTCCGGTGGCGTGCGGGGGGATTTTTAGGGTTCATCTGCGAATTGATCCGGAATTTCGGGAGGAGGGGTGTTTAAATAGGTAGAGGGAGCTAGGAGACTCCAAATGAGGTGCGGTTTTCGGCCACGCGATCGTGATCGAACGACCGAGAGCATGGAAGGGAGTTTGGTGGGTTTTGGGCCACTTTGGAAGGGGTGTTGGGCTGCAAACAAAAGAGGCGTTTGCGGTTACCCGGTTAACCGTTGGAGTACCAAACGACCTCCAAATGCTCCGAAACTTGACAGGCGGTCTGCCGGTGCTATACCAAGGCCGCTTGACATCCATTCCGAGACCGTTTAACACTCGCACATGAAAAGAGGTAAAAGGGGGCGCCGGGAGACATAGGAGTGCCGGATTGCAAAACGGACAACGGGGAAAATGCTCGGATGCATGAGACGAACACGTATGCAAAATGAAATGCACATGATGACATGATATGAAATGCATATGATGACATGGCAAAGTGCAACACGCAAGCACATGACATGGCAACGACGGTGAATAACTGGCGGACACCTGGCGCATCGAATCCGGGGCGTTACAACACTCCTCCACTAACAAGAGATCTCGTCCCGAGATCTTAGGACCGAGACGGAAGGGAAAAAGGATGAGGTGAAACAAGAACTCAAGAAAAGAAGCAAAGAATCGAGAGCACTCGAGAAGAAGAGAGGAACGACGAGAATGATGAGAATCAAAAGCTCACGGAAACAAGATGGACACTGACACCACTCGTTCTAACCGGAGTGGTTAGAATGAGAAAAGAAACGAATAGGACTGAAAGGATTTAGGCAGCACCCCGGTTGAACAAGGAAAGAATAGAACACGAACTTCAGAAGATGGAATGACACTTGACGAGATAAACAACGCGATGCCTCCGAAAGAACTGAAAGAATTTGAACGAAAAGAACTTAGAAGGAAAGGTTGAACGGAGTTGTTGAGAAAATCAACAACGAAAGAATAAGCTTGATGTGGACTTATGGATAACATCTCAAAATTATGAGCTGATAACCAACCACAAGCAGAAAAGATTAAATAGCTGAGAAGAACGAAGAAATGCAAAACTCCACTTCTAAAGAATACGGAGAATTAATTACACTTAGAGATGCAAGAAGAAAAGATATTTGAAGTCCACCAAAATATTGATGAAACTCTTGAAGAAGAATTAAATCATGAAGAACCACCATGAAGAACTCCGGTAACAAAAGGATGATGAGATAAAATGAAGGAAGAAAGAATAAGATTAAAGCTTGCGATGACTTAGATGGAGGTTCCGACGAAATGGCCAAGGAAATAATTGAACTCCGGAAAATAAAAGATGAGAACACTTGGAACTAGAATTTATTCCTCAAGAACAAACTCCGAAGAAAAAGATTAATCACTTTGATGAAATAAGAATAAGATTTATTGTATGCTTATCCTTCATCAAATTAAATTGATGACAAACAATGGATTTTGCATACTACTTATTCTTCTGGAAAAGGATTGAGAAGGGATAGCACGAAACTTGAGAAGGTCTTCATGAACCACCGGTAGAATTGAAAAGAACGAATGAATTAATGTGATAATCAAAGAAAAAGAATCTTGAACGAACCACCGTAAGAATTTAAAAATGACTGATGAAAGAGAATGAATCACCGGGAAGAATTAGGCGATCAAATATGCCTGAGGGGATTTATAGAGACGCGAACTTACAGATTGCGAACTGATTGAAGAATACTTGAACGAAGCACCGGAAGAATATTGAGATGAACGAAGCTGAAAACTTGGAACGAAGAAATATTCCGAAAAGATGACCTCCGGATGATCGAGACAGAAAACAACTCCTGAAATACTCCGGATGGATGAAAACAATTGCTCGACTGGAAACAATTAGATATGATAACATCGAGCTAGCACCGCGGATCTTCGGGAGAACGGACAAGATTTAAGAGAAAATCTACTTCGGTCTTCAAATGACGACGAGAAACACCACCAAAATTGCTGAGATACTCCGGGAGAATGAAAAGCGAAGAGGTTGAGCCAACAATGAAATGGTTTGAAATCGATCTTGGAAAAGGCATGTGACTGATGGAATCCATTCTTACGTCACACTTGAAAAGAATTGGGAATAGCTCCGGGGAAATTAAAAGAGACAGGTAAGATCTTGGGAAAGACCTGTGGGTTAGGGCCCACTAAAAGAAAACACCGTTGTAAAGGGATGTTGAATAGATAGATGATGCACCGGAAGAACTGAAATATTTGACTGAGGTTACAACCTCGAATTAATTCAAACATAGACGAATCTCCTGAGATGTGTTGAACACTCCGGAAGGATAAACTGGCGAGAGGCGAACGAGCAAAGAGAACACTTGATCCAAGGAAAAGAATATAATCACTACCGAGAATTGGAATTGAATCCACCGGAGAAGATAAACAGATGAAGAATGTCAAACGAGACGAGAATTCACCGGTTGAAATAATTAAGGGAAGACTGAAGAGGCTCCACACGAATGAAATTGATGGTCGAAAAAGACTCAGCTCCGGGAATAAGAGGGTGGGAGGGCGGAAAACAAAGACAACTTGGAAGGGGAAGCGAGCGAATATCTTGAAGAGAAAACACCGATTGAAATCATTGAGGAGAGAGAGCAAAACTTCACACGAGTAGGATGGATACTCGATTACGGACTCGGTTCCAATAAGAAGAAGGGTGGGCGGTGGGAAAAACAAGGACAACCGGACAAGGAAAAACAAGCGTCGGAGGAAGAACTAAGGATTGAACTTGGCAAAGATGAAGATGGTCGAGTCGACTTGACGAGAAATGCACGGATGAAAAGAGCTGAGGTCAACGATCGGAAAACCAACTGCGTGATCCTAAAGAAAATTTGAAGGGAAGAGAAGTAATTCAAAACACCTCGTCAAGATTCCTCACCGGAGCGACAAAGGCGGAGGAGTAAAAGAATTCCTACTCTCGATATAACTAGACTCGAAAACAGTTTTCTTCTAGACTCAACAACGGCCAAACTACACGATCAATCAAGGGGCTCCTAGGGTTGGTCGAGGCTCGATACCAACTTGTCACGCCCAATATCGACCCTATCCAAAGGAACTCGACGGTCCCACCAAGGATAGACCCGCATATTGAAACGCTTTTGCAAGGTGGATATCATTACATCAACATTACATAATAGGGGATACATCCAATACATACCAAGGCACAAGAATACAACAACATCATATACAAGATCAACATCCGACTACGGATGAAACATAAACAGAAACTCAAACAATATCCACCACTGCTAGCCAGGCTGCCGACACTGGAACCTATCCCCGATCGAAGAAGAAGCGGAAGAAGAACTCCAATACAAGCAAACATCGCTCTCGCGTCATGATCATCGCAAAACCTGTACCTGCAATGCTGGTGGTGTAGTAATCTGTGAGCCACGAGGACTCAGCAATCCCATTACCATGGGTATCAAGACTAGCAAAGCTTAATGGGAAAGGAAGGGATAAAGTGGTGAGGTTGCAGCAGCGACTAAGCATATATGGTGGCTAACCAACACAAATGAGGCGAGAAGAGAAACAAAGGCGGTCGTCAACTAGTAATGATCAAGAAGTGATCACGAACTCCTACTTACGTCCGACATAACCCGAAACCGTGTTCTCCTCTCGATCAACCCGAAAAGAGACACTCACAGTTACGCTTTACGGTTGGTGTATTTTAATTAAGATCAACTTCGGGTTTTCTACAAACGGACATTAACAAATTCCCATCGCCACATAACATGGCACGGCTTTGAAAGTTCAAACCCTGCAGGGTGTCCCAACAGCCCATGATAAGCTCTCGCGATCCATGAAGGATATTCCTTCTCCCGGAAGACCCGATCAGTCTCGGAATCCGGCTACAAGACATTTCGACAGCAATAAAACAAGACCAGCAAAGCCGCCCGGATGTGCCGACAAATCCTGATAGGAGTCGCACATATCTCGGTCTCGTGGCACACCGGATAAGTCAGCCTACGAGTAAAACCAGCCCTCGAGTTGCCCGTGGTGGCCCCAGATTTTGCTCGGTTCGGACCAACACTCGAAGGAGCTTGGCCGGGGGGCTAAAATAAAGATGACCCTCGGGCTCCGAAACCCAAGGGAAAAAGGGCATAGGTGAGGCAAATGGTAAAACCAATGTTGGGCCTTCTTTGGAGGAGTCTTATTCAAAGCGAACTGTCAAGGGGTCCCATAAATCACCCGACCGCGTTAGGGACGCAAAATCCGGGAACATAATACCGATATAGCGGAAACTAGGGCGGCAAGAGTGGAACAAAACACCAGGCATAAGGCCGAGCCTTCCACCCTTTACCAAGTATATAGATGCATTAATTAAATAAGATATATTGTGATATCCCAACAAGTAAACATGTTCCAACAAGGAACAACATCTCCATGTTCAACAAGGAACAAACTTCATCTTCACCTGCAACTAACAACGCTATAAGAGGGCTGAGCAAAGCGGTAACATAGCCAAACAATGGTTTGCTAGGAAGGGTACAAAAGGTTAGAGGTTCATGGCAATTTGGGATGGCTTGATAAACAGGTAATAGGTAGCGCAGCATAGAGATAGAACGAAGCAACTAGCATAGCAATGATAGTAGTGAGATCCAGGGTAGCGGTCATCTTGCCTGAAATCCCGCAAGGAAGAAGAACGAGTCCATGAAGAACACGAACGGATGAAGCCGAACCAAGCGTAGACGAATGAATCCTCACGATCGCAACGAAACAGGAACTAACAAGAAGAAGCACACAACAAGGTAAACACCCCACACATGAACAAGACATGATGCACAACAAGCATGATGCATGACAAAGCTACATGAAGCTACTCATGGCAGGAGATGATGCAAACAAGACCAACACATCAAAGCAAGTTTAAATGAGGCCGGAAACAACATATAACAATTCCGGTAAGTCCTCATATGCAAATTTCGAAATTGGCCCAGATCTGAATAAACCTTATGTTCAAGTTGTTAAACAGCAATTTAAGATGCACCATGATGATCTACACGAAATTCTGGTCAAGTTACATATAAAGTTCATTAGATTCGGAGCTACGACCTAGAAGATATGAGCAAAACAAGATAAACATGGCATTGATGAAAAATGCATACAAACATCAAGCAAACACCTCAAAACAAGGATGCAACATGATAATATGAAGCTACATGCAAAATCAAGCAAGTTTCATATAGAGCACACTCAAAAGCGAACAGCGGTTCAACACATACACTATACAAGTCATGACAACAATCATCCAAAACAAGAACTAGGCATATTGCAAGCATCAAAACAACAAGCTACAGGACCTCAACGAGAAAACAAAAGGCATGGGCATGATGTATAGGTAAAGCATTACAAAACATGAACACTGAGCTATCTCCAGAAATCACTAGAACATGCTCAAAATGACATGGCAAGATTGCAAATAATAACAGTTTCAGGCATTGGCAGAAATAACAACAGGTTGCAATGTTTAGAGCTATCAAACAACATGTTACAGGAACTTAACATGGCAAACAAAGGCATGGCATGAATCTACTCAAAGCATAGAACAAAAGTCCCTTACTGACCATAAGCCAAAAGGGATCAGAAAATATGATGGCACCCATGTAAACATAGCAAGTTGTATTACAGATTCATACATGGCAGGAACAACAACAAGTAGGCATGTTGGTGAGCTTGAACCACTCACTACAGAGCAATACATGGCATGGCAAGGCAACCAACAGTAAGAAGACATGGCATAGAAGCTATACATGGCAAGAACAACATCATATCATACACGGATCAACTACAACAACCTTGGCAAAATTGAATAACATGTAAACAATCTGCCAAGAACATTTTATAGCAAAAGTAGAGCTCGATTGACTCAAGCTATGGCACTCCATAATTGCAAACAAGGGCATGGATGGATAGAGCAAGACATGTATAACAAAACATACTTACTGAAGTATCTCAAAATATGCATGGATCTCTCTGTAGCATCAAATCAACATGGCATAAAAATATCAGCAGAGCAGGGACTAAAACAGCAACATTATGAAGGCTAGTTTGCATGCTTGTGCTAGTCACCACATTGATCACAAAAATACATGGCATACACCCCTGTAAAGATGGCATGGCATATTACAAAACACATGTAGGACTCAAGTTCATAGGGTGCACACATCAATCATGGCAAAAATGACAAAAGTGCATGTTCTGATAAGAATCTGAAACTAACATCACATAGCACTCTTCCAACAGCATTTCGGGCATCAAGATGAGCTCAAATGAAAATGATGCAATGAGATGAAATGATCTACTCTTCGAGTCGAACAATTTGACATATTATACGCGCAAAACGGACCTACGGATGCAGAGTTATGGCATGATGAAAATGCAACAAAATTAGTGCAGATTCGGGACTTAGTGGAAAAACAACCTCTCCGAGAAAGTCAACGGGACGGAGATATCCGGGACAGAGGGATCCGGGGCGCGGGTGCCCGTTTGGATCGGGGACGGGTGGATCTCATCCACCCCGACCCGATCCGGCGAGGAGGCGGCGCCGGCGAGGATCTCCGGCGAGGGGCGACGGGCGCGGACGGCGGGAGGGGCGGCGGCGGCGGCGCAGCGCGTGAGGCGGCAGCGTGGAGGTGGACGGCGGCGGCGCCTCGGCCTTGCGGGCGGAGGCGTCGGCCTCGGGGGGAGGGAGGGTCGGGCAGCCAGCGGCGGCGGCTGGCGGGGCTCGCCATGGCGCGAGGCGAAGCGAGGGAGGCGCGGCCGCCGCCGGAGGCCTGGTGGCGGCTGCGCCCGATGCGGATCTGGCGAGAGGTCGTGATGGCGGCCAGCGAGGAGAGGAGGTGGCGGCAGCGCGCGGGCGGGCGAAAGCAGCAGCGGAGGGAGGCTGTGTGGGCGCGGCCAGCTGGCGGGCGAACTGCTGTGGTCCGCGATGGGCCAGCGGGCCTCGGCGGGCTGGCGGAGAGCCACGTGGCAGGCGGCGGTTGGCTGGAGGCGGCGGCGTTGAGGTTTTCGTCCGGCGGACGGACATGTCGGCGTGTGAGGGCGATTTTAGGGTTTCGGGGAATTGGACTGCGATTTTTGGAGGGGAAGGCTTATTTATAGATAGAGGGAGCTAGGAGAGTCCAAATGAGGTGCGGTTTTCGGCCACGCGATCGTGATCGAATGACCGAGAGCATGGAGGGGAGTTTGCTGGGTTTTGGGCCACTTAGAAAGGGGAGTTGGGCTGCAACAAAAGAGGGCTTTGCGGTTACCCGGTTAACCGTTGGAGTATCAAACGACCTCCAAATGGCACGAAACTTGACAAGCGGTCTACCGGTGCTATACCAAGGCCGCTTGACAAACCTCGGTCCATTCCGAGACCGTTTAACACCCGCACACGAAAAGAGGTAAAGGGGGGCGCCGGGAGACATAGGAGTGCCGGATTGCAAAACGGACAACGGGGAAAATGCTCGGATGCATGAGACGAACACGTATGCAAAATGAAATGCACATGTCGACATGATATGAAATGCAGATGATGACATGGCAAAGTGTAACACGCAAGCAAATGACATGGCAACGACGGCGAATAACTGGAAGACACCTGGCGCATCGAATCCGGGGTGTTACATGTGCCCTGGAAGTTATCAAGGAATGCGGCTTCCAGGTCCTCCCAACAACCAATTGATTCTGCTGGCAAGCTGTTGAGCCAATGCCGAGCTGGTCCTTTAAGCTTGAGTGGGAGGTATTTGATGGCATGTAGATCATCACCGCGGGCCATGTGGATATGGAGGAGATAGTCCTCGATCCAGACCGCAGGATCTGTGGTACCATCGTATGATTCGATGTTTACGGGTTTGAAGCCCTCAGGGATTTGATGATCCATTACTTCATCTGTGAAGCATAGTGGGTGTCTTGGCGCCTCAGATATTGGGCTATATCACGACGTAGCTCATATGAGCTTTGTCTATTGTGTTCGGTCCGGCCGGGTTTGCTGTATCCGGCGCGACGGTAATCATCCCGCGTCGTTGGGCGCCCACGTGATCCGTAGATTGATCTTGTATGTTTTGCCTTATCCTCCCGTATATCTCGCAAGTCCGACGCATTTTCCCGTGCCTTGGTACTTTTTGAGCGGCGTCGGGGTGTGGCTTGAGCGGAGGGCCGAGAGGCTTCTCTGTCGTGGCCACGGGGTGGCCGGTCTGCCATGTCGTGCCTTGGTGACTTGGTGCTTCCTCCTCGATCGAGGCAATGGCCTGCGTTTGGGGTAGCTTTTGGAGGCGTTCGAGTTCATACTCTTGGCTGCAAGGACTTGATCCATCCGTCGACCAGCAGGTCTTAGTCAGCTCTAAGCTGTTGCTGCTTTTCTTGAGGCTGCTTGTCGTGGCTATAAGCCTGCATTTGAAAGCAGCTCTGTTGGCGGGATCCTCGGGCACCAAAAATTAAATGTCGTCGTCGAGGCTTGCCTCATCTTCGGAGGAGGCGATAATTATCGTCCTCGGCCTCTCTTTCGCCGCCCGCATCCTGCGGACTTGCTTCTCCCTCCTCCTGCACTGAGTCCTGCTGGAGGGGGTTGTCTTCGGCACTGTCCGGGGTGTTATTATCTCCCGTGCCGGAATCACCATTTTTGCTGTGGCGGGATTTAGAGCGGCGCCGCTGACATCGGCGCTTTGGTTGCTTCTTGGAGGGGTCATCCTCCGTTGTTCCATCGTCGTTCCCGTCTTTTGGGATGTCCACCATGTATATGTCATACGACGAGGTGGCCTTCCAGTGCCCTGTAGGAGCTGGGTCTTGGTCGTCTCCGGCATCGTCGTCCATACCGTCGATGTCTTCGGAGTCGAAGTCGAGCATGTCGGTTAAATCATCGACAGTGGCTACAAAGTGGGTGGTGGGTGGGCGTTGAATTTCTTCGTCATCCGCATCCCAACCTTCCTGTCCGTAGTCCGGCCAGGGCTCTCCGGATAAAGAGAGAGACTTTAGTGAATTCAGGATGTCGCCAAAGGCGAGTCTTGAAAGATGTCCGTGGATGAACTCCATAATCGGCGCCAATCGGATTCGATTGGCGGGGGCGCGGAGGTTGAGTCGGAGAGAGTCCGCACCCTAGAGTCAACGTCTTCGCAAGGACAGGGATGGAGTCCGGCTCAATCGCCCGTAGAGATCGTAGCCCCGAGGCGGTGTCCAGCCACTCGTCCTCGTCGGGAATCCGGCCCGGATTAAGGGTCGGAGCGGATCTTTGTGCGGCCTCCGGCCTTTGTTGGCTGCAGAGCTAGATCATGCCCATCAAGGCAGGCGCACGCTTAGCTGCGGCTCGAATCCGTCGAAGATCAAGTCTCCGCGGATATCGGCCGTATAGTTCAAACTTCAAATCTGACGATGGCGGGCGTAGCTTCGATCGCTCCGGATGGCCAAGCGAATTGGCTCGCAGTGCAAAGCCGCCGAATCTGAAGATCTGTCCGGGGAAAATCTCACCTGGACCGTGTCGTTGTTGATGATCGAAGGAGCCATCAGGCCTATCGGTGGCGACGAGGAACTCTCAATGAAAGCACCAATGTCGGTGTCAAAACTGGCGGATCTCGGGTAGGGGTCCCGAGCTATGCGTCTAGGCGGATGGTAACAGGAGACAAGGGACACGATGTTTTACCCGAGTTCAGGCCCTCTCGATGGAGGTAATACCCTACCCTGCTTGATTAATATTGATGATATGGGTAGTACAAGAGTAGATCTACCACGAGATCAAGGAGGCTAAACCTAGAAGCTAGCCTATGGTATGATTGTTGTTAGCCCCACGGACTAAAACCCTCCGGTTTATATAGACACCGGATAGGTTAGGGTTACAGAGTCGGTTACAATGGTAGGAGATCTACATATCCGATCGCCAAGCTTGCCTTCCACGCCAAGGAAAGTCCCATCCGGACACGGGACGAAGTCTTCAATCTTGTATCTTCATAGTCTTGGAGTCCGGCCGTGATGATAGTTCGGCTACCCGGACACCCCCTAGTCCAGGACTCCCTCAATAACCAAGAGTGGAGCCGGTGGAGACGAGGATGTGTTACCGAAGTTCCTTCCTTTTGAGGGGAAGTACGTCTCCGTTAGAGCGGTGTGGAGGCACAATGCTCCCCAAGAAGCCACTAGGGCCACCGTATTCTCCTCACGCCCTCACACAATGCGAGATGCCGTGATTCCACTATTGGTGCCCTTGAAGGCGGCAACCGAACCTTTACAAACAAGGTTGGGGCAATCTCCACAACTTAATTGGAGGCTCCCAACGACACCACAAAGCTTCACCACAATGGAATATGGCTCCGCGGTGACCTCAACCGTCTAGGGTGATCAAACACCCAAGAGTAACAAGATCTGCAAGGGATAAGGGGGGGGGGAATCAAATATATCTTGGTGGAAGTGTAGATCGGGCCCTTGTCACCCAATCCCGAGCAAATCAACAAGTTTGATTGGCTAGGGAGAGAGATCGGGCCAAAATGGAGCTTGGAGCAACAATGGAGCTTAGAGATGGAAGAGGTAGTCAACTAGAGGTAGGAGACACCCCTTTTATAGTCGTGGAATAGATCCAACCGTTATCCTCAAGTTCAGCCTGCGACACGCGGTACTACCGCTCGAGCGCAGTACTACCGCCAAGGCCATCATAACGCCCGATGCGGCTATATCTCCCGTGTCGAGGCACGACTTAGAGGCATAACCGCATTGAAAGCAATGTCGCAAGTGAGGTAATCTTCACACAACCCATGTAATACATAAGGAAAGAGATACATAGTTGGCTTACGATCGCCACTTCACACAGTACATAAATAAACATCCATCATTCGAGTACACTCAAGGTCCGACACGGAACCAAAATAAAAGAAGATACCCCAAACGCTACACAGATCCCCGATCGTCCCAACTAGGCACCACTACTGATCATCAGGAAAAGACACATAGTAACGACCACGTTCCTCGTCGAACTCCCACTTGAGCTCGGTTCGTCCACCTGACCGCATCGTCGGAACCTGCAACTGTTTTGGAAGTATCTGTGAGTCACGGGACTCAGCAATCTCACACCGCGAGATCAAGACTATTTAAGCTTATAGGAAGGACAGAGTAGTAAAGTGGAGCTGCAGCAGCGACTAGCATATATGGTGGCTACATCGCAAAAGAGAGCGAGAAGAGAAGCAAAGCACGGACGTGAAGCTAATAGCGATCAAGAAGTGATCTGAACTACTTCGTCGGACATAACTCCAACACCGTGTTCACTTCCCGGACTCCGAGAAGAGACCATCACGTTACACCTTGTTGATGTGTATTTTAATTGAGGTCAACTTCGGTTTTCTACAACCGGACATTAACAAATTCCCATCTGCCTCATAACCGCGGGCACGGCTTTGAAAGATATTACCCTGCAGGGTGTCCCAACTTAGCCCATTATAAGCTCTCACGGTCAGCGAAGGATGTTCCTTCTACGGAAGACCGGTCAATCTCGAATCCCGGACTACAAGACATTTCGACAGCAATAAAACAAGACCAGCAAAGCCGCCCGAATGTGCCGACAAATCCCGATAGGAGCTGCACATATCTCGTTCTCGGGCACACGGATGAGCAGACGTCGGGTTGGCATAAACCCTGATTGCCCAAAGGCGCCGGACATCGCTCAAGTTGGACCAGCACTCGAAGGAGAACTGGCCGGGGTTAAAATAAAGATGACCCTCGGGCTCGCGAAAACCGGGGAAAAGGCTTAGGCGGCAAATGGTAAAACCAAAGTTGGGCCTTCTTTGGAGGAGTCTTATTCAAAGCGAACTGTCAAGGGGTCCCATAAATCACCCAACCGTAAGGAACGCGAAATCAAGGAACATAACACCGGTATGGCGGAAACTAGGGTGGCAAGAGTGGAACAAAACACAGGCATAAGGCCGAGCCTTCCACCCTTTACCAAGTATATAGATGCATTAATTATAGCAGATATATGTTGTGATATCCCCAACAAGTAAACATGTTCCAACAAGGAACAACCTCTCCATGTTCAACAAGGAACAAACTTCAGCTTCACCGCAACTAGCAGCGCTATAAGAGGGCTGAGCAAAGCGGTAACATAGCCAATCAACGGTTTGCTAGGAAAAGGATGGTTAGGGGCTGACATGGCAATATGGGTGGCATGATATAGCAAGTGGTAGGCATCGCAGCATAGGCATAGCAAAAGAGCGAGCAACTAGCATAGCAAAGATAGAAGTGATTTGAGGGTATGGTCATCTTGCCTGCAATGTTCTCAGAGTTGTCGAAAGCTTGATCCTCGTAAGCGTTCTCAACAGGTTCCTCGTTCACGTACTCGTCTCCCGGCTCTACCCAAAGCAACAACACAAACAAAGGAACCACAATAAATCACGGTGCAATGCACAATCAACATGATGCAAAACATGGCATGATATGCGAGATGTGATATGCAATGCTTATGTGCGCTCCGGAAGGTAAACGATGAACCAGGCATCAACTTGGCAAACCAAGTATGCCACTGGAAAGATGAGATGATTTCGGTTGAAATCGATATAAAGATCACCGGAATCGGATGCACGGTTTGGAAATGACAAGCAAAACAAGAATGGCACAAATCTGCCATTAACAGCATGATGCCACTTAGCAAGCAACAATAAATTAAGCTACTGCACCCAAACGTATCAACAAAGTACATGGCAGTGATCTACACAAGATGCTCGACAAAAGATGAGCACTGAGCTACGGCTAGTTCACATCATAACAAGTTCAAACAAGCATGGCAAAAGTGCACAAAATATCAGGCTGGACATGGCAAAAACAGCATCAGGTTGCAATGTTCAGAGCAACAAAACTCCATGCTACAGGAACTTATAATAGCAAAACAAGGCATGGCATGAATCTACTCAAAGCATAGAACAAAAGTCCCTTACTGACCATAAGCCAAAAAGGATTATAAAATATAGTAACACCCATGTCAATATTGAAAGTCTCGTTAACAGATTCAGCAACATGACATGTCAAAAACTGATAACGAGTAGGCATGTTTACAAGCTCAATGCACTCACTAAAGAGCCTTATATGATAAAATAAGCATACATACATCAAGAAGACATGGCATAGAAGACATACATGGTAAGAACAATAACATAGCATACATGGATCAACCACAACAAGCTTGGCAAAATTGAATAACATGTAAACAATCTGCCAGGAAACATTTGATAGCAAAAGTAGAGCTCGATTGACTCAAGCTATGGCACTCCATAATTGCAAACAAGGGATTGGATGGATAGAGCAAGACATGTTTAACAAAACATCCTTACTGAAGTATCTCAAAATATGCATGGATCTCTCGGTAGCATCAAGTCAACATGGCATCAAAATATCAGCTAAACAGGGCTGAAAACAGCAACATAAGGACACCTACTTTGCATGCTTGTGCTAGTCACCACATAGATCACAAAAATACATGGCATACACCCCTGGAAAGATGGCATGGCATATTACAAAACACATGTAGGACTCCAAATCATAGGATGCACACATCAATCATGGCAAAAATAACAAAAGTGCAAGTTCTGTTAAGAAACAGAAACTAACATCACATAGCCCTCTTCCAACAGCATTTCGGGCATCAAGATGAGCTCAAATGAAAATGATGCAATGAGATGAAATGATCTACTCTTCGAGACGAACATTTTGACATATTATACGCGCAAAATGGATCTACAGATGCAAAGATATAGCATGAAGAAAATGACACAAAATATCATCGATCTAAAAAACTTAGTAGAAAAAGGAGGGGGGAGAAGTCAATCATGGGTGTGACCGAGGTCGGATCGGGATCGGCCGAGGGCGGCGGCGGGTGTATGATTCGCCGGAGCGCCGGAGGAGAGGAGGCGGGGCGGGACGACGGAGGCTGCTGGTGGTGGTGGCCAGGCGGTGGCGGGTGGTGGTGGTGGCGGGATCCGGTGGAAGCGGCCGCCGTGAGGTGGTGGCAGCGGGAGCCGGGTGGCGGGCGGCGGCGGGGCGGCCCGGACGGCGTGGAGGCGGCGCGGGCGAGAGGCGGCGGCGGGCGGGCGGGCGCGCACGGGCAAGGCGCCGGCGACGGGACGGAAGCGGGGCAGGGCGGCCGTGGGCTCATGGGCCTTGGCGCCTGTGAGGCGCAAACCACGTGGGCGGCCTCCCACTGGCTGCGGGCGGCGGCGGCGGTGTCCGGCGGCGGCGGACGTGTCCCGTGGCGTGGGGACGGATTTTAGGGTTTCGGGTGGAATTGATCCGGATTGGAAAGGGGTTTGCTTAAATAGGCATAGAGGAGCTAGGAGAGTCCAAATGGGGTGTAGTTTTCGCCACACGATCGTGATCGAGCGACGGAGAGCATGGAAGTGACTTAGATGGGTTATTGGGCTGTTTTGAAGGGGTGTTGGGCTGCAACTCAAAAGAGGCCTTTGCGAGAGTGCGGTTAACCGTTGGAGTACCAAACGAGCTCAAATGACCAAACTTGACCGGTGGTCTCGGGTGGTATACCAAGGCCACTAGACAAACCTCGGTCCATTTCGAGAAGGTTTAGTACCCGCACACGGAAAAAGCGTAAAAGGGGCCGGGGAGATAGGAGTGCGGATTGCAAAGCGGACAACGGGAAAAATGCTCGAAATCATGAGGCGAACACGTATGCAAATGCGATGCACATGATGGCATGATATAAAATGCATGACATGGACAAAATGCAAAAGAAGAAAAACCCAACCACGGAGGGAATATCATATCACAATGCCGAAAATGGCAAGAGTTGGAGTTACAAATATGGAAAGTTACTTCCGGGGTGTTACAGCCACGCGGTACTACCGCAAGGCCACGCGGTACTACCGTGGAGGACCACGGTACTTCCGCGGCAGCAGCAGAGGCAGGACTAGCTTTGATCGAAGCGCAATACTACCGCTCGCGCGGTACTACCGCTCCCCCTTGCGGTACTACCGCAAGGCAGGTAAGCCACAACCTACGAAGAGCGCAGATGAAATAAAATAAATCCGTGCCTACTTCGCTGAAAAAGAAAGTGCAAAAACCCGGCGGTACTACACAAGACGAGTCTTGGTACTACCGCTGAGGCGCGGATGTAAAAATTACATCCGCTCCTACTATCGCGGCATAACGGTATGGGTATGAGGGCCACGGTACTACGGCTCGGGGGGCGGTACTACCGTGGCCTCCCGCGTACTACCGCGATGACGCGTCTTATTACTACCGTGTGGGCGCGGATGTAAAGAATTACATCCGCTCCTACTACCGCATCGAGCAGCACTAGGTCGGGAGTTGCGGTACTAAGGCTCAGGGGGCGGTACTACCGTGACCCCAGCGGTACTATCAGGTGCTTGCGGTACTACCGCTCCAGAGAGCGATACTACCGCAAGTACAGCGATAGCCGTCGATAATGCACAACTAGGATAACGTAAAGACGCTCCAAAGTGCAAGGAAAGGTAGGACAAGTGTACGTGTTGATTCCACCCAAACCTTTCCGATGCGGAACCCCTCTTAATAGTACGGCTCTCCTACGACTCAAATCCACCAAAGAGAAACGTAGAACAACGCCGTCTTCAATAGATTCCGAGGGGCACCGAATCGTCTCGTACCTAGAGATGAAGCATCTGAGAAACTCAAGGCACACGATTAGTCCGCAAAAGCATTGTCATCAATCACCAAAACACCTAAGGGATAAATATGCCCTTACACATGTCCTGGCTAATGTTCACAGAAATAATCTTTTTTGTCTTGAACAACAAATGTTTTAGTTTAGGGAGAATTGTAATGTCCGACAAACCTCCAGCATATATATTTTTTGAAATGATTGTTTTTCTATCATTGTACTGTTGTCGTGTAGAGGGAATTGAATAGACAATACACGCTACCAAGTCTCATGTACAGTTCAACAATGCGGGCGAACTACACGGTGTCGCTCCTGCACCGACGGAGAGTAGGGGAGGTGGAAGATGGAGGCATACCTGCCTATCTTGCCAGTGGATGCCTGCTGGAGCACCTCCTGCTCCCTCTGCTGATGATAGAAGAAGGTAATGGACGTCACTGTGATGGGGGAAAGAGGGACATGGGAGGAGGAGGAAACCAATTGGAGCACGGGTGAGTGTGCAATGCCGGGGCGGATCCGGCGAACCCGCGGCTGCATTCGTCACGGACAAGCGCGAAGGAAGAAGGTGGACGACCTTTGTTGGCACGGGTGAGTTGTGCCTGGGGCGGAGTCTGCTGAGGTAGCCGGAGGCGGCGCGCGAGGGAGAGAGCCAGCGGCGACGCTGGGAGAGAGCAGGTGGCGGCCTGTGGGGAACCCGGCGGCGGCTCGCCGGGGAGCTAAGCGGCGGCGCGCCAGAGGGGAGCCAGGAGGCGGCGCCAGGAGGAGCAGTGGCGCTGCTGGTAGGAGGTCGGGGCGGCGAGGATCTGGTCGGGGTTGTGTCGGAGACGATGAGTGTTGGGGCATTTTTTGGGTTTGTTTTTAGCCCGGGGAAGTTTTCGCCGGGTCTCTCTAAATTGGTTACGATATTCGTCAGATCGCGCCGTGGTGACAGTAACAGAATAATACTCTATTTCTAGTAACAGAATAGCTCTGTCCTATATATATCATTTCCCTAATAATCTATTTCCTAATTTTTAATCTTTCCCTAGTAATAAAGCACGGATTGACTCCGTGGGTTCACCGTCACAATATGCTTTTTCATGTGAATTTACGCTTTCAGTTTTTTTCATCTATATTATTTTCTACATCCGAGGTGGTACTATTTTTCATGCGTATCTTGCTTCGTAACTTTTTTTTAGCCCGTTTAGGCCCAATATAATGAAGGCCACCTTCTGCCCTGCGCCCCTTTCGTGCAGGAGGTCTGCGGCCCAGGCCCATGCTGTTTAGCTGAGAGAAGGCAAAAATAAAATTCATCTATTCTAGGGATCGAACTCGCCACCAATCAACCAGACCTGATGTCCATTTTCAACTCAGCTACCTCACGTATTTTGTTTAGAGAAGACGATTCGTCTTTATATTGGATAGTACCACCTCACTCTTTTGAAATTTTTGTGTATTCCAATGGACACGGATCCAGCGTCGATAGCGGGACGGGCAGACGAGCCAGATGGAAACTTGGAAGGGTACATCGCTGGGGGCCGTGACTGCCGGACATGGGCATCATCCTCTTCGGGATCGCTCCCCCCGCAGCTTGGCGGCACTGCTGCCATAATGACGATGACGCGGCTGTGCGGAGCGAACCACACTTGCCGCCACAGGGAGGGGAGGCGAGGCGGTGCAGCTGGAAGCCCTGATGCGCACTGGGTACGTAATCGTCCCGAGATGACCAGCCAGCCTCGATGGTTGAGGCTGATTCTTTTTTGTGCATTATTACGAAGGTACTCGAACTCTCACGCCAACTCGCCCACCCCTGGCTTGCCGCCAGCAGCCCTCGCCACTGGTCCGTCCCTCCAAGTCTCTGTCGACGTACAACTCATCAGCAAACTCATGTGCTTCTCAACCGGAAATCAATCCCCAAGCTGTTGATGACCCCTTATTCCTCGCAGGATATGCCCAAGGTAATTTGTTAATGAGTGCCCTAATATTTGTATGAATTGGAGTACGTACTGTTGCTGTAGTGTGCATGCATGGTTCAAACATCCTTTCTTTACAGTTATATAGTACATGGGATTTGTACGTCTGCATTTTTACAATCAATATGCGGTAGAGAAAAATCCTTGCTCACGTTTCATCATGGAATATTTTCTTTCGATGCTCATATGTGATCACGGATGATGAGGCCAACACAATCGAGTTCAATGGGTAGAGCAGGAATATATGGACAAACCTTGACGGCCTCAACACCGCTTGTGATGATAAGTCCAGCGGCGTGTGATGTATCATCGAATACATCGGTGATTTTGTTGGAGCGGACAGCCACCAACGACCGAGAGGAGGACCATGAGGATCACGATGTTGTTGAAGCAAACTCAAATGGGAGAAGGGTTTGCAATATCGAGGAAATAATCATCAGGGTCATTTTTCTTGAGGTACTGTTCAGTTTTTCTTTTCTTCGCGTACGTAGATAGAACAAAAGTTATATGAATTGATTTTGTGCTCCTTGCTGCATGAGCACCCATTTGATTAAGATATTCGAAGCCTTAAGCCATGCTTATTACATTCGGGGCATCTGATTTTTTCTCCCGTTGCAACGCACGGGCAATGTTTGCTAGTAATAATAAAGCACGGATTGACTCTGTGGGTTCACCGTCACAATACGCTTCTTCTCGTGAATTTACGTTTTTAGGTTTTTACACCTATATTATATTTTCTACATACGAGGTGGTACTATTCATGTGATCATGCGGCCCGCCTCGCGCGACTGTTCCGTCCGTCGTCATAAATCAACCCGAATCGGTACGAAGGAAAATAACCCAGCCCCGACTCTGCATCGTCACGCTCCGCCCCGCCTCCTGCCCCGCCCCGCCTCACCGCGCGCCGCCAGCCGCTTCCTACCACGCCCCGACCGGCCCACCTCACTGGGCGCCGCCGGCCACCTCCTGCCTCCCACCTCGGAGAACGGCGACAAGCGACTGCCAACGGACGGATTCAGGCGGAGGAGGGTTAGAGAGGCGTGCGGAAGGCCTACGAGGTTTGGGGGCGTCGGATCCAGAGTTCGCGGTCCGGCAGCGTCAAAGCTCGGGCCGGATCGAGAGGACTGGCCATGGTGAGGTGGCAGTGACCATGGCGTCGGCAATGATGGCAAGACTCGGCTACGGGTCCTAATCAAAGGGGGAAACAAAGGGAAAAGTTGCGGCGACTCACAGTGAACTCGACAGCGAGGTCGGGGAGGCAGCAACGGCAAGGTAATCAACGATGAAGGACGGTGCCGGACTTGGAGTTGGAGGATGATGGCGACGGCTTCAGGGCGAATTCGGCCGAGTCCTTGCGCGGGGAAGGAGATTTCAAGGTTGCGGACCTCCTGGACAAGGTTGTTTCCTACGGGGAGGCCTGTGGCCGTGCATGCTCTGATTGTGCCTGCCTGCACCCAGCCGTGCTTGTGATGGTCCTCCTGTGGGCTACAATTTGCACCGTGAGTCACTGAGCTCGACCTATACCGTTGGTCCTAGCTTCAGGACCTATACCGTTGGTCCTAGCTTCAGCTGCACCGTGGCATGTAAGTTCATGATACAAACATGGGTGATGCTGAGGATGTGGTGGGATCAAAAAGGCGAAATATTTACACTCCTAATTATTTTCAGTTAAGTGAAGATGACGAGACAGCCAAGGCGTTGGCTGTTGAACATGTTGATTTGTTTCTTGAGGAAAAGGAGCGACGTGAGCACTTCCTCCAACCATTGAGCCATGCATGTCCAAGTAACAAAGATGTATGTATAGATGAGTATACGTGGGATTCTAGTTGGAGAGATAGAGTTTCAGTTCATTGGTTTGAAAGGAAAAAGGTGCAGCTAGGATTCTTATTTATATTCCTGCCATGCAAGGAGAAGTACGGCCATGCATCATCTGGATCTAACAGTACGTGGAGCTACCTTTCCTTGAAGACCATCGGCTGGGGGCCACCTGGAAGCAGACCTGAAGATGACGTACACAAAATAAGAAGTCGTACTAGTTGTTTTTGTTTTTCTCTACTCCTAATAATGGAGCAGTTGGTAGTCTCCGCCGGTCAATTTTCGTCCCACCACTTTCGTCTGGTTTTTTTCATAGGTTAACCTTCGTAGATTTTTTTCGTCTGGTTTTCTTTCGTAGTTTTTTTTCGTCTCGCCGATTCGTTTCGTTACTCCACCCGCCCCGTCGATAGCCCAACCGATTTTTCCTGTCGAAGCCCCGCCCCACACGAAAAAAAATCGGTGGAGAAAACTACCAAACGCACGCCCTGCCCCTCCTCCCTCCGGCAATCCCTAACCAAACGCACGCCCTGCCCCGATCGATGGTGCCTCCGTGTGGCTGCGGCGTCAAGCGCCGGCAGCGTCACCTGGATCTCCTCGAGCCAGGGCCCTCCGCGCGCCAGCACCTTCCCCATCGCGCGCGATTTGTCCGCTCCGACCCACGGTGAGCGCGCTGCCACCGCCTTGTCACCGACGTCCTGATCCATCAGCGGCAACGGCGGCTCCTTCTGGCCGGATCAAGGCGCGGAGACCCGTGGGATCCCCTCCTTCGGCAGGACCTCCTCATCTGGTGAGATCCCCTTCCCATGTCTGATGCCTCAAACCGTTCGGCAAGCACCAGCAAGTTTTTTCTACTGAGTAATTAATGTATTCAATGCAAGATTGCATTCTTGCACGGACAGAGAGTGGAACACCACCTTCAGTTTCTCATCTGATCCCACTTGTGGACTCCATGAATGAAGTAAGATAACAATCCATTGGTCAATTACATTGCCTCTTTAGATGGTTTTTAGTGGGCATCAGACTTGGTTTAGATGGCTTTTGTTGTGAAAGAAAACTTATCTTTCTAAAGACTGTACTCTGAATCTTACATCTCATACTTGTTTATTCATTTTGCATAATATTTTTTAGGCCTGATGTGTATCCAACGGCATGGGAGATTAAAGATTTGCATGAGACTGACGATTGTGATTTTGGCCCTGTACTGAATAATCTTGGGAGCGACTGGGTGATGATGATTACAAGCCAGGTAACCGAAAGAGTCGTTCGGCCGCTGGCTAGCTAGCTGTTCTTATCTTACCATTATATGTCTTCCTCAGTATTGATTTGTGAATTATTTCTTTTTTCGAACTATGCAGGAGGACTGCATGTGATGAGTTAAGGCACAAGAACTACGACCATTTTAGCTCCAGCGGTAAGTACACAACTAATCAACAATGCATTTTCACGGGGCGGGGCTTCTGCATTCTGGCTGACAGGCTCGCTGGCACAGCCACATAATCTCATGCATTCAAATTGCTAGCTACACGAAATACGCCCAGATCTATGAGTAGGAATCCAAGGTAACACTTATTGCTTACAAGTATTTACTTCATTTTTCTTCATGTAAAAAGAGAATGCAAGCTGAAATATAAAGTCTGCAGATTCCTCATGTATGTTCAATTTCCAGAATAGGAAGAACCATACCAACAGCATACATACATATTACAGTTTTGCATTTTAAATTTGAAGACCAGGGCAAAGCCCGATCGATGTAATTGGAGGTGAATGTCCGTTTTCTTGCTTGTATTTAATCTTAGAAAACAGAATCTCATCAAGTGAAAATCCGCAGGCATTGCAGTCCAATTGTTCTAGGGATTGGAACCAGACGTGTGACTGAATACTACTTGGAACATGTGATTCTGCAAAGTTGAGGAAGTTGAGGAAGTATGGACTCAGATCCTTTAAGGGTTTGTTTCCATACTGTGGGGCAGCAGGATTTGAGTCCCACTATGAGGGATCAACCTTCAGAGATCAGCTACCGGCGTCATACTGCCCCCACAAGGTAAACCCGCCATTAATCTGGGGTCCCAAATTGCAGTGTTTGTCCCTCTTCATTTGTTATTAGTCTCTGCGATTTCATTCTTTAGCATCTGATGTGGTAGACCGTTTAATCAATTTTCGTGGATAGTCTAGCTCATGTGTTTGTGATCTAAGTGGTGCCACATGTTTCTTCATGAAGCCTCACAAGAAAGTTAGATTCTTCTCCATATCTTCAAATTGGTTGTTTATTGATGAGCTAGGTTGATTTGAGCCGTCTTCTGTAAGTGCTCAATTCCAACCTTAAAACCAGTCGCAAAATTGTTTTGGTCCATGTACGACTTAAATAACCTACTGTGTATTTAACTATTGATGTGTATAGGCAATTATTTACTTCTATATATGGATATCTTCGTTACATAAAAAAGTTACGGTGTACTAAATGGTAAGTAAATAAATTTAAAATAGTCAGTATGATAGTTCTTCTCTCCTCAAGTCTCAGATCTATTTAGACATATTTTGTTTTTGTACCGACTCTTGAATTTTCTGGTTTCTATTTCCGAACCCTTTTGATATGTTCCTTACTCTTGATTTCAGCCTTTTAAGGTATGTTCTTCTTTAGGGATTGCAGAGAGCATGGACCACCGTATGGAAGAAGGAGATGCCATCCTTGACTGTCGTTGTCTTTGGTGTGTTGCTGCCATTTTTCTAATTCTTGCACTACAGAGACCTCAGTCTATCCATGTAGGTCATGCCTTCTAATCAGTCTTTTGACTCTTATGTACGTGTGTGCTCTTGCGTTACTTAATAGATCTTGTTGTATACGATGATCCATTGTCAGTTATACAAAGGTTCTGATTTTAAAATTTTGTAATGTTCAGTTTAGATTTAATTTTATTCCACCTCTTTTTGAATGGACAACATGTGTGATGTTTAAACAATCACATGTGAAATTCATAGGCATTGTGAGGGCATGGAGAAAGGATTCAATTTTTGATTCTTTTTTTCAGGGTTCAGAGCTATTACCTGCTACACCTACACACATGGAAAACTTAAACTTAGCAGTCCAAAATTAAGCAGCAAACTTTATTGCCAGTCATCTGAAAATTCAGTGACAACTGCTGACACATGAGCTTCATTTTTTAGTAGAGTAAGAGATGATGCAGATGACAGTTCTACCTCTCTGACAGAAACAAGAACTTTCTGACCAAGGGCATACCTACAGGACAGCAGGAAGTCCTAAGGCACGCGTCACACATTCACAAAAGATATGGAGCTTATATTTTAGATTAGTCTGAAGCTTTGAACCTTACCAACGCCCGTGATTTGACTCTTGGTGCTTGTGAAGTCTGAATGAAGTACCAGCAGCCAATCTATGAATGATTTCTCATAGTATGTTACATGCTCTGATGTGATTTATGGCAGTTGTGTTCATCGTTTAACCGATCTAGCAATCTATCTTCAGTTTGCTCGAATTGTTTCTTGTTTTGTGGTTACATCTTACATGCATGGTTTGTAGAAGTAAGGGTCCATCTAGCAATCTATTTTCAGTTAGCTAACTACTCCCTCCGTTCTGATTTACTCGTCGTGGTTTTAGTTCTAAATTTGGTGGTATTATTATTCTTAATTTCCTATATTAAAGAAGTATGTTGCCAGCAACCTACTCGGGTCCTCCCTGTGCACATCTGGTGGTGGCTCCTCCTTCTGATTCTTCATGTGCAGATCTATTGGTGGCTCCTCCTCCCCTCCACAGATCTTTATATTTTGCCATTGCTAAAGGTACATGCCTTCATCCTAGAAGAACCTGATTTTTCTTTTGATTGCATACACCATTAGCTTGCCAGTGTAATAGTCGAATAGGAAATCAAATTCTTCCTAAGATCACGAACGGATTTTCTGTAGTTTGGTTGCAAACTTAATGAACCGGTTCCTCAACATTCCAGATTGTGATGATAAGGTTCACAGGAGATGCAAGTACGTCTTCTGTCCAGAAAGGATAAATTGGTGTCCGATTTGACCACAAGCATATGATCTTTGCTCCACAAGGTTGTACTTTGATAAGGCGTGATGCTCTTTTTTGTGTAAGTTGACGAACTCTGGTGAATGAATTGCATTTTGTTTCCTTTAATCATGACAGTGTACATGAGTATTTGGCTAATTATTATTGCTTAATTTATGTTTCCATCAAAACAGCAAATTTACATACGTCTAATTGATATTTGAACTGATGGTATAAAGTAGTTTTGATCTCAAAATATTGAAAAGACATGGATTCAACTAGGGAGGAGTAGAGGAAGACCATGCAAATGAGGGATATGTAAGATATGTGTCCTAGCACCTTTCATAGGAAGTTTTTTTTGCGGAGATGTTCATAAGAAATTAATTCTGAAAATGACTTTTCCAGCAAGCATCTAGCAAGGGTGACCTGGCATGTATCATCACAAATATACAATGACAAGTGATGTGTATTTGTTCTTCCATTGTTACTTTGGGTTTATTTTAACATATCTCCATAGTGATTTGCTACAAGTTAATGATTTTCATTGTTTGTTTTTTGTGCAAGTTTTGGCGGGTTGTGAGCTGGATGTGCTATTAGTCATGGTGCCGAGCTTGGATTGAGGAGACGGATGGAAGAAGGTGATTTTTTTTGCAATATGCAATGTACTCCCTGACATGAATTGATGATTGTTTCTCCTCGACGCACGCTTGCTTCATCGATGCCAGGTCAATGCGCTTGAGGAGGCGGCAGTAGCACACCTGTGGTCCAAATCTAGGTGAATTATTGTGGTTGATCTAGAGGCCTGATCTAGAGAACGGCAGGGCCACAACGTTCGTGCAGCGGTGGCTGGACACACCATCCGGAGGCGAGCAACGGTTGCGCTAGCAGCCACTTGGAAGGGAAGCGAAGGTCATGGAGAAGGAGGCTATGCATGGCCGAGGAGCAGGTCGTGCGCTGCCGCGGGGACGGAGAGCCGGCGCCGGCTCCAAGTACGCCATCGTCCAAGTTGCACTTGGGCTTCCCTCCAGCAGGTCCACACCGTATCTTAGGTCGTGATCGGGCTGACAGCGGTTTGGCCACTACACTCGACCATGTGCTCTGCTGACCTCGATGCCCATATTTTTCTAAACACCATGGCACGAGTACCAACCTCACAGGCTGAACTGTTGGATGTTGGTATTTTGATCTTGCTATGTCAAATAGTACGATGTAATCTATGGAGCTAAAGCTATAGCTAGATCTTGATCTTACAGTCATATCCGTGTCAAGCACAAGCCGACGCCTCTATTTCCGGTGAGGCCAACCATCTAAAATACCTCCTCCATCTTAAATCCATTGATATACTTTTTTGTTACAGGCTTTTTATATATAGATATTAGAATTGGCACTATTTGGAAATATCACTTAACTGTTGGACCCTTTTTGCAGTATACATCTTGGCTGGCCTCAACATATAGTTTTTTCTCAAATTATAGGTTTTCTTCTTCTCTCTGTTCGTGCATGGTTTGCTTCTGGTGATCCGTAATGTCAGTGGTGTTGCTGCTTCTAACTTCTACTGATCCATAACAAGTGCATACTATTTCGTTTGGATGGATCTTTATATATTTCACATTTAGTAGAAAAGTTTAGTATGTGAACAGATGGTACTATTGCGGATTCTTTAACCTTTTCATGTCTAATGGCATGAACTTATCCATAGTAGGTACATGCAAAGGAACTTGACAAGAGAACAATACTCTTTTGAACAAGGCTAATTTGTTACCTTTAAATATCAGGTCCACACCACACACACACACACACACCGTAAAAGAGAGATTTATATGTATCTTTTGCAGGATTGACAGCACACGATGAGAAGAAGACATGGTTTACCTCAGAGCTGGGGACTACAGAGGATAGCGTCTTCGTGGATTCAGATAAGAATAATATTGTAAGAGAGCAAGGTCTCATGTATACAATCAAGCATTGCAAAGGACTAGCTACTGCCTTGTTTATTTTTTTTATGATTGCCCAAAATTTTCTTACTAGAATTTTGAGAAGTTTGGCCATCAGTTCTACTGCTTGGCCATTTTATATATCATGTTGCAGTCTTTCTTTTAATACAAGGTAATATTAATACCATTACCATGTACTTTTGTGTTTGTTTTACTGTACATGGTGACTAATTTTCATATACATTTTGTTTCATATTATCCATGAATATGTTTTTTTATGCATGTACCCTACAACTGGGTTATTATATGTGTGTGAAGTTTTTTTTCCTTTTCACTTGATTACCCTCTTTGGGCTGAAACTTTATAATTATTGCAAGTATGCTGAGAGTGTGTTAGAAACTAAGGGCAATCCTAATTGGATATGTCCAGTTCGACATGGCATTTGCAATTGCAGTATCCGTAGAACTAAGAAAGGACCGTTCCAACTGGCAATGAGTATTGGAAAGTATAAATACTACATTACATATGGTTTCAGAAGTATAATAACAAGCTCATTGCTCATATGGTTTCTAAAGTAGAAAACATCTATGCCCTTTGATGTTTGAAGTGGAAATCTAATTCAATTTCCTTTTTCATTGCAACCACTTAATTTCAATCGGGTCAAAATAAAAAAAATCAAAGACAATTTTTTTCAGCCATAAGTAGAACACCAGAGCTAATTGATACACCATTTTGAAAATTGATACACTGTTGCAGGGAGAGCAGCGCATGCAGCGGTGGTCAAGGGCTTAGTGCCTGTTGACCTCGTCCGTGGCCGTTGTTGGTCGGTGAAGGAGGCATGCATGAGGTGGTGCAAGGGCATGCTGGTGAAGGATTCGCGCATCATGAGGCCGGGTGAGTAACGCTCGGGAACTGCCGGGCGCTCAGACTGACGCGGGATGGGGTTGGCGAGGTGACTCAAGGAGGAGGATGTAGTTATGGGGGAGGGAGTGACGACGGAGGGGCTTCGATGGCCCGACGAGACCCTACATCATAATCAAGGAGGACCCTACATCTAAAGGAAACAGAGCAGTCTATATCATTAGTCTATTACTGGATTTCTAGAAGAAGGAAAAAGGGATAAATGGTTGTTTCTGCTACTCTACATTTGCTTTAAAATTGGTGTACATATATCAAGAAGAACTTGGTTGCAAAAGTGATCAAACATAACATTCAACACAAACACATTGGTTTTGTAATTAAATGCCTAAGATCTTATAATTTTGAATTAAATTGTTTGATTATACAATCAGTTCACATTATTTGGTGTAGCATGCTGTTTAACATTTCAGAGTTCCATCCTTTTTAGTAACGAAATAATGACGAACTTATATTAGTGAATCCATAAAAGTGTATGATATTAGTTTGACGAGGTTATATAGCAAGGCAATTCTTGTTTGACGAGAATAATGAAAAACCAAGCAGCAAAACAAGATAAATTTGGAAAGAAGAGATAATTTTTCGCTCGAAGGTGGGGCTATAAGGAATCCGTGGTATGAGTAAACAAAAGCATCTTGGTCGCCATATAGAAAAACATCTTGGTTGCCTCCTCTCTATCTCGCCCATCTTGTTGCCAGGCATGGAAGAGAGGATGGAGAGCCGAGGAGCGTGGTGGCCTCTGGCTGTTGCCCTGGAAAAGGTAAAGGCCGTGGCACGACTGCCCGTTACAATGCCGCTGCTCCTTGCGTGCTTGTTTCCCTCCTTACACCCCCACGTCCAACTCGATCTTCGTTGCCGCAACGCCGTAGATGACCAAGTCTAGCGCCCGCGCCCGCCGCCCTCTTGTGAATGGCCAACTGATGGCCGAAGGTGGGGAAGGCTTCGATAGTATGATAGTATGATGTGTGTTAGCTGATTGTCAAGAAAAAGATGTGAGTTAGTTGAGACGGCATTATTCTTGGTTATTTTAGCACCATGAGTAGCATCTTAAATTTTCCCAAAAGCCCGTGGCAACGCACGGGCGTTTTACTAGTGTTTCCTAAGATTTAATCAAGTCCGTTGTTATGTTTTGGTAGGTTATTGTTTTCCCTTTGGATTAGGAGTCTGGTTAGCGTGTTGGACAAACCATATACGAGTCGGCTATGCTTGTATAAGTAGCCACAGTCCGGGCATGGTAAAGGGCAGGTTATATTTTGATAATAAACGCGATGTGTTTTTAGGATAGACACCCGTATCGAGTTTTGGGAAAAGCTGTCTAAAGATCCCTAAGTTTTGGAGGAAGCTTTAGAAAACCTCTGTGTTGCGATTTTTCTGTGAGGAAATTGTTTTGTGCGCGAGTACCGTCGTCGAGATTGGTTTTCTCGTGCTGAGCCGCAAGGTTCAAACCCTCTATTTCGTGTACATCGCGTGCGCGGGCGAGAGGCTACTATTGCTGAAGGTGGAGTGTCGTGAAAGGTCAGGCCGCAACAGCAGATCAGATCTCGCCACGAGGTTCGGTCCATATCAGTTCAGCACCATCGCATCAGCCCTCCCACGGAACTGTTGTTGTCATGCTTTAATTTTCTTGGATGCTTAAGCAAACTAATGAGAGAGAGAGAGAGTATCGGTGGTTACAGCATAAGAATTAGAGGATAGAACTGTTGCTGTTGTGTTCCTCTTGCAGCACGGCACTGGAGCGGCGCGACGCTGGAGACGGGCTCAGGACTGGGAGACAGATGAACCATGGCTTGGGAGCTGCCGCAGGGTGTGCGAGTATCTATTTTCTTTTCAGTTGTATGAACTTGGAACCGAATTCTAATGGGAGAGATTTTTTTAAGCCCTCGGCATGACGTGCTTTCATTATTCTAAAAACTATTCATTCCAATACACAAATCAGAGTTGCAGATTGATTATATAGCAACAACCAGGAACTACCATACAATCTTCATATCACACATTCCACCTATGAGTATGAAGATTGGTGACAAGGTACATGCTCAGCTGTTGCTTTCTGTCATCGTACTTGATCAAGTACTATATAAATCTCTGATGCCAAATGAGGTGTTATATTTTCGCTAATATTATGCCTCATTTAGGCAAGAGCAATCATCACTAAGGTCTTATATGCTTAGCTGTCTCATCCACTGATGATCTTTTTCAAGGAACAGAAGAAGGATTTCTTTGTTCCTTTACAGAGGTAACAATACATTCAGCACACTTTCCTGACTGGGTGAAATTGTGATATTTAGAAGTAGAATCTACATTTATACTTGGATGGTTCAATGCACAAACCTCTAACCACATTAGTGAACTACAGTGTCATTTTTCTGGCCCTGTAAAATTGTAATTATGCATATTTAATGCGACATGTGCACGCGGTAATTTTATATCAGTTCTAATATGCTTGCTACTATGTTGGTCTTCTGAGGCCTTCATCTCTGCAGGATCAATCTGTTGATTTTGGCACTTAATAACTACATCTTGAGCGTTGGAGGAGGTAGCCCGTGGACTGGTAAAGACGTGAAGGGGGACACGAGGAGGCTTGCGGTGGTTCTAGGCGCATCTATTCGGCGAGTAAAGGAAATAATTGCATCCGCTGCTACTCAGATGCAATCTTCTGTGGCACCGCAATCATTATCCTCAACCTTCCTCCCCTAGCGAGTTCCACTCCCCCCACCGGCGGCCACTCCGGCCCCAGCGTCCACCTCCGCTTCCGCCGGCGGCCACCCAGGCCCCGGCGCCCTCTCCCTTCCCCGGCGGCCTCCCGGACCCCGACTTTTCTTCCGCGGCGCTCGCCAGGGGGCTCTTTCGCCATGGCTTCGGGTCCGGCCAGCCCCGCCTCGGTGTCGTCGAGGCTGCAGCCCATCGTCTCCGTCTTGGGGCTGTCAGCTTCGTCTGGTTCTGCGGGCGCGTCCACCGGTGCTGGAGGTGCGCCGGCTCGAGCTGTCGATGGCCCGACTGCGGGCCCCTCCGCGCCATGGCGCAAGCCGGGGCCGTCCCGCAAGGCTCTTTGGCGCAAGAGGAAAGCGCTTCGGAAGCTGGCGACGGCGGGAGGAGCCCGGTCCCGCTCGCCGGCGTCGTCCCAGGAGAGGAGAGAGATCCCGGCGGATCTGTTTGGCCTTTGCTTCTCTTGCTTCAGGGAAGGTCACCGCCGGGAAGATTGCGACTTTCCACCGCTGTGCATCCGGTGTGGTCTGGAGGGTCACATTTCTACGGAGTGCAAGTGGCCGAGGAGTCCAAGGTCGGAAGAAGATCTCCGGCGGGATGCTGTTGCCAAGGTTGCGCGCGCTTCGCAGCCGTCGATGCAGGCCGGACTCGCGAACAGGCTGTCGTCGGCGACTAGGCAGACCGCTCCGTCGGAGAGGTCCTCGCCAGTGCCGGTCGACACCGCACCTGTGGGGTTCGGGCAGGCATCGGCTGCAGCTGTTGCTTCCGGTGGCATCTGCGTGCTCCGTAGGATGCCGGAGATGGAGGATCTTGAGCAGCGTCTGAGGCTGGCGGTGGTGGCGTACGTGGGCTGTACTCGGCCCCCGGTGTCGTGCCGGGAGGCGGCGGAAGGAGTGTCGACGGCCCTGCGCATTCCCCTCCATCGGTTCTCTGTCCACAAGTTCCATCCCGAGGACTTCCTGGTGGTTCTCGCTTCGCCGGAGCTGCGCAACAAGGCGTTGGCGGCGGGCACCGTTGAGTATGGCTACTTCAAGCTGTTCATCAAACCATGGCTCAAGCAGGCGCAAGCGGTGTCCAGAGTGATGCGTACTCAAGTTGACCTCATGATCGAGGGGATTCCATCTCACGCGTGGACGACCGAGACGGCGGCCGAGCTCCTTGGTTCGTCATGTCTGGTCGAGAGTTTGGCTCCGGAGACAGAAAATCGCGAAGATCTCTCCCTCTTCAAGCTACGAGCCTGGTGTGTGGATCCTGATGGAGTGCCGGCGGACAAGCGGCTATGGGTGCCGGAACCGGAGGAGAACGGAGGGCCAACAGCAAGATCACCGACGACCCGTGCTTTGCTGGAGTATAAAACGCTCATCCACATTGGAAGGTTGCGCGAGCACGAGGGTCCAGAGCGCTGGTTTTGGCCTCCGAGGTCTGATGGCAGCGGGCAGAGTGGCTTGCCGGGGAACTCTGAGGACATCTCGGGTCGGGAGAATGGCGCGTCTTGCCGTGGTCGAGGGGTGCACGTGATCACCGCGGTGGGGCGCCGGGCAGAGGTGCGCACGGCGGCTCCTACAAGCAGGCTCTGTTGGGTCATATCGGGCCGTCAGAGTGGAGGTTACCGCCGATGGCTCATGGCAAGGAGGTGTCGGCGAGCGCGCCCGTGGTCACCACGGCCGCTGCGACAGGGACTTGCCAGGGAGGAGTGGTGGTTGCAGCCCAAGCCCTGCAGGAGGCGCAGTTTACCACAGATGATCCGGTGGTGCAGATTGCCACAGAAGATCCGGGCAGGTGTAGTGGGACCCCGCCACGCCAGGAGGCTTCGGTGGCCATCGTATCGCACGTTCCGTTGGGCCCGGGTAGCCAGGCTTTTGACCAAGTGGTGAGTAGGGATCAGGCACCCACCAATGCCAGCTCGCAACAGGTGATTGACTGCGCGATTCGCGCGGATCCCATGGAGGATGACCAAGCGCAGGATAAGACGTGCCAGGAGGCGGCTTTTGGGGATTCAAATCCCGCCATCCCATCCGCAGCTGTTTCGGTGGGGGTCGCCAACGCCCAATCCGCTGTTGCCGTGGAGCAGGCTCTACTGGTTCCGCTGCCCGACAAATTCGCAGAGGGGTTGGCACCGGTCTTGGACGCGCTGCAGCTAGCTACAATGGAGACGATCGACAGGCCTTCAGCCGATTTGGTGTCGGGTCCCAGTATACAGGAGGCTGGTGCAGGTTTTGAGGGGGCCGACGTGATCGCGCCAAATGCATGCATGCAAGGGCCGTTGCATGGTGGCAATGGTACTGATGTTGGTGCAATTACTGTACAACGCCGCGAGGAGAATCTATCAGCAAAAGAAATCACAGCGCTTGGGAACATCAAGGCGTTTTGCGCTGGGTTGCTTAAAAAGCTTGCCCCGCCGCTTCTCAAGGAGTTTGAAGGTCTGCGAGGGGTTAAACCAGGCCATGACCCGTTTACCCCACGCCGCACAACTCGGTCCGTCTGTGCAAGTAGCTCTAGGAAGACGAAGGCCTCGGCAGCTGAAACGGTGCTGCTTAGAACCTTGGGCCTGGACTGTGATGATCTGGCGGTCTCGGAAGATGCGCTAGGTCAGCTCCGTACAGTCTTCGACTCACCACTCCAGGAGCCGCAGTTGAGGGCCATCGCGGCTATCTTCGGGAAGGCGATACCGCTCAACCTCGCAGAGGAGGCAGGGATGGCAGAGCCGATCTTGGCGCAGTAGGCACGTTGGTGCCGGTGGTGTTGGAGGCATTTCGTTCCGATGTCGTTCAACGCTTTGGAGTTAGTGTGTTGGAATGTAGAGGCCTTAACAGTCCGGCCAAAAGGAAGGCGCTTAGGGGTTTTGTGGATTCCACTCACGCGGCGATTGTTTGTATCCTAGAAACTAAACTTGAGGTGGTGGACACTTTTGTAATCTTGCAATGCATGGGGCCGAACTATGATGGTTTCACTTACTTACCGGCGTCGGACACGAGAGGCGGTATCTTTGTGGCATGGGACATCACACGGGTGCTCTTGTCAAATTATGTCAATGACTCCCATAGCATTTCGGCATACGTCTCGCCCAAGGAGGGAGAGCCATGGTGGCTCACATTAGTATATGGGCCTCAGGAAGATGAGCGCAAAATTAACTTCCTCAATGAGCTTTCGGAGCGGAGATCCCTATGTCCAGGGCCATGGCTCGTCTTGGGAGATTTCAACCTCATCCTTTATGTGGCAGACAAAAACAACTCTAATTTGGACAGGAGAATGATGGGGAAGTTCAAGCGCTTTGTGGATGATAACGCGCTCAAGGAGCTCTTTTTGCATGGACGCAAATTCACGTTGAGCAACGAAGGGGAGACGCCCACTCTCACAAAGATCGACCGTGCTTTTGTTTCTGTAGATTGGGAGCTAGACCACCCGGAGTACTTGCTGCAAGCATTATCTACCGAGCACTCCGATCATTGCCCACTCCATCTTGCTCTTGAGGAGCACATGCATGCCAGAAGGAGGTTCCGTTTTGAAAAGTTCTGGGCCAAAATGGATGGATTTTTGGATGTAGTCCAGGAGGCCTGGGTCTGTGATCCGGATATCACAGACCCGTTCTTGCGCTTAGACATCATGCTACGAAACACAACCCGAGCGCTTGCTAGATGGGGGCAGAAGGAGATCGGGAACATAAAGCTGCAAATTGCTATTGCGAACATAGTCATCATGCGGTTTGATTGTGCTCAGGAGAGTCGTAGTCTGACTGAGGAGGAGAGATGGCTTAGACAAACCCTAAAACAGCTTGTACTTGGGCTGGCGTCCCTAGAGAGGACTATTGCGCGACAGAGGTCAAGAATTACATGGCTTCAAGAAGGGGATGCTAACACGCAGCTGTTCCACCTGATAGCGAATGGTAGACGTATGAAAAACTACATCCCTTCCTTGACCATGGATGGGTGCATCATCACGGATCAGAAAGGCAAAGAGGAAGCCTTCTACAAAGCTTACAAGGACCTGCTAGGCAAGGATGGAGCCCGAGATTTCACACTTGATTTGGAGGGGCTTGGTGTCACGGCCATTGATCTTTTGGACCAAGATCGCGTGTTCACTGAGGATGAGATTTGGGCTGTTATCAAGGATATGCCTTCGGATAAAGCACCTGGGCCGGACGGGTCCATTGGCATTTTCTTTCAAAAAGCGTGGGAGATTATCAAGGTGGATCTAGTTGCTGCGGTTCACAAGTTTTTCCTTGGCAATGGAAGGGGATTTGGAAGGCTCAACGAAGCTCTGATCACCCTGATACCGAAGACACCGGATGCATGCGCGGTGTTCGACTTTCGACCTATTTGCCTTGTGCACAGTATGCCCAAGATAGCTTCCAAGCTGTTGACTGCCAGGCTAAGACCGTGCATGGGAGAGCTTGTACAGACGAACCAGTCTGCATTCATTAAGGGCAGATGCTTGCATGATAACTTTCTTTTGGTTCGGCAAATGGCGCGCATGATGCATAGGAGGAAAGCCAAGGGAGTGATGCTCAAGCTTGACATAACCAAAGCTTTTGATTCACTGGCATGGCCGTTTCTGTTTGAGGTGTTAAGAGCCAAGGGCTTCTCGGAGCGCTGGATCTCTTGGATTGCTATCTTCCTCACCACCGCTAGCTCGAGGGTGCTTGTGAATGGATGTGCTGGTGACAAGTTCATGCACGCTAAAGGATTGAGACAAGGGGACTCGATATCTCCCTTTATTGCCATGGACGTGCTTACGGCCATCATCTCGAAGGCGCATGAGGCACGAGTGCTTAGTACCATCAATGGATGTAGTCCAATGCAGCGCTTGTCCCTGTATGCTGATGATGTGGTGCTCTTCATAAAAGCAACATGGCCAGACCTCATGTGCATTAAAGAAATCCTTGCTATATTCGGAGTGGCATCTGGGCTCAAAGTCAACTATTCCAAATCTGCGGCAATCTTGATCAGAGCAGAATATGAGGATGAAGAGCTTGTTAAGTCTGCACTGCCATGGAGAATCGACACCTTTCCATGCAAATACCTTCGGCTCCAGCTTAGCATCAGGCAACTCAAAAGGTCAGAGTGGCAGCCAATTGTTGACACGGCTCTCCACATCCTGCCTGGATGGCAGAGGGGTCTCGTGACGAGGCCGGGGAGGCTCATTATTGTCAATCAAGTAATGAGGGCGCGCGCTACACATCATCTCATGATAGCGGAGGCACCTAAATGGGCTCTGGAGAGAGTGGACAAGGGGTGTCGGGCATTTTTCTGGGCCGGAACCGAGGCGGTGAATGGAGGAAAATGTGTCGTCTCTTGGGCTAGAGTGTGCAGGCCTAAACACTTGGGAGGCTTGGGAGTCATTGACCTGGCTAAGCACGGTATCACTTTAAGACTTAGATGGGAATGGCTCAGACGCACTGATGATTCCAGGCCGTGGCAAGGCCTCAACCTGACCTCGGACAAAAAGGTGGATCAAGCTTTTGGAAGCCTTGTCAAATGGGAAGTTGGTTCAGGAGGCAAGACCTTGCTCTGGAAAGACCGATGGATACATGGAGCAGCTATTAATGATTTTGCACCCTTGGTTGTGGCAAAGGTGCGGACACAAGTGGTAAACAGGAGACTTGTGCGAGATGCGATGTGCATGCATTCATGGATGGACGATGTAATGGGCGATCTATGCACTGAAGGTCTCACCCAGTTCATCGGCCTTTGGGAGATTCTCTTGGAAGTTCATTTGGATGCTCAGGTCGAGGACTGCCCCATCTGGGCTTGGGACACGTCCGAAGTCTACACGGCATCATCTGCTTACAAGATGCTATGCGAGGGAGGAGTCGGATTCCATTGCTTTGGAGCCATATGGAAGTGTTGGGCACCGCTTGCGTGCAAGCTATTCATGTGGCTTGCGGTGCAATATCGTTTATGGACCTCGGACAGGAGAGCTAGGCACGGATTGCAAGACCAAGCATCAAAATGTTACATGTGTGACCAGGAGGAGGATACAGTTGACCACATTTTGCTGCAGTGCGTGTTCTCGCGGCAAGTGTGGTTCCGCTGCACTACTAGGGTGGGTTTGACGGCCGACCTTTTCCCAACAAATGACTCAAGATTGGTGCAGTGGTGGATGGATACGAGAAAGCGAATAGATAAGCAGTCTCGGAAAGGCTTTGACACCCTCGTGATGCTAATCTGTTGGACGATATGGAAGCAAAGAAATACGAGGGTCTTCGGCACGGGCATAATCAAGAACGAGTGGGATACTGTAGACTCTATCTTTGATGAGTTGAGGACTTGGGCCAAAGCAGGAGCTTTCGGAGGACAACCAATCATAGAGTAGTCGAGTAGAGCTAGGGAGTGGTGTGGAGGCTTGGTTAGGGTCGGTTTGTGACTCCTAGCTAGCGATGTGTAATCTCTTGTACATATTTTTCTTCCTTCTATAAAGCTAAGGTACGCCATTGGCGTACCCTCGAAAAAAAAATCTATTCGGCGAGTAGCAGTGCGCTGTGTTGGACAGTTACCATCCAAGATGGCCGGCTGCCTCGCAAGGACACTACTTGTGGTCTTAAGAGTCCTGGAGCGGTGAGCATCCAGGCTTTTCGTGGCCGATCTGAATAACGAACACGTGGAGATCCTTGGCGTCAATGCTGGAAACAGTAGCAACGGTAGTACTCCTCCAATCAATATACTTATAATTGTATGTAGCACTCTGTTTATTGACAAAGTTCAGGATAGACACCTTACATTGATGCGGTTTTGTGTGGGATAACTGTTTTGATAAGATGGTAGCATTGTCCAACTGATCTTTCTTTTTCTGTTCATAATACTTGATGTGTTTGATTACTAGGCCAAGGGGTTTAAAGATATGAATCAATTAAATGGTGGAACATGATGTCTTGCGTTTTAATACCAGAATCATATTTCAGACTGATATTTTGGTAAAATGTTTGGGGCACCTAGATCACCAACCATTGGATTGCTTTAGAAATAGCACCATGGAACATGGATAATTTCCGCCCAGAATCAGGTTTAACCCGTTAGTGCATTTGATTAAAAGTGGATACATATTTTTGTGGCAACTAGCCTACTATTGTTGTTCGTGCTGCTGCGGTGTAGTGAGATGGAGACACCAGGACAGAGAGAGATGAGATGGTATTTTTTATACTATGTTGCCGTTCGCTTATAATATGGATCAAGGGTGGAGAGAGTTGCGATGCTTTTTTATTTTATTTTATGATGATATTCGGTGTTAGTGCTGCTATTCGCTGCTACTATGCGAATGAAAAAGAGAGAGAGATCGTATTGCGTAGTGCTTGCTTATGGTATGTTTATCTGACGATAAATTTGTTGATTTGTTTGTTACAACGCATGCAAATAAACGGATTTGCTGAGTGACTGTAACACAGTTCCGATGTAATTTAATAAAATTATTAATTTAGATATATTATAACTGAGCACCTTTCCAGCCCTCTCAGGCTATTAGCATTTTCAGCCTTTGGATCATCAGTCCAGGTCGTTTTCGGCCGTCAGATTTACTCTTAATCCCGCTTCGTTGTCTTAGCTAAAACCGAGCGCTTCCTTGTCGGGCCGCTGCTCCGGTGACTATTTTGGACACCTGGTGTGAAATTGGGACTAATGGGCTTCTACGAGCCTCCATCCGTGCAGCCATACCCCACGACGCTCCTTCCTCGCTCTCATCTCACGCATGACCTACCTTCGCCAACCCTAGGTGTGCCGCCGCCACCATGGTCTTCATCTCGCAGCCCCTCAACCGCCCCGTCGGAGCGGCGCCTCCGTCTACGCCTAGCCGCCGCTGTTCTCCTTCTCATGTCTTCCCAAAAGGTGCAGCAGGGAGCATATTTTTCTCGAGCCGGCGACGATCTCTATCCCCAAATCAGTGGCGCACTACATCCCTGAAGCACAAGTCCGATTTTTCAAGCCATATCTAGAGTCCTTAGGCGCGCCGTCCCCAGATCCAGCACGTTGAGCAACTAGCCGGAGGTACGTATAGACATCTGACTGGTTTCAATTGGGGCCTCTCGGTTGGGAGGGGTTCAGGGCGTGCGTTAGTTCGAGGGGCTCAAATGGCTCTAAAACAGGTTCCTTCGTGTGCAACTTCTAATTTTCTACATCTTATTTATAGATCCTTTGTAGATGTCAACAGAAGGTGTCAAGGTGATCAGTATATTAAAGACTTCAAGTGATCTGAACCGGAAGTTGTCAAACTTTAGTACCTGAATTTGGTTGATCCGGATGAGAATACTGTAAGTTTTATTGAGTTCATGTGATTTGTTACCCAAACCCATCCCCATATACACGTCCTGGAGTGGCTTCTCTTGTACGCAGAGATGGTTGATACGAACCGGAGCGGCTGTTTGTCTATTCAACGGACGAAACCGATCCGCTGTGGTTTGAAGGAAGTAATCAATCTTCACTTTCTGGTTGACTCATGGTGGATGATGTATGCCACTTGCTGGTGACGCTTAAGGCAGTAGGTGTGACTTTCTGTTTTCTTTAGTACAAGCATCTATGCATATAAGCTACCTCACCTTGCACTCTCCCGTCACCCTTAGTACTCAGGCAACAGAACCTTTAGCAGCATGGTTCTTGGCTTGGTTACCCTCTATTTCTTTCCTGCACAACCCCTCTTCAATGCAATGACTGCAGTGTTCTAATATCTCACCAATCCTTATTTTGTGCAGGTGGCGTTCATACTGGTTGTAGTCAATTGTTTTGGGTAAATCTTGGAGACTAATTCTGGCATTTTGATTTTGGGAATGTTTTAGTCTTGAATCTCAGATGGCTATTGGACAGGTTATTACTAGCGCATTTGGGGAATTCTTAAGTTTCCAACCCCCGGTGGATAGCGGCTGTTAATTTTGTTCTAAAATTCTCTATTTGTTGATTTGGTTTTCCATCATGCTCCAAGTTAGATGGATTTGTGCAGATTCTCTAAGGTAGAGGATTGGTCAAGGCAGATGATTACCAACGCTAGAGTACCAGTTGTGATGATTTTTTTTATCTTGGGAGTGGCTTCTCTTGTAGTGTACGCATCCATATAGAAAAACAGGAAAGTTAGCACAACATTGTTGGATCTATGCAATGAAAATATATCCATTAGTTATATTTTTGTATAGGAAGTTATATTGTAGTTTGGTTTGCACAAAGTTTTAAATTAAAAATCTGTACTAATATGCAGGTAAATTTTCTAATAATAACTCATGTGTTTTCGAACAAGGCACTCTAATGGCAGCAAAATTTAAAAGCCATGAAGTTGTTGAAATCAGGTACTGCAATGGTCTTTTATTTTCCAGCCAACAGGTAATAAAAATCAACCATGAAAATCTGAAGTGCTCTGTTCTTAGAGTTCCATGGCTTAAGCAGAGAACGTCTGCAGCAGAAAACTTATTTGGAAAATGTTGTTTTTGAAATGTTTATTGGGGGAATCTCCCAAATAGAACTGTATTAGCTGAATTATGTTGCTTAACTTTTTGATCCAGTTTTTTCATTAAAAAAAGGCAGCCCGGTGCATCTAGCTCCCGCTTGCGCAGGGTCCGGGGAAGGGTCTGACCACTTTGGGTCTATAGTACGTAGCCTTTCCCTACACATTTCTGTAAGAGGCTGTTTGAGACTTGGAACCCATGACGTCATGGTCACATGGCAACAGCTTTACCAATGCGCCTACCTAAGAATTACTTCATGTTCTGGTTCCCTTTTTCTGTTATGTCTTGTGAGCATACACAAAGCTGTCCAGGGAGTATATATCTTCTCCAAGAAGCAAAGGTAAAATCTAATTAGAAGAATGCGTGTTTTTAGTAGTCGCACCTAACCTCCTTATTGGATTTGCTTTACAGTGTATGGGTTCCTGTGGTCTCCACGTGATGTGTGTGTGGATGCTAGGTTAATTTGTTTGCAGTTATCCACTAACCCAAGAAACACCACAGAACCTGTTTGCCTCTTAGAATCAGACATCACAGAGCAGCCATTTCGGCAATTCTCAAATGTTGATGTCCATTCCAAGCTTTACATATATATCTTTCCTTGAAATAAATAAATTCTAATTAGAAACAAGCCCATCATAAAGGAGGATCTACACCTAGCGATTTTATTTCCATAGATTGAAGAAATAAATGAAGAACTTGGTTTTTGCTTAATATGTGCGTATATTATTTGAATCCTTCCTGCTATTTTTATGAAGCATCACTTCTTAATCATCATTTATGGAGGTTCTTTCAGTATGTAGTCTATAGATGTTGCTTTATTTATTAGTGTATATATTTTTTGTAGATGGCATCTCAAGCACTTGCTCAAATAAATTATAATTTATTTATACATGCTGGTTTTGATGTGAACAAAATTACCTATATAGGCTTTACTTGATGGCAGCGACAAACAGTGTCCTACCTTGTATGATTAAGTGCTCACTAGATGCTGGTGCTAACCCCAAATATTCCTGGCCGAGTGAGTTACCGAGTCTTATATTGTTTCCTCCTCTGCTTTTGTGATCCATTTTTCATGCAGTACAAAGATAAAAGTAGTTTTATGTTTTTGTTTCAGGGATACTGGAGGAGGGGTTGTTGACTGTTGATGTTACTAAAGTAGACTTCACTATTCAGATTGATAAAGTTGAAATCTGGTCTTCCTGCATTATAGTTTCCATTTCCACTAGAGGATTTCACTTTCATTACCAATGCTGATGTTTTATTTAGCATTAGCGCTAATTCATTTATTTCCTTCAATTTGAAAGAAAATAGTATTATCATCTGAAACCTCACACCTGTAATTTGAATGTTGTTAGTATCAAAGAAATAATACTTGCCATTTTATAACTTAGTAGTTGGCAAGTTGTCTGTGAGCTACCAATTGAGCATAGAACAGAGGTGGAGGTATTGTGCTATTGTTTCAGACTGAATTGGCGCTAATGCACGATTGAGCTGATGATAGTGCATGTAGTTTTAAGTGTAGCGGACTGAGGATGATACATTGCTTCTTAAAGATTAATCTATGACTAGGGGAAGTACCTATACTAATTTGCTCTCAGTTTGATTTGTATTTTGTGATTTTGTTTATTATAGCTTGAATCAAACAATGATAGTCGGCTCTGTAACCGATTTCCTTTACATATATTTCTTTTTAAGATTCAGATTTGCCTGATACCGGCTAGCACACCGACCATTTGGTACATCAAGCGTTGGATTGAGAAATATGCACTGTGTCTACCAGTTTTCTATTGTTCACATTTTATTATATGTCTTCAAAGTATCTACAAATAAGACACATAACCAGCCCTTTGAAAATGATTAACCTTCATTCTGGACTCATGTTTGGAAAGAAAACATAAATTTTGCTGAAAAAGAACTCTATGTTTTTACATAAATTCCTAGCACTTTATACTACATTAAAAAAAAGACGGTGCAGCAACGCGCGCCATCAATGATCTAGTGAATTGCGGGAGGCGGTGGCCGTGCATGCTCGCTTGTGCCTGCCTGCACCCAGCCGTGCTTGTGGTGGTCCTCCTGTGGGCTGCAATTTGCACCGTGAGTGTGACGCCCCCGATTCAATCGTACACTAATCATGCACGCAAATGTGTACGATCAAGATCAGGGACTCACGGAAAGATATCACAACACAACTCTAAAACATAAATAAGTCATACAAGCATCATAATACAAGCCAGGGGCCTCGAGGGCTCGAATACAAGTGCTCTATCATAGACGAGTCAGCGGAAGCAACAATATCTGAGTACGACATAAGTTAAACAAGTTGCCATAAGATGGCTAGCACAAACCGGGATACAGATCGAAGAGGCGCAGGCCTCCTGCTCAGGATCCTCCTAACTACTCCCGGTCGCCGTTAGCGGGCTGCACGTGCAAAGAGGGCACCTCCGGTAGTAGTAGTAAATGCTGACGGAAGCGCCCGCCCTCGGTTCGACATCTGGTTGCGACAACCAGGTAGAAAGGAAAGGGGGGAAGGGGAGAAAGCAATCGTGAGTACTCATCCAAAGTACTCGCAAGCAAGGAGCTACACTACATATGCATGGGTATATGTGTAAAGGCCATATCAATGGTGAACTACGTAATGCCGAATAAGAGGGGATAACTAATCACGTCAAGACTACGCTCGCAGCCTCCATCTTGCAAAGATGTAGAAGAGAGTAGATCAAGTCCTCCAAGTAGCATCGCATAGCATAATCCTACCCGCGATCCTCTCCTCGTAGCCCTGTTAGAGAGCGACCACCGAGTTGTATATCGGCACTTGAAAGGGTGTGTTTCATTAAGTATCCGGTTCTAGTTGTTATAAGGTCAAGGTACAACTCCAAGTCGTCCTGTTACCGAAGATCACGGCTATTCGAATAGAAAAACTTCCCTGCAGGGGTGCACCATATTACCCAACACGCTCGATCCCATTTGGCCGGACACACTCTTCTGGGTCATGCCCGCCGCTGAAGATCAACACGCCGCAGCCCCACCTAGGCACAACAGAGAGGTCACCGCCCGGTCTAAACCTAAGAGCACAAGGGTCTGGGCCCATCGCCTTAGCACACAAGACGCTATGTAGGGCGGCGGAAGCAGACCTAGCCTAGCAAGCGTTCCAGTCCAATCCGGCGCGCGCCGCTCAGTTGCTGACATCACGAAATGCTTCGGCTGATACCACGACGCCGGTTGCCCATATCTTGTCCCACGTGGCGGTTAGTGCATATAAGGTCAACGACCCAACTCAGATCAAATACCAAGATCTCGTTAAGCGTGTTAATGATGTAACCGCAGACACCGACCAGGGCCAGGCCCACCTCTCACCTAGGCGGTCTCAACCTGCCCTGTCGCTCCGCCACAAAGATCCACACAGAGGGCCGTTGGGACAAAGGTCCTTTCAGCCCCCAATCCGTGAATCACACCGACCCGACTTTATTCACCACATGTATCATGTATAAAGTATAGTATATACCCGTGATCACTTCCCTAGTGATCACGGCCTGATAGTATAGCAAGGCAGACGGACAAGAATGTAGGGCCACAGATGGAAAACTAGCATCCTATACTAAGCATGTAGGATTGCAGGTAAAGGTAACAACAGTAGTAGCAAGGACAGGCTATGCATCAGGATAGGATTAACGGAAAGCAGTATAGAGAAGAATAGGCGATATCTGGTGATCAAAGGGGGGGCTTGCCTGGTTGCTCTGGCAAGGAGGGACCATCAACACCGTAGTCGAACTGGGGGTCGCCGGCAGTCTTGGGGTCTACCGGAAAGAAGTAACAGAGGGGGAACACAATAAATAACAGAGCAATCAAAGCATCACAAAGCATAACATGGCAATGCGCGGTCTAGAGGTGACCTAACGCGGTACTAGGTGGTACCGGCGAAGGGGGGAAACATCCGGGAAAGTATTCCCGGTGTTTCGCGTTTTCGGCAGATGAACCGGAGGGGAAAGTTGCGTGTTTGCTATGCTAGGGATGTGTGGCGGACGAACGGGCTGGGTATCTGGATTCGTCTCGTCGTTCTGAGCAACTTTCATGTACAAAGTATTTTCATCCGAGCTACGCTTTATTTTATATTAATTTTAAAAGATTTAATCTTTTTAGAATTTACTTAATTATTTTAAATCGAATATTATCCAGAATAGTGAAAGGTGATGTCAGCATGACATCGCCATGACATCAGTCGGTCAAACCCAGCTGACCAGAGTCAAACGGCATGTGGGTCCAATGGGACCCACCATCATGGACTAAGGCTAACTAACGTGATTAGTTAATTTAAATTAGTGATTAGGTTAATTTAATGATCTAATTAAGTTAATTAATTAAGTAATTACTTAATTAACTAATTTTTTAATTACTTATTTTTTAATTCCTTTTCTTTATAAAACGCTTAGGGCGGGGCCTTTGTCATAGGCCCTGTGGGGCCTAGCGGGTTCGGCGCCATCTCAGGCGGGCGTTAGGCTGGGTGCGGGCGCCCATCGAGGAAAGGCCGTGGCCTCGGGTGGGCATGCCAGCGAAAGGCGGGGGCCTCGGCCAGGGCCGCCAAGCGACAACTGGGGCGGGGTGGAGGAGAGCAAGGGCGTGCGATGGGGCGTGGCCGCCGAAGCCGGGCGCAGCTGGCTGGATGATGGCGCGCACGCGACACGACGACGACAGTGGGGGCGGATGGTGGCGCGGCAGTCGGATCAACGACGGAGTGCAGGGGGAGCAAGAGGCCGGTGGCGAGCGCTAGCAGGATCCTACGACAGTGGATCGATAACGGGGCGAGCGGGAGACGGAGGAGGGGCTCACATCGAGCAATAGAGGAGCTTGGGGAGGCCGGAACGGGTCGTGGTGGTCGTGGCCGGCGGCCTGCCGGCGTTGGAGGGCGGCGAAGCGGGGCGACTCGGTGGGAGCGGCCGCGGCCGGGTTCGGTGCGCACCGGCGGGATCCTGCCGGCATGGTCCGTCGACGAGGTGGACTCGGCGAGGGGCACCAGCCTGGTGGCGGGGACGGGAGGCACCCGCCGAGGTGGGCAGCGGGACGCTGCACCGATCCAGTCGAGGGAGGTGAGAGGAGGGGCGCGGAGGAGTACGGGAGGGGTGGCGGCCTTAGCAGAGCGGCGGCGACGGGGCGCCGTTGCGCCCCGATCCGGATCGGGAGGGAGCGAGAGGAGCGAGGCGTGAGGGGAGAGTGGAGGGGTCGATCCCGATCCAGGGGGAATCGGGGAGGGAGTGGGGTGAGTGGGTAGCGGTTTAGGGTTCGGGGGATAGTGGCCATATAGGCCAGGGGAGGTGCGGGGTGGGCCGGCCGAAGTGGCCAACTGGGCCTGTTTGTTGGGTCGGTTGGCCCGTGGGGGCTTTTCTCTTTCTTACTTTCGTTTATTGTTTTGTCTTTTTCCTTTTATTTATTTTTCCTTTACCGTTTTCTATTATTCCCAATATATTTTAGTTTTAGCAAAACTCAAAAGTTTTACCAATTTTAGTATATGTAATTATGCCACATATCGAACATTTTAGTTTTGATGTTTGGAAAGTTTAGGTGTTTGTTAATAATCCAAATTTGAATTCGAATCGCTTTCGAACTAACACGAGATTAGCAACAGTAATCAAGGTGACGTGGCATCATTAGCAAAGGTTTACTATAGCTTTATTATCCGGGCGTCACAATTCTCCTCCACTACAAGAAATCTCGTCCTGAGATTTAAGCGGTGGAGTAAGGGGGAAAAGGTGCTGGTAGCGAAAAACCTAATGAGTCTTCTCGGTCTTGGCTGCCCTTTCGAAGAGGTTGATCCTTTTCGTTGATGTATTCATTTCTCTGCTTTAGGTCATCATGATGAAGTCGGCATCCTTTCTTCGGGAATTCTATCGTACTTCCGAAAAATAAAGGGTGGGTATTCCGGGGGAACGAACCTCTAGAAGGTTAACTATCTAGTCAATAACATCGGGGAAGGTGGTGGGAAGTAACTCTCGAATTGAAACTTAAGAAAGTATCGAGAGCAAAGTAAGGAGGTGTCATGGGAAGTTTCGAGCGGGCAGGCAATCGTTTGATGCCTGTTACAAGGCGTGAAAGGGGTTCAAAGCAACGGGAATAAGTATTGTGTCTGATACCAGAATAGATCACTAGGAAGGTGGCTCGTGATCTTTCACACGAAGCCAAGCGTGAGGAATAGCTTTGGGAACATGGGTGTACAGGAGAGTCAGGTTTTGATCCTGTGGAACTGTGGGTTATGGGCCCACCATGTGGGTTAAAAGTAGGAAGGGCGGAGACGTCTTGCGTGATCATGCAAGCAAGGTATGTCAGAGGATAGCCTATCAGTTATGTCGGCAACAACATCAGTACCAAGGGCGAGGGACGAAGAGAACCATTTTCCTGCTCGTTGAACGAGGCGAACCAGTAGGCAAAGTTTTCGTCCATCGGTGGTTACCGAAATGTCATCAACAAAAGTAACAGGGTCTCACTGGCAGAGTGGTACCACGAGGTGTTTACATAAGTAGGAGAATATTACTGCTTAGGTCATATAGATCACAAGAAAGGTTAAACCAAACGATGGAAAGGAAAATATGAATATCAGATTAAACAGAACAATGGAAAGGAAAATGTGTTAAAACACATATTTCAGGGGTATTTCCTTCCCAAGGACAAACAGAGCATGATATCCATGACAGGATATAACGTAGAAAACCATTTAGGTTAGGGGAGAGGAAGTTCATGACATTACCCAAACAACGGTGTTTGGATAATTGAGCAAGAAACATTTAGCATTGCGCTTCCAATGTTCTTATTGAAGATCAGAGTACCACAGACAAGCTTCGAGATAGCATTGACATGGTCTTCAAGCAAAGGTCGGACTACGGATACACGAAGGATCCATCAAGAACAACTCGTAGAATAAGTCTTACAATTTCCTCATTGAAGAATGGCTAACCTTGCTAAAAAGAAACTATAACAATAGGTTCTCCGGCCAGGTGTGCTAGGCATGACATCACCTTATTGGGTTATAGAAAGACCAATGCTATGACTCTTGGAAAATGTTCCAACCATCATATCTGACCGAGTTTCAGATCTGATTGGTGTCAGGATACCTCAGACTCAGGATGCCCGAGAAGAAAAGATGCAACACAAATTAACGCAAGGACGTCTTAAGATTCTCGGGAAATGAACCATGGAAGCAAATTCCGAAACCAGAGTTCATCATTAAACCAAGGAGAGGATGAGGAAGTGGCTGACGGACTCAGCGATAATTCAACGAGGTATCCAAAAAGATGCATCTCCTCAATTATGTGGATAAGGAGATAGCATTTGTCAAATCAAATGATATAATGAAGCATGCTCGAGGAAAACATACACAATTAAACATTGGTTGAAAGGTGCGCCCGAAATATGGGTTGGGCTGCACGACCAATGTCAGAATGGTGGTTCAATAATTAATAGTCTAAGAATGAACGGCCGACCATTAACTTCAAAGCAATAGGGTTGCTAGAAGGGTAGAATTCAAACTACACCGTTCACTTGTTGGTACACCGGTTGGAATCAACACGAGGACCAAGAAAGAATGGTGATGGTGAGAAGCATCACAATACCAAGAATTCCTTAAGAGGTGGAGCAGTCCTCACAACATCCTTGATATTAAAAGATGGTAATACTCCAAGGTAAAGAAGAACAAATGCTGGATAGCAGGGAGCTCAAGGTATAACACAAAACACGAACAAGTTTGTGTTGAACGGAAGGCAATAAAGTGGTCAAAGAAAACACAAACCATCGGGGGCAAGGATGGTATTTCTCATCATGAACTCAATTGATATCCTGGAAGAGCTCATAAGGTTGATGATGATCACGACACATTTGTCGATAGATTTCATGAAGATGTAATCAATCAGCGACGACATCAAGTCAAAGGAATGATGAAGCGGAAGGTTATTGGAACCATGGGTAGGACACAAACTTGATATCAAGCTTGTTGTCCAAGGCGAACTGATATGACGAGGAAGATCGACGTAAGCTTAGCTCATCATCGAAAGTTGTGCTCCGGGATTACGGACCAGGTAGCACAGTTAAATTTTAGCATGACAATGATATAGCCGAACAGGCTAGGAATGACGTGATCGGCTACAAACCCGTAAGAAAAGAATATTACTAAAAGTTGTTGAACCGTAGTGCGGACTCGGTTCAGTTATCGGTGTCTTTGAGTGTTTAATAACTCAAAGCCCGTGAAAAATTGGAATCGGTGAGAGTGTAGTACTTGATGGAGAACTCATAAGAAGTTATGCAGTCCCGTGATGATCTCGAGATACCAGGGTGTAATACTCGACGAAAGATCAAAGTAAAGGTTGGACACGTGTATTGATGCATAGAAGACAAGTGCTTAAACTTGCCCGAGAAATGGGATCAAAGAAGACATACGGTCGGAACCATGATTTCAAAGGATCAATTCACCGATACCAAGGATATTATATCAAGGAAATAGTTATTATTACAAGAAGCTTCCATGATAGGATCTACATCGTGTCCATGGGCATGAACACAAAGGTTCAAGGTCGACTCCCACTTTCTCAATGCATAACCTTCCATTCACCTCGTATTTCGAAAATGACATTAGTTGTTGAAAGTTTTACCTGGTGCAATACCAGATAAGTATGACCCGTGAAATCTTTCGGGTTCACATAGATTAGGGAAGGCGTTGGTTCAACCCATCGGGGCATCTTAGGAACATATACCACAAACTGCAGAAGTAAATAACTCAAGCTCGAAAGCAAAGCATGGTTGAGAAAGCAGAGGATACAATTTACCAAAGGCGTTATGTATCCAAGTAAAGGCTCACAAGGTTATTGAATATGAAGGACGTTGTCGGATATCATTCAACAAAGGATCTGGTGGCCCATAAGGGATCTTATGTGAGCATCCGTACTCAACCAGAAGGAGAAAGAATGCAAAGGCAACAGGTTATGGAATCATCTGATAATTCGAAGCTTAAATGCAAAGGAATTATGATTCCAAATCGAAGGATCAGAAGCAGATGCTCTGATCAAGGATGGATAAGTTGAATAGACTTAGGGGCACAATCGACGACAATTTAATTGGTCGAGATCCAGCTCATGTCAAAAATGACGTATGAGCCGGGAGGATGAATTCTAGGATCTGATTAAGGATTGCGAGCATTCGCAACATATCGAATTAACGTACTCTAAATGATAATGACAAAGGATACTATGAATATTGCTAGCCATATGGAACACATCCATAATGCAAGCAGACAAGTATTTGCCGAGCAATAGCGGGCAGAGGATACCGGAAGATCAGATAGTATTTCAATGTATCTTGTGAATCATATGAACAACGGAAAAGAACGGATACTCGATAAGTGCGAGGAATTATCCGTAAGGGGTATTCATGGGGCAAGAACTACAAGGCAGTGGTACAAGGGATTCTTAAAAGTCAGAGAGCAATTCGATGTATCTGGTAATACCAAGAGAAACTCAGAGTAGTTGTATGAACAAGTGTATGTCGTTATCCATATGGATATATCGGTAGTACGGAATTGAAAAGGCAGAGGGCACAAGGGTCTTGGGAATGATCGAAGAGTATCTTCAACATCTTCTAGTGCAGTCGTCGATCATCTGCGATAAGGGGCTCTCCGGGAGAAGTAGTTACGAGAACCTAGAGTCAGATTTAGTAAAATCATTTAACCCGATTAGAAGAGAGATCAGAGTCCAGAGTATAGAAAAGGAGTAAAAGATCCTAATACCACCCAATGGCGACGTGTGCCGGTAAGACACACAACCATGTCAGTAAAAGTTTTTGCAACGTCTAGACTCGACTTCAGCCAAGGAGTTGGAAAGGGGGATTCCTACAGGCAGTCGGCTCTGATACCAACTTGTGACGCCCCCGATTCAATCGTACACTAATCACGCATGCAAATGTGTACGATCAAGATCAGGGACTCACGGGAAGATATCGCAACACAACTCTAAAACATAAATAAGTCATAAAAGCATCATAATACAAGCCAGGGGCCTCGAGGGCTCGAATACAAGTGCTCGATCATAGACGAGTCAACGGAAGCAACAATATCTGAGTACAAACATAAGTTAAACAAGTTGCCATAAGATGGCTAGCACAAACTGGGATACAGATCGAAAGAGACGCAGGCCTCCGCTGGGATCCTCCTAACTACTCCTGGTGGTAAATCGCCGCCGGGCTGCGTAGTGAAGAGGGCACCTCCAGTGTAGTAGTAGTCGCTGTTGACGGTGGCGTCGCCCTGGTTCCGACATCTGGTTGAGACAACCAGGTAGAAAGGAAAGGGGGGGGGAGGGGGGAGAAAGCAATCGTGAGTACTCATCCAAAGTACTCGCAAGCAAGGAGCTACACTACATATGCATGGGTATATGTGTAAAGGGCCATATCATGGACTGAACTGCAGAATGCCAGAATAAGAGGGGGATAACTAATCTCGTCAAGACTACGCTCGCAGCCTCCGTCTTCTTGACATGTAGAAGAGAGTAGACTGAAGTCCTCCAAGTAGCATCGCATAGCATAATCCTACCCGGCGATCCTCTCCTCGTAGCCCTATTAGAGAGCGACCACCGAGTTGTATCTCGCACTTGAAAGGGTGTGTTTTATTAAGTATCCGATTCTAGTTGTCATAAGGTCAAGGTACAACTCCAAGTCGTCCTGTTACCGAAGATCACGGCTATTCGAATAGATAAACTTCCCTGCAGGGGTGCACCACATTACCCGACACGCTCGATCCCATTTGGCCGCGGAAGATCAACACGTCACAGCCCCACCTAGGCACAACAGAGAGGTCAGCACGCCGGTCTAAACCTAAGCGCCACGAGTGCGGGCCCATCGCCTTAGCACACCAAGACGCTATGAGGGCGGCCGGAAGCAGCACCTAGCCTAGCAGGCGTTTCAGTCCAATCCGGCGCGCGCCGCTCAGTCGCTGACGTCACGAAATGCTTCGGCTGATACCACGACACCGGTTGCCCATATCTTGTCCCACGTGGCGGTTAGTGTTGGGGAACGTTGCAGAAAATTAAAAATTTTCCTACGGTTTCACCAAGATCCATCTATGAGTTCTACCATGCAACGAGTAACGAGAGAGAGTTTGCATCTACATACCACTTGTAGATCGAATACGGAAGCGTTCTTGAGAGTGGTGATGACGAAGACGTTCCCAACGTGATTCCGATCACCGATGACCAAAGTATTGAAAGGACAGCACCTCCATGTTCAACACACGTGCGGGACGATGGCGTCTCCTCCGCCTTGATCCAGCAAGAGAGAAGGAGAGGTTGAAGAAGACAATCCCAATGGCAGCACGACGGCGTGGTGCAGCTGGTCTGGTAGTTCTCCGGCAGGCTTCGCCAAGCTTGCGTGAGAAAGAGAGGTGTTGGGAGGGAGGGGCTGCGCCACAACTGTGTTGGCAGCCCTCCCCCACCCCTCTATTTATAGGAGGAGAGGGTCAAGGGGGCGGCCTCTAGGGCAAACCCTAGGGGGGGGCGGCCAAGGAGGAGGGGAGGAGGGTGGCTTGCCCCCAAGCTGGGGCGCCCCTTTAGGTTTCCTCCTCCCAAACCCTAGGCGCATGGGCCAGGTGGGAGGCGCACCCAGCCCACCAGGACTGGTTCCCTCCCACTTAGCCCATGTGGCCCCCGAGAGGTGGCCCCTCCGGTGGACCTCGGAACCCTCCCGGTGGCCCCGGTACTTTACCAGTATACCACGAAACTTCCCGAGTCCGTTTAACCACTTTCCATATATAAATCTTTACCTCCGGACCATTCCGAACTCCTCGTGACGTCCAGGGATCTCATCCGGACTCGAACAACATTCGTAATCACATACTTGTCTTCCTATTAACCCTAAGCCACCGAACCTTAAGTGTGTAGACCCTACGGGTTCGGGAGACATGCGAACATGACCGAGACTACCTCAAGTCAATAACCAACAGCGGGATCTGGATACCCATGTTGGCTCCCACATGCTCCTCGATGTTGTCATCGGATGAACCACGATGTCAAGGGTTCAAGCAACCCGTATTCTATTCCCTTTGTCGACGGTATGTTACTTGCCCGAGACTCGATCGTCGGTATCCCAATACCTCGTTAGTCTCGTTATCGCAAGTCACTTTACTCGCACCGCAATGCATGATCCCGTGACCGGACACTTGGTCACTTTGAGCTCATTATGATGATGCATTACCGAGGGCCCAGTGATACCTCTCCGTCATACGGAGTGACAAATCCCGCCTCGATCCGTGTCAACCCAATGGTCACTTCGGAGATACAGTAGTGCACCTTTATAGTCACCCGATTCGTTGTGACGTTTGATACACCCAAAGCACTCCTACGGTATCCGGGAATTGCACGATCTCATGGTCTAAGGAAGAGATACTTGACATTGGAAAAGCTCTAGCAAAACGAACTACACGATCTTGTGCTATGCTTAGGATTGGGTCTTGTCCATCACGCCATTCTCCTAATGACGTGATCCCGTTGTCAATGACATCGATGTCCATAGTCGAAACCATGACTATCTGTTGACCAACGAGCTAGTCAACTAGAGGCTTACTAGGACGATTGTAGTCTATGTATTCACGTGTATTACGATTTCCGGATAATACAGCTTATAGCATGAATAAAGACAATTATCATGAACAAGGAAATATAATAATAATGCTTTTATTATTGCCTCTAGGGCATATTTCCAACAGTCTCCCACTTGCACTAGAGTCAATAATCTAGTTTACATTGTGATGAATCGAACACCCATAGAGTTCGGTGTTGATCATGTTTTGCCCATGAAGAGGTTTAGTCAACGGATCTGCGACATTCAGATCCGTATGCACTTTACAAATTTCTATGTCTCCATTCTGAACATTTTCACGGATGGGGTTGAAGCGACGCTGATGTGCTCGGTCTTCTTGTGAAACCTGGGCTCCTTGGCAAGGGCAATAGCTCCGGTGTTGTCACGAAGAGTTTGATCGGCCCCGACGCATTGGGTATGACTCCTAGGTCGGTGATGAACTCCTTCACCCAAATTGCTTCATGCGCTGCCTCCGAGGCTGCCATGTACTCCGCTTCACATGTAGATCCCGCCACGACGCTTCGCTTGCAGCTGCACCAGCCATCGCTCCACCATTCAACATATACACGATCCGGTTTGTGACTTAGAGTCATCAGATCTGTGTCGAAGCTTAGCGCCGACGTAACCTGCTTCTGACGAGCTCTTCGTCACCTCCATAAACGAAACATGTCCTTTGTCCTTTTCGGTACTTCAGATATTCTTGACCGCTGTCCGGTGTTCCTTGCGGGATTACTTTGGTACCTCCCTACCAAACTTACGGCAAGGTTTACATCAGGTCTGTACACAAGATGGCATACATAATAGATCCTATGGCTGAGGCATAGGTGATGACACTCATCTCTTCTTTATCTTTTGCCGTGGTCGGGCATTGAGCTGAGCTCAATCTCACACCTTGCAAAACAGCAAGAACCCTTCTTGGACTGATCCATTTTGAACTTCTTCAAAATCTTATCAAGGTATGTGCTTTGTGAAAGACCTATGAGGCGCCTTGATCTATCTCTATAGATCTTGATGCCTAATATATAAGCAGCTTCTCCAAGATCCTTCATTGAAAAACACTTATTCAAGTAGGCCTTAATGTTGTCCAAGAATTCTATATCATTTCCCATCGAAGTATGTCATCTACATATAATATGAGAAATGCTACTGAGCTCCCACTCACTTTCTTGTAAACGCAGGCTTCTCGATAAGTCTCAGATAAACCCAAACGCTTTGATCATCTCATCAAAGCGAATGTTCCAACTCGAGATGCTTGTACCAGCCCATAAATGGATCGCTGGAGCTTGCATACTTTGTCAAGATTCTTAGGATCGACAAAACCTTCGGCTGTATCATATACAGCTCTTCCTTAAGATAGCCGTTAAGGAACGCTGTTTTGACGCCCATCTGCCATATCTCATAATCATAGTATGCGGCAATTGCTAACATGATTCGGACGGACTTAAGCTTCGCTACGGAGAGAAAGTCTCATCGTAGTCAATCCCTTGAACTTGCCGATAACCCTTAGCGACAAGTCGAGCTTTATAGATGGTGACATTACCATCCGCGTCCGCTTTCTTCTTAAAGATCCATTTGTTTTCTATCGTCGCCGATCATCGGGCAAGTCACCAAAGTCCACACTTTGTTTTCATACATGGATTCTATCTCGGACTTCATGGCTTCTAGCCATTTGTTGGAATCTGGGCCCGCCATCGCTTCTTCATAGTTCAAGGTTCATTGTTGTCTAACAACATGATTTCCGTGACAGGGTTGCCGTACCACTGGTGCGGAACGTGTCCTAGTGGACCACGAAGTTCAAGAGCAACTTGTTCAAGTACCTTGATCATCATCATGAATTTCCTCTTGGTTGGTGCAGGCACCACAGAACATTTTCCGAGCTGCACTACTTTCCTGTTCAAGAGGTAGTACTTCATCGAGTTCTACTTTCCTCCCACTTACTTCTTTCGAGAGAAACTCTTTTCCGTAAAGATTCCGTTCTTGGCAACAAAGATCTTGCCCTCGGATCTTAAGTAGAAGGTATACCCTACGGTTTCCTTAGGGTATCCTATGAAGACGATTTTTCCGACTTGGGTTCGAGCTTTTCAGGTTGAAGTTTCTTGACATAAGCATCGCATCCCCAAACTTTTAGAAACGATAGCTTAGGTTTCTTCCCAAACCATAATTCATACGGTGTCGTCTCAACGGACTTAGACGGTGCCCTATTTAAAGTGAATGTAGCTGTCTCTAGAGCGATCCCCAAAATGATAGCGGTAAATCAGTAAGAGACATCATAGACCGCACCATATCCAATAGAGTGCGACACGACGTTCGACACACCATTACGCTGAGGTGTTCCAGCGGCGTTAGTTGTGAAACGATTCCACATTTTCTTAAGTGTATACCAAATTCGTGACTTAAATATTCTCCTCCACGATCGATCGTAAGAATTTTATCTTTCGGTCACGTTGATTCTCTACTTCATTCTGAAATTCTTTGAACTTTTCAAAGGTCTCAGACTTGTGTTTCATCAAGTAGACATACCCATATCTACTCAAGTCATCTCGTGAGAGTGAGAACATAACGATATCCTCCATGAGCCTCAACGCCATTGGACCGCATACATCGGTATGTATGATTTCCAACAAGTTGGTTGCTCGCTCCATTGTTCCAGAAAATGGAGTCTTGGTCATCTTGCCCATGAGGCATGGTTCGCATGTGTCAAATGATTCATAATCAAGAGACTCCAAAAGTCCATCAGCATGGAGCTTCTTCATGCGCTTGACACCAATGTGACCAAGGCGGCGAGTGCCACAAGTATGTGGGACTATCGTTATCAACTTTACATCTTTTGGTATTCACGCTATGAACATGTGTAATACTACGCCGAGATTCATTAAGAATAAACCATTGACCATCGGAGCATGACCATAAAACATATCTCTCATATAAATAGAACAACCATTATTCTCGGATTTAAATGAGTAGCCATCTCGCATTAAACGAGATCCAGATACAATATTCATGCTCAAACTTGGCACCAAATAACAATTATTAAGGTTCATAACTAATCCCGTTGGTAAATGAAGAGGTAGCGTGTCGACGGCGATCACATCGACTCGGAACCATTCCCGACGCGCAGATCGTCACCTCGTCCTTCGCCGATCTCCGCTTATTCCGCAGCTCCTGCGTGAGTTACAAATATGAGCAACGGCACGGTATCAAATACCCGGGAGTTACTACGATTCTTGGTAAGGTACACATCAATTACATGTATATCAAATATACCTTTGGTGTTGCCGGCCTTCTTATCCGCTAAGTATTTGGGGCAGTTCCGCTTCGGTGACCCTTCCCTTGCAATAAAAGCACTCAGTCTCGTGCTTGGGTCCATTCTTTGACTTCTTCCGGCAACTTGCTTGCGGGCGCGGCAATCTCCTTGCCGTCCTTCTTGAAGTTCTTCTTGCCCTTGCCCTTCTTAAACTTAGTGGTCTTATTGACCATCAACACTTGATGTTCTTTCTTGATTTCAACCTCGGCTGACTTGAAGATAGAGAACACTTCAGAATGGTCTTTACCATCCCTGCATGTTGTAGTTCATCACAAAGCTCTTGTAGCTTGGTGGGAGCGATGGAGGATTCTGTCAATGACCGCCTCATCGGGGAGGTTAATATTCATTTGGGTCATACGGTTGTGCAACCTGCATATCTTCGAATGTGTTCACCGATGTAACTGTTTTCCTCCATCTTACAACTATAGAACTTGTCGGAGATGTCATATCTCTCGACCCGGCGTGAGCTTGGAAAACAAGTTTCAGCTCTTGAACATCTCATATGCTCCGTGATGCTCAAAACGCTTTTGGAGCCCCGGTTCTAAGTGTAAAGCATGCCGCACCGAACGAGGGAGTAATCATCAGACGAGACTGCCAAGCATTCATAATGTCTTGGTTCTTCGGGACGGAGCTTCACCTAGCGGTCCTTCTAGGACGATTGTTTCTGGCAGCTATGAGGATGATCTCGTGTTCCGGACCCAGTCCGTATAGTTCTTGCCGCCATCTTTCAGCTTGGTTTTCTAGGAACGCGTTGAAGTTCAAGTTGACATGAGCGTTGGCCATTTGATCTACAAGACATATAATTCAAAAGTTTTAGACTAAGTTCATGATAATTAATTTCATCTAATCAAATTATTAATGAACTCCCACCAGATTAGACATCCCTCTAGTCATCTAAGTGATACACGATCCGAGTCGACTAGGCCGTGTCCGATCATCACGTGAGACGGACTAGTCATCGTCGGTGAACATTCTCATGTTGATCGTATCTTCCATACGACTCGTGTTCGACCTTTCGGTCTCCGTGTTCCGAGGCCATGTCTGTACATGCTAGGCTCGTCAAGTTTAACCCTAAGTGTTTTGCGTGTGTAAATCTGTCTTACACCCGTTGTATGTGAACGTAAGAATCCATCACACCCGATCATCACGTGGTGCTTAGAAGCGACTTAACTGTAGCAACGGTGCACAGTTAGGGGAGAACACTTCTTGAAATTGTTCTTAAGGGATCATCTTATTTACTACCGTCGTTCTAAGTAAACAAGATGTATAAGCATAATAAACATCACATGCAATTATATAGTAGTGACATGATATGGCCAATATCATAAAACTCCATTGATCTCCATCTTCGGGGCTCCATGATCATCTTGTCACCGGCATGGCACCATGATCTCCATCATCATGATCTCCATCATCGTGCCTCCATGAAGTTGTCACGCCAACGACTACTTCTACTACTATGGCTAACGCGTTTAGCAATGAAGTAAAGTAAGTTACATGGCGTTCTTCAATGACACGCAGGTCATACAAAATAAAGACAACTCCTATGGCTCCTGCCGGTTGTCATACTCATCGACATGCAAGTCGTGATTCCTATTACAAGAACATGATCTCATACATCACAATATATCATCATTCATCACAACTTGGCCATATCACGTCACATGACAATTGCTGCAAAAACAAGTTAGACGTCCTCTAATTGTTGTTGCATCTTTTACGTGGCTGCAATTGGGTTCTAGCAAGAACGTTTTCTTACCTACGAATAACCACAACGTGATCTTGTCAACTTCTATTTACCCTTCATAAGGACCCTGTTCATCGAATCCGCTCCCACTAAAGTAGGAGAGCAGACACCCGCCAGCCACCTTATGCAACTAGTGCATGTTAGTCGGTGGAACCGGTCTCACGAAGAGCACGTAAGGTTGGTCCGGGCCGCTTCATCCCACAATACCGCGGAAGCAAGAAACAACTAGTAACGGCAAGTAAGTTGACAAGATCCACGCCCACAACAAAATTGTGTTCTACTCGTGCAAAGAGAACTACGATAGACCTAGCTCATGATGCCTTTGTTGGGGAACGTTGCAGAAAATTAAAATTTTTCCCACGGTTTCACCAAGATCCATCTATGAGTTCTACCATGCAACGAGTAACGAGAGAGTTTGCATCTACATACCACTTGTAGATCGAATACGGAAGCGTTCTTGAGAGTGGTGATGACGAAGACGCTCCCAACGTGATTCCGATCACCGATGACCAAAAAATCTTGAAGGACAGCACCTCCGTGTTCAACACACGACGGACGATGGCGTCTCCTCCGCCTTGATCCAGCAAGAGAGAAGGAGAGGTTGAAGAAGACAATCCCAATGGCAGCACGACGGCGTGGTGCAGCTGGTACGGTAGTTCTCCCAGAGGCTTCGCCAAGCTTGCGTGAAAGAGAGGTGTTGGGAGGAGGGCTGCGCCACAAGCTGTGTTGGCAGCCCTCCCCCACCCCTCTATTTATAGGAGGAGAGGGTCAAGGGGCCGGCCCTCTAGGGCAAACCCTAGGGGCGGCGGCCAAGGAGGAGGGAGGAGGTGGCTTGCCCCCAAGCCAGGGGCGCCCTTTAGGTTTCCTCCTCCCAAACCCTAGGCGCATGGGCCAGGTGGGAGGCGCACCCAGCCCACCGGGGCTGGTTCCCTCCCACTTAGCCCATGTGGCCCCCGGAGAGGTGGCCCTCCCGGTGGACCTCCGGAACCTCCGGTGGCCCCGGTACTTTACCCAGATACCACCAAACTTCCCGAGTCCGCTTAACCACTTTCCATATATAAATCTTTACCTCCGGACCATTCCGAACTCCTCGTGACGTCCGGGATCTCATCCGGACTCAACAACATTCGTAATCACATACTTGTCTTCCTATTAACCCTAGCGCCACCGAACCTTAAGTGTGTAGACCCTACGGGTTCGGGAGACATCTGCGACATGACCGAGACTACCTCAAGTCAATAACCAACAGCGGGATCTGGATACCCATGTTGGCTCCCACATGCTCCTCGATGTTGTCATCGGATGAACCACGATGTCAAGGGTTCAAGCAACCCGTATTCTATTCCCTTTGTCGACGGTATGTTACTTGCCCGAGACTCGATCGTCGGTATCCCAATACCTCGTTAGTCTCGTTATCGGCAAGTCACTTTACTCGCATCGCAATGCATGATCCCGTGACGGACACTTGGTCACTTTGAGCTCATTATGATGATGCATTACCGAGTGGGCCCAAGTGATACCTCTCCGTCATACGGAGTGACAAATCCCGCCTCGATCCGTGTCAACCCAATGGTCACTTTCGAGATACCGTAGTGCACCTTTATAGTCACCCGATTACGTTGTGACGCTTGATACACCCAAAGCACTCCTACGGTATCCGGAATTGCACGATCTCATGGTCTAAGGAAGAGATACTTGACATCGGAAAAGCTCTAGCAAAACGAACTACACGATCTTGTGCTATGCTTAGGATTGTCTTGTCCATCACGTCATTCTCCTAATGACGTGATCCCGTTGTCAATGACATCGATGTCCATAGTCGAAACCATGACTATCTGTTGACCAACGAGCTAGTCAACTAGAGGCTTACTAGGGACGATTGTAGTCTATGTATTCACACGTGTATTACGATTTCCGGATAATACAGTTATAGCATGAATAAAGACAATTATCATGAACAAGGAAATATAATAATAATGCTTTTATTATTGCCTCTAGGGCATATTTCCAACAGTTAGTGCATATAAGGTCAACGACCCAACTCAGATCAAATACCAAGATCTCGTTAAGCGTGTTAATGATGTAACCGCGGACACCGACCAGGGCCAGGCCCACCTCTCACCTAGGCGGTCTCAACCTGCCCTGTCGCTCCGCCACAAAGATCCACACAGAGGGTCGTTGGGACAAAGGTCCTTTCAGCCCCCAATCCGTGAATCACTCGCATGGTGCTCCACGAAGCCGACCCGACTTTAGTCACCACATGTATCATGTATAAAGTATAGTATATACCCGTGATCACTTCCCTAGTGATCACAGCCCGATAGTATAGCAAGGCAGACGGACAATAATGTAGGGCCACAGATGGAAAACTAGCATCCTATACTAAGCATGTAGGATTGCAGGTAAAGGTAACAACAGTAGCAGCAAGCACAGGCTATGCATCAGGATAGGATTAACGGAAAGCAGTAACATGCTACACTACTCTAATGCAAACAGTATAGAGAAGAATAAGCGATATCTGGTGGTCAAAGGCGGGGCTTGCCTGGTTGCTCTGGCCAGGAGGGATCGTCAACACCGTCGTCGAACTGGGGGTCGCCGGCAGTCTTGGGGTCTACTGGAAAGAAGTAACGAAGGGGGAACACAATAAATAACAGAGCAATCAAAGCATCACAAAGCGTAACATGGCAATGCGCGGTCTAGAGGTGACCTAACAAGGTACTAGGTGGTACCGGCGAAGGGGGGAAACATCCGGGAAAGTATTCCCGATGTTTCGCGTTTTCGGGCAGATGAACCGAAGGGGAAAAGTTGCGTGTTTGCTATGCTAGGGATGTGTGGCGGACGAACGGGCTGCGTATCCGGATTCGTCTCGTCGTTCTGAGCAACTTTCATGTACAAAGTATTTTCATCCGAGCTACGGTTTATTTTACATTAATTTTAAAAGATTTAATCATTTTTAGAATTTACTTAATTATTTTAAATTGAATATTATCCAGAATAGTGAAAGGTGATGTCAGCATGACATCACCATGACATCAGCCGGTCAAACCCAGCTAACCAGAGTCAAACCTGCCATGTGGGTCCAATGGGCCCACCTGTCATAGACTAAGGCTAACTAATAGGATTATTTAATTTAAATTAGTGATTAGGTTAATTTAACAGATCTAGTTAAGTTAATTAATTAAATAATTACTTAATTAGCTAATTTTTTAATTACTTATTTTTTTTAATTTCTTTTCTTTATAAAACGTTTAGGGGGCGGGGCCCCTTTGTCATAGGCCCCAGGGGGCCTAGCGGGTTCGGGCGCTATCGGGCGGGCGTTGGGCGCTGGGTGCGGGCGCCCATCGAGGGCAAGGCCGTGGCCTCGGCTGGGCACGCCCGCGTAGCAGGGGGCCTCGGCCAGGGCCGGCAAGCGGCAACTAGGGCGGGTGGAGGAGAGCGAGGCGTGCGGTGGGGCGTGGGCGCCATGGCGTAGCCGGGCGCAGCCAACCAGCGGATGTCGCGTGCACGCACAAGCGACAGTGGCGGGGTGGATGTGGTCGGTGGCGGTCGGATCAACGACAGAGTGCGGGAGAAAGAGGCGGTGGCGGCGCTAGCGAGATCTCACGGGTGAATCGATAACGGGCGAAGGGAGACGGAGGAGGGCTCACATCGGCGAGAGAGGAGCTTGGGAGGCCGGAACGTCGTGGTGGTGGTGGCGGCGGCTGCCGGCGCTGGAGGGCGTCGGAGCGGGCGACTCGGCTGGAGCGGCCGCGGCGGGTTGGTGCGCACCGGCGGGATCCTGCCGGCATGGTCCGGCGACGAGGTGGACTCGGCGAGTGGCGCCAGCCTGGTGGCGGGGACGGGAGGCGCCCGCCGAGGTGGGCAGCGGGGCGCTGCCCCGATCCAGTCGAGGAAAGTGAGAGGAGGGGCGCGGAGGAGTACGGGAGGGGCGGCGGCCTTAGCGGAGCGACGGCGAGGGGGCGTCGTTGCGCCCCGATCCGGATCGGGAGGGAGCGAGAGGAGCGAGGCGTGAGGGGAGAGTGGAGGGGTCGATCCCGATCCAGGGGGAATCGGGGAGGGAGTGGGGTGAGTGGGTAGCGGTTTAGGGTCCGGGGGATATAGGCCAGGGGAGGTGCGGGGTGGGCCGGCCGAAGTGGCCAACTGGGCCTGTCTGTTGGGTCTGATGGCGGGGGCTTTTCTCTTTCTTACTTTTGTTTATTGTTTTGTCTTTTTCCTTTTATTTATTTTTCCTTTACCGTTTTCTATTATTCCCAATATATTTTAATTTTAGCAAAACTCAAAAGTTTTACCTATTTTAGTATATGTAATTATGCCACATATCGAACATTTTAGTTTTGATGTTTGGAAAGTTTTGGTGTTTGTTAATAATCCAAATTTGAATTCGAATCGCTTTCGAACTAACACGAGATTAGCATCAGTAATCGAGGTGATGTGGCATCATTAGCAAAGGGTTACTGTAGCTTGATTATCCGGGCGTCACGGTGAGTCACTGAGCTCGACCTGTACCGTCGGTCCTAGCTCCAGCTGCACCGTGGCATGTAAGTTCATGATACAAACATGGGTGATGCTGAGGATGTGGTGGGATCAAAAAGGCGAAATATTTACACTCCTAATTATTTTCAGTTAAGTGAAGATGACGAGACAGCCAAGGCGTTGGCTGTTGAACATGTTGATTTGTTTCTTGAGGAAAAGGAGCGACGTGAGCACTTCCTCCAACCATTGAGCCATGCATATCCAAGTAACAGAGATGTATGTATAGATGAGTATACGTGGGATTCTAGTTGGAGAGATAGAGTATACAACTGATACTATTTTAACTGAAAACATCAGAGAGCATGTTTTAATTCATTCATGATCTCTGCATTTTATTTAGAAACAAGCATGCACCAAGATACTCACATAGAGAGCAGAATCCTCTCTTTCACAGGACTATTGTTTCATCTAGCTCTAACATATCCTCTCTTTCTCCCTTTTAATAAGTAGTAAAGTTGATGCTATACAGACTTAAGAAGTAAGTAGTTGATGACAGATACAAATCGATGACACTGTTGTATGTACCTCAGGTCAGACGAAGTTTCGGCGGATAGTAGAGTATGTGCAGACAGATTTCCGGCGAAGTCGACGGTGTACAGCCACGACGCTGTTGGAAACTTGAGGCGTGACGAGGAGCCAAATAACTGCAGATTATCCCAGAGAGTTAGAACACGAAAACTATTTGACCTTGCAATAGAATATAAAGGGTTCGGTGATGTGCACATCTCTCTCTGCTCTCTCTCTCTCTCTATCTCTCTACCTCACTTATCTCTTTTTTCACCACAAGTTACAAAACGAAATAACTGAATTTGTTGGCCCTGTACATCATTTAAAGATTAAAAGAAACTCAAATCCAAGATCAGTTGTCGTTCATGACCTCTGCATTTTATACAGAAACAAGAATGCACCAAGATACTCACATAGAAAGAAGAATCCTCTGTTTCACAGGGCTATTGTTTCATCTATCTCTAACATATCATCTCTTTCTCCCTTTTAATAAGTAGTATAGTTGACAACATACATACTTAAGAAGTAAGTAGTTGATGACAGATACAAATTGATGACACTGTAGTATGTACCTCAGGTCAGACAAAGTTTTGGCGGACAGTAGAGTATGTGCAGACGGATTTCCGGCGAAGTCGACGGTGTACAGCCGCGGCGCTGTTGGAAACTTGAGGCGCGACAATGAACCAAATAACTGCAGACTATCCCAAAGAGTTAGAACACGAAAAACTATTTGACCTTGCAATACAATCGAAAGGGTTCGGTGATGTGCACGGTCATATGCATGAAAGCATCGAATTTGTTTACATGTAACATCAGCAGTATATACATGTAGTTGCCTCCAAAATTGACCATATGGGCTTTCAAATGAAAGGACAAAAATGAAAAACGAACATATAAGAAATGTGAGTTATATAGTATTTTATTACGAATATGGCATCACTCAAAGATAATACTTGTCAAAGAACAGCTTGATCAGGCACAAAGACCTAGACATGTGAAGAGAAGGGAATCAATACATAAAATTTAACCTGAATCTACCTCAACCATGAGCAAGTACGAGCACTGCTCCTTGCCTTGAGTAAGTGCTTGCTCTGGTTTAGTTTGCCCCAGCACAACAGAGATCAATTCCCTGGATGGCATAGATTTAATATATGTTCTCCTCCTAGTACTAAAAATAGGACTACATGGCTTCCTAGCGAGTTAAAGCTAACAGAGATCAGAGGGCAAACTAATTTCACCAATTTATCACTGTAATCTCTATTGAATGCAACACTTTTGCCACATCTTGTATTATCTATATGGCATTGCTAAAGTGATTCTAATCTGAAAAAAGAATAAAAAAAATCCAACTTTGCCATGTTGAACAGCATCCGTAGTATTGCATGATGTAGTGACCCAAAATTAGTAGCACTATAATTGGATGGTTCAAACTCATGTGTCGGATGTCCTAAAAGTTCAGACTCGTATTCACAAAATAAGGAAATTCAACAATATATCTTCAAATGTAACTATGGATGGATTGAACAACCAAATTGCTACCTGAAAGAGCAAAATTCCATATGCTTTCTGTTTTTAAACCGAGTTCGAGGTGGATTCCATATTCTAACTACACTTTACGGGAATGGATCTACAATCATATTAAGAGATTCCTTTCATCTTGAGCTGGTGCTTCAGCTGTTGGAACACTTAAGCTCAGATCTTCAGTATGATTTTCTTTAAGTGTAGGATCGAACAAAACCTACATGATAGATTGCTTACATTGATTAATAATCAATCAAGCAATTTTCTTGCACAGATAACACTATGTCATGAAATGTATTGCTGCTATATTTTCGTTCAGTTCTTGTAATAAGATAAAAGTACTTAAATGATCTGCCAAGGAATAAACCAAATCAACAGCGACTCTATGGTCTAATTATCAGCTCTACACTATTAATAATACAAATAGAACTCTGGTACTAATACTACAGAAAAGATACACCAAATACATTATCAGTCAGGTTCAGTACCAAGACCATTTTAGACATCAAAACATATTTATAGTATAGCAATATAGCTGTAGGTGTAAAG